>JAQQSE010000216.1:0-600000 GCA_035772565.1 Antheraea assamensis
TGCAATGTATCCCATTATGTTTTTATTAGTAAAAGAAAATTATAAAGAAATAATATTTCACCAATTACTAAAATCCTAAACGTAATATTTGATTTTCCTGCTACGGCAACACTGAATAAGAGTACCACAATCGAATGATGGGTATAGATCTAATAATTCGAAGGATAACTAACAATTAAGTATCAAAATTATTGCATTCATTACTTGATTAAATAATAACTCACTAGCACCCTTGACCCTATTCAATAAGTGAAAATTTTTTTTTTTTTTTTTTATGATTTTGTAATAGTCACAAACCTATCAATTCATAATTAATTTAATTCAGGATTTCATTTCGATATTTCATATCCATATTGATTTCTAATGTCAATTTGTATACCTCATTCCTATCCCAAGATTTGTAAACAAAACTTTTGTATGTACTCAGTCTACTGTTAATGAAATTTGAAAGCATACTTTTTAATTTTTATACGCATAAATTTCGACTAAATTCTAAGTGTTTCTGATCTCAATGTTCACACAGTTCTGGTACTTTTAGCTACTTATGATATATGCAAAACCATATTTGTAAAGTTTCACGTTAACTAATTTCGAATGTATTATTTTCAGACAAAATGTATAACTGGAATGACCTGATAATATTAGAATGATGTTTGAACACATCCTATTATGTCATATTATTATATGAGAGAAATATATAACACGAAGAAGATGGCATTGTTGTGTTAATAGTATGAACAAAATTTCTTAACCTAAATGATTTAGTTTCAATTACCTTTAACACTATAATCCTAGACAAAACATAAGCATACACAATAGAAACAAAATACAAACAAGTGTGCACGCATAAAAAAAAAAAAAATATATATATAGCGTCAGTGTTCCCATAAGCTCTAACATGTTTTCTGAGTTTGAATAACCAGAATCTTGGTCACAGCACCAAATTGCAACAACCCACTCTCAACATCATATCAACTCAATCATAGTTGTGAACTTAGCCACTACTACACACCTCTCACTATCTGCCATATGTAAGCTAACCAAAGATATAATTATCCCGATTAAATCTTTATATGTGTATATTATATATTACCATGATTCTTTTAATCTGGTACTCAGAAAACAATACATAGATCAAATCTAGTATAATTAGAACTTTAGGAACACATGACAACAAGTTTAAAATGGAATTATTTCAAAACCAAATTTAGAAATCAAAGTTAATGTCTGTATGTAATACTGAATATATAATACATAATGTTCATGTTTAATTTCAATTATACATCCTAATTATATTCCTAACATATATATATATATATGTGTGTTAAAATAATGTGTATGTTAGTTATGTTTAATGTATGTTAAATATGATTCCCTTCTTATTCATCTATATAATCCTAAACTTCAACAGTTAGATTAATTGTAAAGAACCTCAACCTACTTATATTCCTCATTGAAATTATACTATATATAACAACCTGATTCTATAGATTTGTTCGAAATATATTCAACCACTTAATAAATAAGGTACATGATTTGTTGTAATCCTACTACTTTCAGGTAAATAATTAAAACTAAAAATATTCACATCTTAGAGAAATAGAATTTATATAAGTTTTATAGAATTCAAACACTCATAACCAATAGTTTAGGCTTTACACATTTTTCTACTAGATAAATTGAGTTATTGATGTAATATTTATTGAAATTAGATGGTATGTTTCTATTAGAGTTAAGTGTGGGGTTGTGACATTCCTAAAGAGGTTGCATCATAACTTTCAACGTATTCCAGTACACATTCTTTTGTATTATAAACACAAGAGGATGTCGAATGTGAGTTATGTCAAGACTAGGAGCCGACTAACACCAGGCTAAAGATCCACAAAGGCAGATGATGTCGGATCATGGCGGCTACCGGTTCGTACTTTGGTAAAGAAGAGCTATGCTTCTAAGACTCAAACCATTCCTCGGGTCAAGGCTAACGTATCACCGACAACTACCTTGTTACTCTTTAGGCATACAGGAATCTCTTCGCTATCCAGCAAAATAGGTTTACTCGACGTCGAGAGAGAATTCAAGAACGACAGAGCCGTTATATGCATTACCTAGGTGCCAACTTAATTCAACGCTATACTGGGTACGTAGTGTCATTTTCGTATGCCTTTGTTTAAATTCTATCAATAGATGTTGTTTGAATTCTATAAATACAGGTTACTGTTTGAATTAGATAAATCGCTTGAAACTTACTACATATATAATATAAATTACTTACAGTCTTGTAGAGTTCACAATTACACGTTTTAAACACAAATAACGGATTACTATGCTTAACACAACAATTACTTTGTTTTTACATTGCCCGCACTTAACAGCTAATAACGCTTGCACTATGAGAACGGAACACTCTGTCACTGTAATGCGGTTCCCTAAACCATACTGTATAATTCGAGACACTTTTCCTAGGGTTTCCCGCACTCACAACCTAATTCCACGCGGAGTTTACTGACATCGTTCGTTAAAACTGCGGAATATTTTCAAGAGGACGCGTATCAGGATTTTCACAATCGCGGCTGGTCAACCAAACTGGCAACATTTCGATTCCTTTATTCTAAAAATCACCACTATGACCGTTAAAGAACTCGTATTCTTCTAGACTCTCCATTGCGATCACTAAAGAACTCTTACTTTTTCAGACTATCATTACGACCGATAAAGCACTCTTCCTCTTGTTGACTATCATTACGACCAGTGGCGTAGCTACCTAGGGGCTAGGCGGGGCAGTGCCCCGGGGACCCCAAGCTCAGGGGGCCTTCGAATCCTTACCAGAAAACTTGATTGAACTGAACTTTAGAAAATTTTTCCCATTTTCAAAATAAATATGAAAGGTTGCAACCCCACTTTAATTATGACAACTCAGTTGAGAGAAATTCAAAAGTTATGCCTAGGGAATTCCCCTAAATTCTTTCTGTAAGTTGGAAGTGTTGTCATTTTGACAGATAGTGATATGTGCGTTTTATTATTCATTGATGTGCGTTGTATTGTGAATTCGATTTAAGATTTTTTTTCGAGAACGGTTAAAAAATTAATGCTGTATCAGGAGTAAGTAAGCTAATGTCAATAAACTTTTTTTGTACTGGTCAATATAGTGGGTCAATTTTATTTGATTTTACCACTCATATTGATGTCCGTTAAGTCAATAAACGGTGTCAAATCTATAGATTTCGACTACAGGTCATTGTATAACGCGAAATATCGTGAAAAAATGCAAGTCATCTGCAGTAAGTACATTAATTCAGGTCCGCGGGCAGGAGATCGTTCATGGTCTCCACCGTTAAATGTGGTAACACTAACGATGATAATTTTTTTCCCGGGATTCCTCAACGACACTTGTAGCGTATTATTGTGTTTCTCTTTTTCTTTTATTTTACTATTAACGTCGTCAGTGAATAGTAATTTATATTGTTACTGTTTAATATTATTATTACCTGCCCTGCAGTGCACAAAAAAGAGCTTAAGTAGTTTAGCATTTTAAAGTCTTTTTATTTTTATACGCCAGTGATTACGACCGATAAAGAACTGTAACTTTTCCAGACTATGCCGACTCCTTTGTTGTAATCCCTTTAATACATTTGCCTAACTCCACCTAGTTAGTCGGAAACCTCTCGAGCCCCAGTCCTTTCTCCTATTTTCTGGTTTATTCCTGTTTTATGCCGCTATTTATCTCTCTATCTCTCTCGGTTCTTCTTCTATCTCAACTATCATAATAAAAAATCTCCTGCAATTCCTCCTGGTGTCTAATCGTGGAACTGATTTTCATTCATAATTTTTAGCAACGATCTTTGACTTAACTTCTTATTGGCAGTTATTGTACAGTCAACATTCCTCATTGGTCAGTTGCTTTAAATGAAATACAGATAAAAGAAAATCTTGACTTTTGTCTATGAGTTTACAAATGCTCAGAATTAACATCAAGATTTTTCCTTTCTGTTATTCCTATTTAATTTACAATTACTGTTAATATTGAGCATAAGATTTATTACACCTAGTATGATACTTATTGTTCAGTGTAGTTAGTTTTTCTTTACATTAAGAGATGGCGTTGTCACGATTTTAAGCTAGACATCGTTTTGTTTTGTACTTTTGATATAGGTGTTTTTAATAACAAAGAGTTCAGATTTTGTAGTCTGGTGTAGTCCGGTGGAACTGTCAAGGCCTAATAAGCCGGCAGTGTAGGTCAGTTCGAAAAAAAAAAAGAGTTAAGAGTCCAGAGTTAAGGGTTCAGAGATACGAGCCACGAGCAAAACAGTGTTTCTTTGTTTACCCCTTACTCGAGTACTATGTGTTGATAAGAATACGATATTTAGTGAGTTTGTAAACACTTATTTACCCTGATTTCTCCTATTTGACCTGCTTTACAAAGATTTTCAAAGTTGGCACTAACTACGATATCGTACTATTATTACGTCTGTCAAAATTTCTGTTCATTCAAAAATTTACCAATAATCGAGAAATTATTACGGTTTTAATTAGATGGAGCTTATATCAATTAATTTTATTTTACTTTGATTTAACTTAGAACAAGAAATAGGAACCAAATTAATTAGAGTAACGACAAAGGGAACAATGAGAAATGAACATAAATTAGGAATATTAAAATTGTAAAAACACTGCGGGCACGTAGTTTTTATTTACATGATCAATCATAAGCCTCAAGTATTAATCGGTGTCTCGACAAGACTCTATATTAAGTAAAGATTTTAGATGATTACTAATTACGTATCGTTAGCGTCTTTTATTGTCATAGAAGTCTCCACTTCTAAGTTATTTAACACTCGTGCAGTTTCACCGTTCAAGTAGGAATTTAAATAATGAAATTTGTTAATATTATGTATCTTACGCGCGAGATGCCTGACCAAGCTCCTATACTTCGGTAGCAAGACGATCTACGCAGCATCCCAGCCGATATAGTGGCCCGACCCATTGAAGTTCGATCACCAACATCGAGACTACCATCGAGGAGCGCTCCGACGGGAGCGTACCTCTACAACAGAGACACTGCCGTTGAAGTGGAAGGTGAGTAAAGCCGCAGCCCGTGTGCTCTGTCCTGATGCTGCTCCCCCGCAAGCACCAAGAGGTGTGAGCGAGACGACACTGTCCGGGAGCGTGAATCATGCTTGCGCGGAGCGCCAGCCCGTTCACATCTCCGAGTATAATACGTAACTATGTTCAGTAATGTATTTTCTGTTAAGGTAAATTAATACGTAGGTAAATTAAAACGTTTATTATTAATACCTGATTGGTCTTCAGAGGTGGATCGGTTGAATGACAAAGAAGATGTCATATTATAACAGAAAAGATAGCATTATTAAATTTTTAATCGCACAATTGCACTCTTGACTTAAGGTAGGATACTATCCTATATTATTTGAGCTCGGATGCGGTCACCCATATCCTGCCGTTGAATTTATTGTTGCAATAACCATATTTATGTACCATGTTTTTTCTATTTTGGCATTCTATCCTCTTTATTGAAGATTATTATTTCCATTACCAAGTGGGTAATTATTACAGTGTGCTTTATCTTCAATATTATAACAAGACGGTGGCCCCATTGTTAAAACTGTTCAGGGAGTTTTTGTAACATCTCAGAATTCATGCTCCGTGTTTTTTATTAAAGTGAAACTTTTTTTTCAACGCCTCATATTTTTTCATCCATCTATGTGTTATTACAGCCGCCCGCGGAGTAGAGGTAAACTGAAAGGCGATCGACAGAGCAGCCAAAACTAATATGTGCTCAGATTTTAAAATGCTGCGATTCGAAAAAAGGTTACACTTGCATCGTGGTTTCATAAAACTACACATTTTTCACTTTACTTGTGCAAAATGTCTAAATTAATTTATGACAGATACTAATATTTGTAAAAATAGTACTCAACAATAAAGGGTCAAAGACGTAAGATTGTATTAAAAAAACAACAACATGAAAGACTAAAAATTATCGCTAAAAATTCTGTATGATGATATCACATGTAGTGGTGCCAATGGTTAAAGTGGCTCTCGAACAGATTCTAATTTTCAAATTGCCAGAAAACCACTAACTACGGAGTTTTGACGTATGTGGTAGAGTACCTTCTTGTATAGTGTCCCTCACTATTTAAGAAATTTACATGACCTAGCTGGAGCTATAGAGTGATTTTTTTAAGAACTGCTAATGTTAATTTAATCTTTAATTAATTCTTATAGGTAATAAAAATTGTGTTTAAATATAATACTTAAAAGAAGAATATTCTTGACATTTCTTTATTTTTTTAGTGTTAACAACTAGTATCACAATTTGGTTCGCGACACTCTTTAAAAAGCGTCCATCATCAGACGAGCACAGGCCGACGCTTTCGGGCCTTGCGCTATAAACCACATTCCTCCTCACTGATTTGAGAGGGTCGTTCTGAGCACATGAGAGCCAACAGGGGCGCAGTTGTACGCACGAGAGCCGCTCGCTGTCGTTGACATCGGCATTCCATCTTGCAAGAGGCGTGCGTCCAACAGCAGTGATTGCGAGGCTTTAGTATCGGGCTGCCAGTAAAGTCGACTCATCCGTCTGCACGAAGCGGTGCTCGAGTTTCGAGTCGAGGCTCGCGAGCGGCTCAGCGGACTCTTGTAGTGCAGAAAAGTCTGTGGACGGCGTGAGTTCGGAGGCGCGAGGCACCGGCGCCGCTCCCACTAGCGCCGCACACACTGCCCCTCCCGCCGCGCCCCCCGCGCCTCCCGCGCACCTCACCGCACGCCAACGCGCAGGCATCAGGCTAGCGCGAACGTTTCTCTCGGGACGCACCAAAATTATGTACATCTGGTGGTAGCAAGATACAGGTGAGTGCACGAACAGCTATAGCTTGCGGGCTTTCAACGAGATTGTCGAGAGTCACCTTGGGTGCGAACAGACAGACGAGAGTGACGGTGGCGCTAAGCGAGATAGTGATTGCCATGCTCGTGACGCGCAGCGGAAGATGGTGAGCGGTACCGAAGTACAGTGGCACGAATGCCAGCCATATTACGCATGTTGTATACATCGTGAAACCTGCCGAACATATGTCGGTTAATTAAAAAGAAAATGATCCAACACTTTATGGAACATATTTTTTTTTTTTTTTTTTTTATGTTATAGGGGGCAACCGAACAGGTGGGTCACCTGATGGTAAGTGATCACCGCCGTCCATAGACACTAGCAACACCAGGGGAGTCGCAAGTGCGTTGCCGGCCTTTTAATATATGTGGGCCTCCGGCGCTCTCACTGGCCGAACGAAACGCAAGAGTGCGGGCGCACTGTTACTTCACGTCGACTCACGTCTGTGTGTCGGGTGGTACTACCCCGCGCGTCGGGCGAGCCGACATATTCATGCTGAAACCAGTAATAGCTTCAGCGTATATTTTCATTTTTAAAATTAAAACGATAAATTAATACCTAGTTTATTCGCTAACCGACTGTTTTACCTATGTGTTTACTCTCGTTAAAGGTTTCGGGTATTTTGCGGGTGAGGACGGCGTACACAGTGCAGGTGATGATGAGCACAACGGGGTAGAAGAATGCGATCGTATAGGATGCGTCCACGTACGAATCGCAAACCAACATGTTGTCCTCGCGAGTGGGATGGTGTCGAACAGCGCGCGCCGGAGACACAAGCTGCCACACTACTGCGATTATAATCTGCGGAAAATATTTCATTTGTATACTGTTCATGCTTATTTTCACCGGTACTAACCATAAATCTTGAGATTCACTTACCTGTACGGACACTAACGCTGCACAGATCACCAGCTGTGAATTTGGCGAGATAAATGAAGGCCTACGCGCCTGACCGTTTACTTGCAGCAAAGATGCGCGCGATGCGATTGGTTTTTGTGAGTAACGCCGCATAAACTACTGTGAAGCTGAGACCTGTGCCAAACCTGCAACCGAAGCGGCCGGTGAATCTGAAGCAGAACGGAATTTCAAAATTCGTTTCCTGGTGCGCACTTCACCTCTGTAGCGCGCATAAGAAGTTCGTCGGTCGCAAAAGTAATGCAAGGGTGACAAGGTAGCAGAGCGCGATGCCGGCGAGCAATACAAAGCTGAGTTCGCGACCGCTGGCGCGCACGAGAGGAGTGCGAGCGCGTGCTGCCCAAGCACCCGCTGCAGCAGCTGTACCCGCCAGCCCGAGTACCGCCAGCGCTGCAGCGCTCGCGCGCTCCGCCGGTCGAGCTGCTCGCTCTGCGATTACCACACAAGAGCGACGCAACGAATCCGGAAGAGTACCGCGTTCACATTCAACGCATGACTCGGAGCGTGCCGACAGGATCTCGTACCACGAGCAGTTGAAGCAATGCCAGCAACAGCGTTCACCCTCCGTGTACTGCTTCGCCTGTCCCAGCTCACACTCTGCACTGCATACGGATTCTGGAGGTTGTGGTTCCTCCCACTTAAACCTGATCGCTATAGACGGACTAAAGAGACTGCGAATAACCGTAGGAATCAGACTACACCACGAAACCAAACAATTGAGGTGTTGTCTCACCGTTCATGTCGAGTTGAAGCTCACCGTCAAAGTACCGACCAACTTTCAGCCATCGGTACTCGCCGTGCGATACCTGCTTGAAGTGAAGAATGTTGTACCGCGCAGGACCGTCACCGTTGCTGTCGAAATGAAACTCGTCGCCACTCAGACCTGTTTCAAATTGGATCATGGAGTCAACCTTGGTTTGAGAGACTGTAACTTTACGCCGAATTGAACCATTAGGAATAGAGACCTGTGAAGCGTACTTGTCGCAGATAGCGAAGAAGCGTCGGACCACTGGCAGGGCGCATCTTATCGCATAGACCGGGCTTGCCTCCGCACAATTCCAAATGCATGTCTCTGGAAGATAAATAGAAAATACGCGAAATTAAAATAGACTTTAAGACTGTTCATAAATTTTCAAAAGAGAGCAAAGTGACATATTGTATCTTTATTTCTGCGACGGAATAAAAATATTATAGACGTGGTAGGACCTGATAGCGTACGCAAATGCCAACACGGCGTCCGCAACAAACTGCAGCTGGGCCTCGAACACGGTATTGTCGGCAGAAAGCCGTTCGCGCCCGGAGCAGATATGCGAGTACTGTGCGTTGTACGGAGTCAGTGTTCCACCCGGGTATCGGCAGCGAAATTGGTCTTCCCAGAATTCTGCCAAACACAGAAACTATGATATGCTAATGTTATTCTCGGTTACAGACGACGTCCTTCATAAAATGGTGCCTATAAACACTTTAAAATATTTATTATACTTTTCTCTTTGATAGTCAGAATTTAGACAATAATAGAAGGTAGCTAGTTTTAGGTGGTAGTCGTGTACTGCGTTCAAAATATATATCGTAATAATTACCTACAAACCAGGGGTTTCTATAGTTATTTTCGACGGTAAGGTTGAGGAAGTATTCGGCGAAGCCGCGCACTGGGTTCGCTTGGGGCTGGACGCTGATGGTTCCCTCCACAGCGCGCTCGTTCCCATCGGACACGAGAGCACGTGCGCTCCAGCCGTCTGAGCCAACCCAACTGAATGAGGCCGTCGCTCCCGCACGTGCCACTGCCGCCATCACTCCCGCTACCTCTTGGTCTGAGCCGAACACGATCACCCCTGTGCACTGGATTCGGTTAGCAATGGTAGGGTGTGTTGCCCAACTTGGCAATGGTTGGGGTCTCACCTCTCGCTCGCGGACGCATCAGCAACCGTGCTACCGTGGCGTCGTAGGCACGCTCATCTGCTTCGCCCGAGTCTTTCGCTAGTCGTTCCTTCACAGCGATGCAAATCTCATTACGAGCTAACAGCGTCTCCAGCTCTTCGAATGCCTGTCGAGCGTTGGTATGTTATTCCCGAACTTTTATTGGGACTTAACTCTAAAATGAGTTTACCTTTATACCGTAGTTGGACTCCTCGTAAACGACGGAGACGTATCGCCAGCCAAGTTTCTTGACAATCTCGACCATTGCGCGCACTTGATGTAGATCCGACGGAATGGTACGTGTAAAATATTCAAAGCGTGCTTTGTTCGACAATTCCGGGGACGTCGAGAAGAACGACACCTACGAATTAAATGTAACGGGCAAGTAACTGTGCACAGTTGAAGGGCAAACGTTATGCACTCATCATACCTGCGGGATTTTGAAGAGACGCAGTAGGTTCGCGACTTGCACGGAGGTGACACTAGAGGATGCGCCGACTACACCAGAGATAATTTTTCGAACAGCCGTTGCGTTGCATGTATACTCGGCGTCATCAATATTGCCAATAGAACCTGTGGAGTGAGGTGAGGGCGGGTGAGTACGGGGCCGGTTGACTTATGCGTTGTACAGTGTAAACTTACCCTTGATAAAGTCAAGCGCCATCTCGAGGCCGTAGGTATCGTTATCACAATCGTCGAGTACGTGCGCACCCAGTCGGACTCCCGGCGGGGAGACCGCTCGCGCTGCATCCAACGCGTATAGCATCGCCTCAAGGGCTTGCACGCCGCCCTGCGCCATCACTCGTCCACAGGTGGCGCTCTCCGACCGGCTATGCACCTGCGAACACGCAAGTGCTGCACACCGAGACAATACTTGTTATAGTTACATTACCCGGATGACAGATTGTGTATTTATTAAAAGTGTCTGTGTCTGAAAAGTAACTACAGGACAGTGTTAAACTTGAATAATGTAGTTCGGTCACATGAATGAAGGGCGACAAAGTCAAAGACATGTAACAAAGAGATTTTTTGTGTAAGCATTAACTAATTATCTACTTTAAATAAAATAATGAAATGCTCTCTGCTACTGCTTTTATAAACAAAGTTGTACAGAAAACAGCAAATGCCTCATAGTCCCATGTCGATATCTTACTTCGACTATAAGCAAGCGAGATGTCTTTGACTTAGTTGTTCTATCACAAGTATTGTAAAGTAGTTAACCGTATAATAATTATATAGTAATACAAAATTGTTTTGTCGTGTATTGCAATAATACTTGTTTCGTTTATAACAATCTTTCGCCTCCTTTTACTGGGCGACTGGTTGAACACTCAGCAATATTCAACGGACATGATACTTCATGGTCCTATTTAACATATAAAATAATAAAATCAAAACAAATACTAATAAACAACAAGAGAACCTTAGTTAAAGTTTTATCTAAGACTTTTGAAAGTATGGACACCGCGCAGCCCTCACGCATAGCTAACATACCTACCGAGCGTAACTCCACTCTCAGCGCAGCGCAAGCAAAACGTCCGCGGGACGCGATCCGGGGTTAATGACCTTTGATAACGATAGAAGGTGTGATCCGATTTTTCCTTTATACTTTACCTGGCCTTAGGACAGGCAAAAGTCCACGTACTAAACGGTGTTATGTCATTGTCATTATTATGCAAACATCATTTTAAAAATCGACTGAAAACACTAAGAGGTACCTTATCGTAATACTTTCAGCGTATTTAAAAAATGGAATCATACCTATTTACACCAATTGACTAAAATTTTACGAAATTACACTATCTAATTACACATACTTTAATAATTGTTGAAAATGCTGACCGCCTCGCATAATGCATAGTTCGACACGTTTTCGCGAGTTTTCTTTCACATGATTAACACTAAAGGTTCACTACATACTTTATCGAACGCAGTAATTATTCTGCTTTGTAATTCGTCTTTGTTCGAATATTTCGTAGCACATACAGTAGGCGTTTCACTTCGCCCCACAAATAACAGTCAAGTGGAGTAAGGTCTGGAGAGCGCGCAGGCGCATAAGCATGTGCACGAACCATCTCCCAATATTCTTCGTTCGTAAAAGATATTTAATTACTTTCACTGATTAATTATTTATCAAGGTGAGCGCGACACGCGGAAATAAAAAAAAAAATGTATGTTGTCGCACGCGCTTAACTGAATCGGCGCGCGCTACGGGGGCCTGGAATGGGGTGCGTGTGCGGGGCGACGGTGGGAGCGGGGCGCGGGACGCGGGAGCATGCACTGACTACTCTGCCGCGTGATCGCGCGTATGTAAACAAAGGCTCTTGGGGTTGAATATGATTTATGTATTTCTCTAGATAATTAGGTCAAATATTAAGCACCTATTTTTTAAATTAATTTGGAACGAGAATCGAGTACTGAATACCCTCTATCAATATTGCGAGTGTTCAACCAGCCACCCAGTATATTGCCCGGTATTTTCTTATTGCGAGCGTCACGCTTTGGTCGCATGCTCCGTACTTTAATGCTTTGTAGTCGTATAGTTTTATCGCGCGCCATATTAGTATTATAAAAATGAATGCAAAACATTGGAAGAAGTCCGACGTGTCGTACGCTGTTCGTGTGTCACGTGTCTTATATAAACCTCTTACTAAATGCAATTGACGGAACCACAGAACTAACGCAACACAAGTGACTCCCGTCTCGTGCATGGTATTGTTAATGTTAATTGTGCAATTTTCTAAACGGATGGGTTATGTTTCTCCAATCTAGGGACAACAGATTTCTGATTCCCAGAAATTCCCCACACAATGATTTATTCTTTTTTAATATTTTAACAGACAAACGGACAAATTTCTCTAAAACATACTTATTGTGTTTTTTTACATTGTCTACATCATTTGAAATCTGTTTGTGCGGATATTTTCAAAGTACGAAGACGATTCTATAGTTTCCTAGTAATGAAGGTATATCGGTTAATAAGCCACGTTACAAAGATATTTTATAATGACCGGAGCCCGTACACTAGAATCTCACTAACGAGAATCATAAAAAGTAAACTACAAAGTTAAATAAATCAAATTCACACATGAGCCGACATCAATGACATGCTGCAGCTTATAATCACAGGAGTAAATATAGTGTCTGATTTGGTATAACTTATTACAATGTAAAAAAAAGCACGCTAAAAACGCTATTGCTACACTAAATTCTCCAGTAAAGTGTTTTCATTACAGTGTACTGGACGTGCTGGTCCGTGACAAGTCTTTGACAACACATACTCGCACACGACTACTCATTTGATATTACACTTAAATACAACAAATGTTACGTTATTCTTTTTCATAATATATCTCGAAACAAATAGTACAATAAATATACGCAAATAATAGAGAGGTAGCTGGCGACTCACGACTCGGGGTAATATGCATAAATATACGAGATAAAGCATATAATCGCGATACGCTATGATGGCCATTTTGACGTTTGTTCTCTCATGAAGTTTCATATAAATTAATAACTACGTTTGAAGGAGCAAATTGCTGTTCTTTAATGTTCATAGTGACTTGCAGTTACATCTAGTAGTTATTGAATTTTAGGACTCAAAATAATCTAGTACACAGATTTCTAATTTATGTAAGTATATAAATTATGTACTACATATTTGTCTAACTACTACTATATCTGACTATATAGTATGATCGAGTGAACAAATCTTTTCACGTTTACAGTAATAAAAAAGTACACCGTTTATAGCTTAACAATATTGGTATACTCATACTCAATTCAGAATTGATATTTTTCATAATTTGAAATTATGTATATATTTATATTCTATATATGATATATACAGGATAGGATAAATATATAGGATCGCTGGCCAGCACAACCACTACCTCCGGCAAACTCGCGTCAATGCTTAATGCAAAACAAAGCAGCATGTTATTACATTTTTGTCGAAAAGATTTCGAGATTTCATGTCACTACGGCACTACGGCAAACAGCCATTATAGCGTCCCGCTATTATAGTAAATACCACTACATATTATAAAAAAAAGTCGCCTGTCGCGTCTGTCTGTATGTATGTTCGCGATAAACTCGAAAACTACTGAACGGATTGTAATGCAGTCTTCACCAATAGATAGAGTAATACACGAAGAAGATTTATGTATATATTTGTGAAGGTATTATTTTTAATGTTTATTTTAAATTTCTTGAAATATAACGATAATTTTTGGAAGTGTTGGAATAAGTCAAGCCACTTGGGAGCTTTCATCAAAAACGCTGCCTAATTCTTTTGAGATATAACAAAACAACGCATAGTGAGATATTTCTCTTTTATAGATCTACAAAAAGTATGTAATCGCATATACGTATCTTGAAAGGATAGCTTACTATACCCATCTATCTTCTAAAACATGGTCACATACAATGAGGCAATTTAGACGGATACAGTATTAATCCTTATCAAATTAAATATTTAATATAATATTGAAAACATTAGTTACCTTAAGCATTTCATGCACATAAGTATATATTTTTTATTATCAGGGCAAGCCAAAGTCCGACGGGCCTGCTAGAATACAATATCAAGAATAAACATTTAGTTCAGCGATTGTAACTTGTGAGTAGACTGTCGGAGCCGTCACGAGCAGATGTTTTAGTGCATCTTTCCGCTCATTATACGTAATACATAATTAACTGTAAATCTCTTACATGTTTTGTATTTAGTTTTCACTCAATTATAGTTAAAAAACATTGTCTAGTCTCAGGTGGATTTGACCGTATGGTTTGTTCATCTTATCTGATTGTAAAACAATTAACGTAAGCTTGACTTGCAGGTACGAATTGAGGATTACATTCCACTGCTCAAAAAATGTTTATTTTGTCAACATCATTATGCAAATGTTATAAAATAAGTATAGAATGTATCGAAGCAGGAACATAGATACTAACTGGCGATTTCAGTACTGTCTGTCGTGTCGGTCTAGGAATCATGTCCTGTTTATCCAACTGTTGTTAGGCAATAAGTCATATATTTAGCGGCAACGATAGACTCACCATCATGAGTCCGCCGAGCACGATGTCTCCCTCGACGACGGCGGCGCGCTTTACAGGCCACACACGCTGCTCTATGGGACTTTTTTTCCCACCGATCGAGTACTCCTCACGCCTTCTTCCGAGCCTTGCGGTGGGTAAATCGTCGGACGCAGTGATAGACGAGTTTTTCAATTTACTGAAAGATATAATTTGGGACTCGTTTGTCGAAGTCTCAAAAGGCTGGTCGGTGATTTCTTCCGTCCTAGGAATTCGTGACATCGCACTGGACGAGGTGGCTAAGACTAACGTCTTAACACCGAGGGGTGTAGGCCCCCGGGCAGGCGGAGACATAGATTGTTTTGCGGCCTGGAGTTGCTCGGATTCTGGTCGCGCGGCGCCCTCCACTCGATCCGGTGTCTTTCTTCTCTTAAATAATTTTGATATATCGAAAGGTCCGATGAGTAAATGTGAGTCTCTTTCGCGGCGGAGAAAAAGCATACCGGCTTTGTTGTATTTGAATGGATCGAATAGGTCATCCGTAGACAACGATGAATTTTCGCATATGGAATTGTCACCCGCCACCATCATTAGTATCATCAGTAGAAGTAGCAACAGCGACGGCGGCGAGATGACCAGAGTGCAAGACATGTTCAGTAATGACACGGCCGGAGGGCTTGTTTTTTCCCGAGTTTCATCGCTGTTCTCCTCAAATCCGATTGTTCGTGATTTGTGTCTATGAAAAATCTTTGACGGCTCGTGGGTTGTTTCGAATTTACTGGTGTTGATGTTCGTGGGCCGGTAATAGCATTAAGATATTTGCTATTAATGAAATTGGAAAGGTATAGAAGTAAGTTGCAATTAATGAGAAGCGCGGTTTCGCTAGTGCGGTGGAGACACGCGCTCAAAGCGGACAGCCGGCGCGCCCGCCCGGAGCCGCGCGCTGTCGCGTATTGCCGCACGGCGTAGCGCCCGTAGCACTCGTAACGGCGCTACAGTCCGCTCGGTTCACTACGAGCTGCAACTGGAACAATTGAAATATCACTATTCAGAAAGTTTATACTGAATATTTGTTATTTACATGTCACACACAGAGACAGACTTGTGCATGAACCCTCTACAAATAATATATAAGGTTAATTAAAATAGTTTCTAAATTGTTTTACACCATAACACCAATTACGCTATTTTTATTTTAAATGGAACTATTTTAAGTATATCGTGTACAAATATAATACACACTTATTATCAGTAAGTGCATTACAACAATTTTATGGAGGAATAATAATAATATTTTAATGTTCCAAGTCCAATGTTCAATGTTCAATGTGCAAAGTTCCAATCATACATAATTTACAGTAATATTGATATCTGCACTGGTTACAAAACCATATCGCAGATATCACAATTTCTTATAATTGGTACTATAACAACAGTGACTTAAACATTTAATAAATAAAAACTTACTTAAACTGCAAGTGTATGTAAGACATGTGTGAGTTTTGTGATAATAATGACTGGATTTTCTCTTATGTAAAAATGTATATGTTTTGAAGTACTTACATTTTAGTTATATTTGAAACTGTGATTTTAATCATTTTTCCGTATTTATGTAACTTTGGGAACGTAACCATTTCAAAATGAGATTTTTAATCGTATGACTCTTGTATTGATTAAGCCTCAGTATCTTATTTGCTTTATTATAGAGCAATCCTCCCAGGTAGTCTTCAAAACGCCAATCAAGCGAAGTATTATATCTAGGAACTTTTATTATGTCCTCGACCCTTCTCTTCTCAAAAATACTATATCAGGATTTATTGTGGGATAGTTAAGAGATGAATTTATGTGAAAATTGTTATAGCTAAATTTATAACTCAGAATAGTCTTATCTTTGTATTATCTGTATGCGTTTTATAAACAAAAGTTTGTAAGAATCAATGCGTTGGCGGATGTACTGTGAACGACGACACCTTCTGATAGATATGCACACATAAAAGTAAATCAGGTATATGGATTACAACGGCCCGTTCCACCTTCATAAGGGTACAAAATGTGGCGTCATAAGTGTCTAAATGATTTAGATCAATTTTTTGTCGTTCTGATATTCACAGTTCATTAAAGTCACAGAAGTTACGTAAGAATGTTCACACAAACACAAGTTTTGTCCCGTGTCATTTAAAATCGCTTATTATAGTTCACTAATTATATATAGAATTGATTTGATTATACCATTTACGCAATATTGTCTTCGTGCAGTAATGCTTATTCGTTTTTGAATAAAATATGTTCTATGAAATGAATATAGTCTGTATGTAATTAAAGTACGAAAATATACTTTCAAGAAAGTTGATAAAATTGAAAAAGGCTTGAATTTTACTTCTTAGAAATTAGAATACTTAAATATCCAAAATACTGGACGTCACGATAAATGAGAAATGACTCAGTGGTGACACCAACACTCGTGTTCAGACTTCTAACTGCCTTCAATATTCAGTTATCATTTAAGGAAGAAATATTGGTTACGTGATGCGAATCAAAAATCATCCGGAACCGTTGTCTTATACTTCACGAATTGGTATGTGCTGTTCTGTGGTTGACACTCTCACGATACGACGCTCGTTAGGAATGCGACGTAAAAATATTTGGGTATCCGTGATGAAAAATAAAGTACAGGTGTACCTGTGGTACAGAGTATCGTTTCTAATAAATTCTGTAATGAAAGATAAAGTACCGGTTCTTCGATCAGGTTTTGTAAATCCTCTGTCTTCCATAGTTTGACACACGAATTAATACTATAAAATTCTCAACAAAGAAATATTGTTGCAGATTATTTTATATATACTTTTCGATTTTTTTGTAATTATACCAGTTGTAAAAAACTCGTACAAATTATCATCGAATATCCTATAAAATTATATTAATAATTTTATTATGCAATGTTCATGAATCAAAATAATGTGTGCCTCACTTCAGTTAATAGATTTTACGAAAAAATAACATTAACTTTAAAATTATGTTGGGACTATAGAAAAAAGGAACACATACACAGTTCTACTGGATATGATACGTAATATATAGTATGACGACTCGTAGAGAGGCAAGTCGTAAAAGTTTTTTATATTATTTTTAAACATATTGACTGAATTGTTGTTGAGATGTATTGCAACATGTATAATAAATATTTCCACGCCTCTAACACGATCGACAGCATCACAGTTTTTATATTTTATAAATGATTTAGAATAAAGATCAGTATACGAATTGCCCATAATAAATAGCAGTTTATTTTTTAACCTCGATTGTGTTTTCGCAATGTCTATCACGCACATCCCACGCGCCCCCTCCCCCTACCTACATCAATCGCGATGGCCCGATGTTCCCGCGGCACCGCCCCCGCGCCCCGCCCCTCGCCCCGCACCCGCATATCCTACGATCAGAAAATATTATGAAATGAAATAAGTAATATAAAAGAGATGTTGCGTTGCGTCAGCTGCGCTGTTCACAACTAATACAATAGCTAATAACAGAGTGATTTCGCATCGCATCTGCTGCGATCGCGACACTCCTACCGAATGCAAACAAACCCTCGGCCTGCTATAGCACTATGATTAAAATGAATATTTATTTATACAAAGTATATTACATCTATATGTATAAGCAATTACGTTGCATAATTCCTATTTCTGTTTGAACACCAGAAATACACTTGTAGACAAACTGCAATGATGTTGACACGGAAGACAGTAGTTAAACTGGATACTTCTGACTTCCGGTAATGTGAATTTTGAAGGTATCCGGTGTGTCACGGAAGCTTATACATAACTTGATTAAACATTTTTTTTTAAACAGAATTGCTTTTTACATTGTTTATGAATAGTTGATCTCTATAAGAAAAGTACGAGTACACAAAGTGTTATTGAAACATTTAGTATTAAGGTACGCCTTCAAGAGCCGCCGTAAGTACGGAGGCACCCCGAAATACCGGAGTGTCCCCCTTATAACTGCGTGCGGCAGGCTGTTGAAGGCATTGGCGATGTCAAGGGAAAACGCCAGAACCCACTCCAACTGGGAGGTCGCCTCTGCGGAAAGCGACTTCAGGAGGGTCAAGGCGTCTTTTGTAGAATGCCCTGCTCGGAACCCGTACTGCGCGTCCGCTAAGTTCGACCCTACTCCCTCTAGGCGCTGGATGACCCGGTAGGCAATTCTCTCCAGTACTTTCCCGGTCTCGTCCAGCAACACGAGGGACCTGTACGCGAGCGTGGAGTCTAAGGGGCGGCCTTCCTTCTGCAACAAGCACAGCCGTCTATGCTTCCAGGGCTTTGGGCACTGCCCAGCCGACAAGCAGTGGCTGACCAGGTTCCGAAGCCACCCCCGTAAATAACCCATTAAAAAGGCGAGCACCTGGCCCGGGACCCCATCAGGGCCAGGCGCTTTCCGGCTGTTGCGGAGGCGCTTTAATCGCCCTCCCTATCTCCTCCTCCGTGACTGGAGGACTGGAGGAGGAGGTTAATGGTAAAACCCTTAAAATATTAAATTCTCGTGTTTGGACATTTACGTAATTTTAATTAAAAAGGCTATTTGGAAGCACTTCTTATTGTTCTTTAATATTAATTATACTTATGAAACTTACGTGTTTCTAGTTATATAACACGACACTTTTACAAGATAGTTGTAAACACTTTAAATAAAAATACCTGTGAGGCATTTTTGCGAGCATAAGTTGTTCGAACGAAAAACATGACGTCAATGACGTGGCTGTGGCTCCGCACCCTGTTCAACAGTAGGAGGTGCGAAAGGGATAGCTATATAAGGTAGAAAGAGAACTGAACGGAAACAGATGCGCTATTCTCAATATAAAGCTTCTCATAACGGTCAAGTAGTTTAATACTAATTCGTTGTTAACTGTTAGTTCTTACTAAGGCAAATAACACTTTGACTGCGCGCAATACCTTTGCTTTATTTATATTTTTATTTATTTTCTTTATATTTAGTTCATGTATATCTTGTTTGTTATGTGTAGGTGTATCTAATAAATGTTTTGTGATTTTTTCTTTCTGTCTTTGTGCAGTGTAATAATTATAACTACAATAATTATATTTCGGTATTGGTTACATTATTAAATCAATACAACGTAAGTTAATATTTTTGTTACAAAATCAAAGTTTTATAATAATCATTCATAAAATTGGGTTATCAAATAAAATCATGTGAAACAACGAGACTGGACGCGATCGAATGAGCAATTCAAAAACTGTATCAACAAATCCATATGCACCATTATAAACTACATCGAAGTAATCGGAGTGAAGAGTGTTCTCTCCTCTCCTCTATACACCTCCCTCCCTCCTTCTCCTCCGCTCAGCCTACGCACAATCTTTAATAAAAAACCAATGGATTTCGGTTGACGTTGGATAACATATTTGTTTATGGTTAAAAAGTCTTTTGAATTTTCAATTACGATTTCATTGATCCTTTGTATTTACTCAAATCGGGTTCCGCGAATCTAATGGCCGTGTTACGTGTATACATACATCAATAGAGTGTCGACTCGATTCAGTAATTTAAATTAGATGATGTCACTGACCTCCACAAACAACAAATTGTATATAAAACAAATGATGATTCACAGATATAATATCAGTTAAATTTTGTAGATATATTCCTTGCTGCCGGTGACATGAACTACTCTCCCTCCGAATAATAACTTTGCGTCGATTTAGCCATGGTGTACAGTGTTGGGGTGCACGTCAGAGAGCCTCCTCGTGGCGCACCCTGGGCAACGCCGGTCAAGTTGACCGGCGGCTGATCTCTGGCCGACTGGAGAGTCGCTAAAAACTCCTGGGGGGTGGTGTGTGAGCGGCACCTCCCAGTACCGGGCTGGGGCGGATGAGGGCTCATTTTGAGCCCCAACGGCCCAGTTCCGGAAAGCGGCTGGCGGGGCCGGTTGTTTCATACCGGTCCCGGCAGGCGCACCGCGAACTGGAGGTATGTGGAGTTTGATGATGGCTAGTACAAATTCAATCACACTACCCCAGGAGGGTACCCGCAAGGGAGAATCCCTCCCCGAGTCTTCGGGCTCGGGCTGCCCCACGTTTTCTGGGGGGGGCAAGTTTGTACGTGAGTTGGATATAGACACAATGACCTTGGCGAGCAAATGGATACCTGATAATGCTAATATGACGACCTCTGCAGGAACTTGGACTTCTGAAAACAGAAACATGATGGAGAACGCAACTTTTGAAATTAGATTACCCCAGGAGGGTACCGACTTCTCCGAAGTCGGAGAATCCCTCCCTGAGCTTCGCTCAGGCTGCCCCGCGTCTTCTGGGGGGGGCGAAAGGTTGCCGGTAGTGGTCCTAGAAAGGGCCGCTTCGATCGACAGACTGTCGCTGCCGGGTGGAAGCAGCGGTAGGAAGTACTTCGCTCGCTCTGGGTGCTCTTCAGCCCCAGGGAGCGACATGGAAGTAGAAGAGGACTCTCCCAATCCATCTGGGGAGAAAAGGAAGAAAAGAGGAAGGCCTGCCACAACAGGCGATTATGTGGGGCTCGCTCATGCCCAAGAGCAGTACCTCCTCTTGAAAAAGCAAGGGCTGCAGCTGGAAGTGGAGGAGGAGGCTGTGGTGGTTGCTTCAAGAGCGAGGATGAAGCGAGCCGCTAAAAGGCCAGCTCCAGCTGCGTCTGGAGAACAGCTGGCCTCAGAACTGCAGCAGGGAATTATTGACGACGTCGACGTCATCTTAGACGTCGTCAAGAGGTGTATGAACCTCAAGGGGGGGACCCGAGGTGCCCTGAACGAGGCTGCAGATGCCATTCGGGAGAGAGCGCTCCTGTTGGCAAAAACCAACGAGGCGGAAGAGTTTACAAAACTCAGAGAGGCCTACGAGAGGCTCAAGGCAAATGAGGCGAGACGAGCTGAAGAAGTTGCGGAACTCCGCAGAGAGCTGGAGGAGGTAAAAGCCAGCCTTCTTCAGACCCGTCAGGCCCATACCCTTGCGGCCTCTTTGGCCGACACGGACGACCAGGACCCTCCTCTTCCTTCTCCTTGCAGAGAAAGCAGGGTAGACTTCACACCCTTGCCGAAGCGGCGGGCGGTGGAGTCTTCTGCTGAGCCATCGGCGGTGGTGACTCAGCAGATGCTGGACAGCGCCCTGCAAAAAATGATGCAGGAGATAGGAAGTAGGATGAGGTCCTACATGGAGGCAGTGGAGGGCAGGTTTTTGCGCCCCCCTCTAGCGGGAGATCGTAGGGCTCCCCAAGCGGCGCCAGCTCCTGAGGCACCGGAGGTCGTGCCCTCTGTGAGTGTGGCTGCCCCCGCTAACAGCAAGGGGAAAAAGAAGAAGCCCAAGAAGTCGATGGCTGCCAAAGAGGCGGAGCAGGCCATCCGACACTCAGGCCCAGCTCCTTCTTCATCAGCTGTGGAGGATGAGACGTGGTCCACAGTGGTGAAGAAGGGAGCTAAGAAGAGTTCGGCGAAAGACCCGCCGAAAAAGGCGAAGAAGAAGTCGCCGCCCAAGTTGTCGGTGCCCCGCTCTTCGGCTGTAGTACTGACGCTGCAGCCGGAGGCGGCAGCCAAGGGCATCGACTATAAGTCGGTGTTGTCGTTGGCTAAGAAGGAGGTTGACGTAGTTAGCCTGGAAATACCCTTCCTGAAGATAAGGGAGACAGCCACCGGAGCGCGCAAGCTCGAAGTCCCCGGGGCGACGAGCGCTGCTAAGGCCGACCGCCTGGCAGAGCAGCTCCAGGCCGTCTTCTCGGAGAAGGTGGGTGACGGAGTCGTCCAGGTCTCCAGGCCCATGAAGTGCGTGGAGATGCGCCTGACGGGGCTGGACGACTCCGTTACGAAGGAGGAGATCGCCTGGGCGGTCGCCACTAGAGGGAGCTGTTCTGCCAGTTCGGTGAGGGTGGGGGAAATCCATCGCCCCCCCCGCGGGTCTGGCAGCGTGCTGGTGCGCTGTCCGGTAGTGGCGGCGAAGAAAGTGACGCAGGGAGGCCGAATTCTGCTCGGTTGGGTCGCCATCCAGACGAAGCTGTTGCAGCCTAGGGCTTTGCGGTGCTTCCGCTGCCTTGAGGCTGGCCACGTGCGGCGAAGCTGTAAGTCCAAAGTGGACCGAAGCGAGCTGTGCTTCCGCTGTGGCGTGGCTGGGCACAAGGCGGCGGAATGCTCCGCTGCTGTGCACTGCCCGGTATGTGCCGAGGCCGGGAAACCGGCAAGCCATAAGGTTGGCAGCAACGCCTGCGACACTTCGAGCAGGAGGAGGAAAAAGGGAGGGATAGTGCAGGACTCTGCGCCCAGCGCCTCAGTGGGGCCTGAAGCCGGAGAAGCTATGGAGCTGTAATGGCCCCTAGCTTCTCCAGGCTATTGGAGATCGTCGTAGGAGACGACGACGCGGAGGCCTCGACCACCTGAGGCCTCCCTAACATCCCCTCCTGGTGGCGAATGCGGGGGCGTTCGCTACCACGACAGGAGGAAGACCCGAGGGGCACTTGTACCGGGTTGCCGCGCTTCAAGATGAAGCTAGAAGGGGTGGGGAGAATGTCTCTCCACGGGAGGAAGATCCCCGTAAATAACATCCGCGGGCGATCGAGGCGTGCGACCAGGGCGCGGAGTAATGCTCACGCGATCCCGTACCCTGGTCCACTATGCGCCTGCGGCTCTGGAGTTTTTAGTGGGTAAGAGTCCCACATAACCCTCACACTGTCCCCCGGCAGTGTGAGGGTATCCGATGCAGGATTTTCTCCAGATTAAAAAAAAAAAAAAATGGTATACAGTGTCCCGATATGACTTGACGTGACCCGAGAGGGTCCTCAGTCTTGGTTAAATATAAATCTTTACTAAATCTGTCCTTGCAAAAAAATCTATATTAGAACGTGGAAAAAGGTCGCCCTTGACGTAACGGACTTGTTTTTAATAAAGAGCATGCGATGGGTCGAGACGGGACGCGAAGCCTTCACTCGTGATAATCAGATTATCCTACGATTTAAGAATGACTGATAACGGACATTCATTCATTGGCTGCAGGGATATGAAGAACTGTGAGTGAAATCAAAATCAAATGTATGTGGGCCTCCAAACTATACTGAGATGCAGTCTGAAAATATTTAAGAAATAATAACAATAATTTCTATTAATTTTATTTCTGAACATATCGATAAATCTGTTTATTTAACAGTTCCCTTACTTCTTACGTACTGTTACAATATTTCATTTCCTTTTACCTCCCTACTGGAGCGGAGGAAGAGGGTGCAGATAAAAACTTATCGTTTGAATACATTAGGGAGTTATCAATTGATGTTGATTACGACCACAACTCAATGTAAGTACTCTGGTGAAATTTATTAAATATTTTACCAGGTAGAAGTGCGTGTACTTTGAGATACGCTCCTTTTGCGTTGTGCAGTTCTCGAGACACTCGTTCGCTGTTCGTGTAGTGCCGCAGTACATTGCTGTAGCCCATACTGTTGTATAGTGAAGTCATACAGTATGACGGTCAGGTGCAATCTTTACATAACGGTGCTTTACGAAATTTCTACGCACCATTTAAGGCGACATGATCCTAATATAAAATGAAAAGTACTGAAAGAGTTTCGAGGATTATATATTATGTTACAAATGTGTATTATTGTATCTTAGCGAGGCGGAGGCGCCGCTGTAATCGACTTTCTTTGGCCTCTATTCGTTAGGCTTCACTACCGACACAATATCATATTTGAAAACAAATAAAACTAAATGTATATTGTTGGATCTCTTCGGACGTAGATATTCCATAGAACTGTTGTTAAGGATACCGGGGATAACCAAACATGCCGTGTATAACGATAGAAGTATTTATTGTTTTGACAGGAACACAATAATATTATACACGCTCTATTTACAGTTCATTGGTATTTGAAGATATTGTATAGAGACGCTTATAAACACTATAACAATATACAGAGATCAACACAATGTCACCGTCGCTATAGTCTCGCAGAGGGCTCCTAGTTGTTGCTTCATATTCATTTCAATTAGTACTGAATTGTCGGAGACTATTTGTGGTTCTTTTATATATCTGTTTTAAAGAAAGTCCGAGAGGCGTTTAATTGATTTGTTTATTTAACTTCTATGGTTTTATTAATTTTTACTTAATTAATTTATTGTAGATCGCAACCGCTACTTCATTTTGCTACTTCAATAAACTTTCTATGAATCAAAACAAAGGACTTACAAACATGGGGGCAGAACGGCTCTCGTAGCGTTTGCTTACTATTTTTAAGCAACAATGCATAGTCTTATTTTTTATATTTGATTACACGTTGTAACTACAGTATAACTGAACATAATTTAGTATAAAGTTATTCGAGTGTCAATTATTAATTTATAACATATGAATGACATCTACACAAACTAAATAATTGATAAGGGTTAATCAATACAATTGTCAAAATAGTATTAAATAAATAAAATAGTATGGAGTAATATCACGAAGTAAATGTTACTTTGTGTATTACAGTTGTCGTGATCCCTGCGCACTTCTTGTTATGTTGCTGAGGCTATTAGTTTTCGCTCAGAAATTCGTTGTCGTGTTAGCAAGGTCACTGCTCCCGACACAGTTCCGTTACTCGCTTGTTGTTCTGAATAAAAGGTTCGGATAATATATCGCCGGTCTATAAATAAGGAAACAAAGGAAATTGGTTTTCTCTTAACAGATTACGCATGTTAAAGATTCTATTCTGGAACAATGATTGAAATATTCTGAACAATCCCGTTATTAAACTTGATACTTCAATCATGTACATTATTATGTACCTTATGTACACGTGGGTGTTCACTGAACATAACTCTGGTGAGTCGTGTACATTGATTCTGTGTCTTAGTTTGTGATGCAGTAAAGTTATCTCTAGTTATATTTTATCTCGAAAATGTCACTTTGTTAAGTATAATTTTGAAGTTTTCAAGTGATTTAGGTTCGAAGTTAGATATATGTTAAATTAGTAACACATTCTCACACATGCACAAGTATCTATATATATTAAATGAAGAGGATTCTACTGTCGATATCATTGTCACAGAATAGGGCAAGGGATTGAATATTACGCGTCACTAAGAATCTCTGCGATAGTTTGAGGGTGCTACATTTATTTCTTTTAGATAGCAGCATAGCTCGCGCTGTTGTTCTGAATAGGTACGAATCATTTGTTACATCACTGCTACTATTCATATTAAATGAAAAATAATTTATCTTATTATAAATATCAATTTGTGTCATTGCTGTTGTTAATATAGATTGTATGACGATGCATTTCCGAAGGTGCTTTTCTTCTATTGTTTATACGCGTGTTATCTACAGGCGAAAAGAAAGCCACTATAAGCTGAATATAAGTATTCAAATTTTACGTAAGTACCAAAAGGGAGTGGGGTGCGGGAAACGGTTGAGCTTTGTTTATTTTGATAAAGTGGGGGTTGAGGGACTTGAATAGCGATTAAGTTTGCAATATTTATCGTATTTTTGTTTTTTTTTTTTTCTAAACTTATGAAGACACCTGTGAGAGATTTGTTAAAATTATGCCAATATTGATGTTAACATAGAACCTTTGCTAACTTTAGCTTAAAATTACAAACAATTTGGTTACCTAATATTTAAACGAACGTTTAGTTTAACGATATTATGTTTTGGCATTACCGTGTATAGTAAGTTATATTATTATACATAAAACTATTAGATTCAACAGGTCGAGTATAGGTAACGTAGAACATGACGTGGCGAACGTGACGACTTAACTCGTTCCCTGGTGTGGATTATCGTAGTATGGGTACTCCAAAACTCAGCTGTGTCGCTGACTCGGTCAACGTTTGTTATCGCTCCACACTTTATCCTTAATGTCCGACTTTAAGGGCTTCTGAATTCAAGTTCTTTCTCATATAATTCATAAGTGTCACGCGATATTTAGAAACGTTTGTGAAATCACTAAATACACCGAAATATAGAAAATTGGTACTAAATGGATTGAAATTTGTACTTTAAATAAAGTAATTGACAAAAGAGTAGGTACAACTTTTGTCACAGACAAGTAATAAATAGTAATTAGTGTGAGAGAGAGAGGGAGGTTCAACATCGGCTGATGAAAACTTTTATAAAAGGATCAACTAATTGTCGTCTCTCGGAGCTACTTCGTCGTTTGACTCGTTAACTTTCCCGTGGGAGTTGTTCCCGCTTGTCCTTGCTTCTTATTCCCGCGTCGCGAGATCACACAGATTTTTGGAAACTTCATTACCGGAGGCGTCGTATGTACTCATTTTATTTGATTTACAAGGCGTGATAACTTTGTAGCTATTTCAAGAATTATACGAACCTGGTTGTGCCTACGGATTCGCATGCAATTATTTCCGACTTCTTATTTTGTTTAATTGAAATATTCCTTTTTATGGTATCTGAAGGTAATATGGACTATCAATTTTGGAATAAAATATGAAATTTCATTAGAATAAAAAAATAGTATATTTTTTTACATTTTGTATTAATGTTTTGGACGATTTTTGTAGTCTATCGATTAAGTAATGATATGCATAATACTGTATAAAAATCGGTCCAATTTGTTTATGAGGTTAACGGGGACATGCAAACATACTGACATAAAACAAGGTTTTAAACATTATATTCGTGACTAGATCTTCTTCATAATGAAATTTGGAAAAAATAATGACATGTACAGACAGAACTACAGATGTATTAATATAAAATATGATAATTTTTTAATTTTGATTGATGACTGAAATATTTTCTTAAGTAAAATGTCATGTAAGGCTAGTACGCCTCGGTGCGTTCGCCACTCCCTCTAGCGGTGAATAATAGCCCAAATAGCTATTAATGTGGAATATCTTTATGCGAATTTTGTGATTCGCGCCAAGTATGAGAGATTACAATAATGCATGTTATATGTAATACTGCTAGACGCACGTTAACGAGCCGGTTGATGAGCTCGGTTCTGCTCCTGGTTACATTCGATACTGGAAAGTGAAGTTCATACAGTAATTGTATGTATAATCTGTACCTCTGAGACTCTTACTCTATAGAATCGTACTCGACCATAGATGCCATTGCAAGACATAAGCATAGTGTGAGAGTTCCTAAAAATCTGCCACTATCGTTTCGTAATATATATATTTAAATAAAACAAAGTGTGAGGTGTGTGGGTGCAATGCGAAATTTTATACGTAAATCTAACAACACTATATTAAATCGCAAACGATCTTGACACCGCAATGCAGACCTTGAATAGCGACATCTATCGTCGCATAAAAGAAGCATCCTAGCAAGAACACATAGTTTATTAGAAGCTGTGACAGGCATATTTCTTGCTACAACACAAACTAAACTCATAAATTATATTGCATAAGTATGCTTGTGGTGTGGTGCATTGGGGCCGAATACTGGTGATTACAATTTGTCTAGAAGTGTGTACGCCCTGTACTTTTGCCACTACTGGATATTGCCTTAGGTCTCGCCAACTCTGAGTGTCGCTGGAGAACTAATGTTTTATTTCAGAACTTTGCGTAGTCGGAAGACAGCGGGTTGGTTTTTTTGAATTAATTTAATAGCTGTAATGATGTGTTTCTGGTTTGCTTCTCATTGATCAAATACGGAGCATGCAAAGCATGCAGACGCTTTTTATGTAACTTTTTGGATGTCATTGTGACAACGTTAATGAAAAAAGTGGGAAATTTTAAAGATATGACACAAAGTTACTGTCTTTCCTTCCGCATGAGAAAATGACTCTCTGAAAATCCGCAAGAGAAATTGCAACAATATATGTAAAATGTTCTCCCGCTTAAATTAACGCATTCTCATGAATAGACTAACGCCGTTATTACTCTTCTCGAAAGTAAGAATTCCGACGCACCGCTGCTCCATACAAGATGTTGAGTTGCAGTATAGTTTACGCTTTTTGTTTGGGGTCTTTGTTATTTTATTTATTGATAGGCGAGGATGCCTACCACTCCACGCTCTCATTTTTTTCACGCATTTTTGTATACATTCTTATTGTTACTGAATCCCACCTGTTGGGACCCATTCCCACGGTCTCTCCAGTCACTTCAACACCGGATCAATTGCAAGCTAAGTTCCTACCAACGAGAATGTAATAACGCTAGAATATAATATGATTACTAATATAATTACAAGAAATACGTTTAAGAGCAACTTGAAAAGAAGAAATCATTACATAACTTATTTTTGTTAATAATATGGTTCCGTCCGCAACAGCTAAATATATACTTAAAATTATATTTAACTATTAAAACTGTTTAATTACTATTAATAGCTAAAGCTAAGATATGGCCGTCAGTGGAGCTCTTACTAATAATTGTCGTAAGACCTTATAGCTGGTGAAACGGTGTTGGCTTAGTGGTTTGCGTGTTCAGACATCCAGTCGACCAATGTAGGGTCGAAATTTTGCAAACGACCGGAGCTTTGGTGAAGGAAAACCTTGTGTTGAAACCTCATTATAATGGTAGGAATTTATCTAATGTGTATTTGAGTAGCTTGCATATGAAAGTCAGTTCTCCTCTACGTGTATCGTGTTTACCATCTTAGGAGCTTAGACCGAAGAAAACAGACTGGACTATCGCTCGGAGTTTGAATGTATATTGATACGAAAAGGAAATCGGTAGTTTTTATGATGTTACAATGATGACGAATTGTAATGCTTATAAATAAATACAAGTTATATTATAATTTGGCTGAAAAGTGAATAAATAAATAAATAAACATGAAAATCAACCTTGCCCTGCCTGTCCATCTATATACTGCGGTCATATGCTGGAAGCAGTATGGATAGCAAATTGAATATTTTAAAAACATGAGACTGGATGATGCTAAACCGTAAAACCAAGTTTTTTATATACGGTGAGGTATTACCACTGCCGCCGCAGCCGTCACTTTCAAAGGGATTTGTTTATATAATCCTGGTTAAGCCCCCCACGAGGAGGACGCGGCGGACTCTGATCCTATTTAACTGTGTTTGTGCTGTTTATGGATTTGAGTTAATCCTTGATCATAATTAAAATAAATATGCTCACAAACACGTTTTAAATTAAAATAAAAGCGCTTTAATAAATAACAATTTACCAGAGACCTTGCAACTTTTTCACTTGCAATTACGTTATACCTAATGATCTAGTGACTGCAATAATTTATTATTTAGTTACGCTAATATAACAAAGAGAAAATTAATTAGACAATGGACTCATGTTATTGATCAGAGTTTGATCACAATATGCGGATGATGGAACTGGGGCTATACTCTGCTTATATTCAAATAAGTTACAGAAATTTACAAACATTTGTAATTATTACTTACCGTACGTACGTACATGTTATACAATATGGAGAAAAGTTTTCCATAGATTTGAGACGAGATACAGAAAACAATAGAAATGCTTCTTTCTATACAAACAAATTCACCTCACGTTAATTTCTATGGTTTCTCGAAGAAGTATTAAACACATTTATTAACCCACGCATATATATTCAACTAGTTAATAAAACAACTCAAAGTTTAAACTTTTGTTTGTTAAATAACTACAACCCGGTAACAAATAAAGTTCAAACCCAGGCGTTGAGAATAATCGGCGGTTTTATTAAATCTACTCCAATAGATATTATGGAGAGTGAACTGTGTATACCTTCTTTGGAGCTAAGGAGACAATTTTTGGCATTTAAATAAAAGCTAAAATGTAATGCTTTATCTAACAATATTATAAATTATTATATAAGTAGCATTCTCTTCTTTCTTTAAATTATTGGCAAAACAAACAGCTACCTATACTTGCAGACACAATAAATTGCAAAGTGATGTTATTCACTTCACAATTAGAAATATTTTCGTTAAAAAATCTGATTACCTATCGAAATGTAAATGGTGTATTGACAACTCAGCCAGTATCACTAAAAAAAAATTATTATATAGCAATGTTATTGTTAAAGTTAAAATTGAAAAATAACTACAAAGAAAATGGAGTGGGTTTAATTTTGTTTATTCAGATGGCGCTAAAAACGATAAAGGCAAATTTGCAGCGTTTTAAGATTCAGTTAGAGTTAATGTAACTGTATTAAAATCATAGGTAATATTTGTGTAATGTCGGTGGAACTCGTTGCAATCTCAAAAGCAATAGTAGCTTACGTGGAAAATATGAAATACAAAAAAGTTGTCATATGCACCGACAGTAAGAGTGCTTTGCAACATATTGCTCGCTGCGCCTCTGGTTTAAGTGGTTTATTGATAACATATATTATATTGCAACAAATTATGAATCTTTACAATAGCGGAATAGAATTAAGATTGCAATGGATTCCGTCAGATTACGGTATAGAGGTCAAGTTAATATCGCCGCAATTTTTTCACAATTAATTAAAAGTTAAATGCTTCCAAATGTGAAAATCATCATTCGAATGTTTATCGAAAATGAAAGGAATTTGGTACAGATCAAAGCGAGGCTTGTCGTTTCACCCTTGGTTTGCAAATAACAATTATTGAAGAGAGCATATTATCAATGCTTTTAGGGTAAGATTCCGACACATTCCATCTAACAAAATAAATATTTAATAAAAAAAATCTCCTACATTAAACTGTGAAGTTTTTGCGGTAATAAAATATATATATATCAGGTATTAACGGAATGTACTCTTTATTTGAATTTAAAAGATATTGAAATGTTTCATGGGTTAATATCCAAACCTAATAGTGTTAAAGCACTGAGTTTATATACGTAGTTGAGTCGTCATTAGTGACTCTTCCGATCTCAGCTTTAATAATCTCTTTTATTTATGTTATTCAGCCTTTAAATTAAGAATACTATTGGGCTGATATAGTCATAAAAGCCTCTAAATAAATAAAAAAAACAACTTGTTGAGATATCATGAAATATGCTTTCCAGACGCTTTCGGAACTAATTGTATAAGTGATCGTCTAGATATTCGACCATAACTAAATATTTTTCAAGTTTTAAGAAAAAAGAACATTTTCCAATTTTTTTATTGATAACACTGAACTTCATCAATAGTTACTAAAGCGAAATCGGTGGCGAAACTGTGAAGGAAAATGTCCTTATAGATGTACGTTCACTCTCGAGAAGATTTGAAAGTGCCCTGTTATATTATACCCGCTTTAATCCTTCGTATTTACGGGCGTCCCTGGTTTAAGTCAGCCCTTTTTTCGCGTCACGGGATTTTCGGTGACTTTATGAACACTATTGCCTCTAGAAATTACCAGTCATTTTGTCACCCGGCATGGGAGATATCGCATCCCTACTTTGAGTTGTATTAAAAAAATATTCTATGTAAATTAATAATGTATTCCAATTAAGAATCATACTTTAAATTTTTCACTGTTTTTCCAAAGAAATATTAGTTAAATTGAAAGATTTTGCTTTCTTAATTGATACGTCATTAAAACAAATAGACCGGGACAAGTCTCTCGAAAATATGCTAATCGTGAATTTCGCAAATGATTAAGACGCGACTCTCGGTTGCATGAACCGCGCGGGGGAATCCCGCGGCGTGTCCTCACGAACTGTTGATGTCGTGTATGAAACTTCTACACGAATATGAAATACGAAGTATTATTGTCGAAGTTAGTTCACAGCTATCAACTCCCTAGCGGTAAACTGCAACATTTTTACCTCAATAACAAAATGATTTTATTCATGCATCTGTTTATAGCCAATATGCAATTATACAATGAATCTGAGCGCGTCCTTAAAACTCACACTATAACAATATGATTGTGTTGCATCAACTAGACATAATAATCCAATTCTGCTGTATATTTATTTATTTTACATCATTACTGTCGACACAATTCGTTAAAAGCTGTGATGATACAAAATTGTAAACTCAGCTTTCAACAGATTAAAGCGATTTAAAAAGTTTGTATTCGTTATAAAAGGTTTTTTCTGATTGAAAGCTACAGCTATTTCTGTGCGGAGTAAGGAGTTTACAGTAGGGTTCCGGGGAGCGGAGAGAATGGGAAGGGGAGGGCGAAAGTTTTCTTCTACTCCACCACCAGGTTTTAATAACATAAGGTTCGTTCTATAAATACTGTTAGTAGAAATGACCCCGCAGATAAGTTTGGTATTTAATAATATAATATTGCTTCTGAATAGAGTACCTCTCTCGAGTACTAGTAGATACAACAACAAGCAGCGAGAATGACGGTTATAAACTAAAAATACTTGGACCTACTAGTACTTATAACGACATTGAAATAACTGTATTGTATGGAAATGGAACCTTTACACAAATCAGATCAGTACGTTCTTTCAAATTGTAACTATTAGTAAGTATACAGTGTGTGAAAAGTGCTCGCTGTGTCTGTTAAGCGATACTAAGCATTACAAATTAAGCATTAAAAATTGTATATTTATTATGTTTAATAAAATATTAATGTAATAGCTAAATAATACTTAACTCTCGTTTGGAACGGAGCAATGACCGTTTATTGGGCACAAATTAACATTTTAAAATTTTGCGTCGTTAAAAGTAAACATACATGACAGTCCCATCAGAAAAATCCACAACAAAGACCTTCAATATTCTGTATTAAAAATACATGTGTATTGAATAAAGGTTATCATATTCGAGTATTTTCTACGTAGTTGTTAAGTGTATATACGTGATCTTTACAAGCAGCTGTCGTTGTTTCCGGCATTTATCGGAGGCTATCAGGCAGCAGATGCGTGTCGTCGGTGTGGTCGTGCGGTTCCGCGCTGCAGTTGTAGTCGCGCGCGGGGAAGCCCCGGCAACGCACCGCCGCACTGCATTGCCCCGCGCCCCTCCCCGCGCCCCTCCCGGCACATGACACCACCGTGTGTCCCTGTGCGGGCCCCTGTGCGGGCGCACCGCACCAGCTGCACGCACAACAACACAGCGCATATAAACTCGTAGTAACCGATATAGCAGTGTGGTGACGTATCGGTGTTGGGAACGCGCACACTTTCAATCCTTATCATTCCGGGTATTGTAAGCAAGCAAGCGAATTGGAAAAATGTCGTCACGTCTTTAAAGTTTACTCTTTCTTTAAACATGATTGGGGTCAGTAATCAAATTTTAATTGCTTTCTAGAAATGTTCACCTCTCGTTCATATTACAGATATAAGCAAGTCGCGGTGTGGCCTGTGAAAGTTCGTCATTGTACGTCAAAGATAGATGTAGAATAATGAAAAATTGGTGAACACAGTAGAGACATATCAGTGCACGGTATTTTATAGTAGATTGTAGTTTTACATTTTATTTACATTTTTTTTCATAAGTATTTTATTTATTTCTATATAGTCTAGAATATACCTCTAGTTTAGTAGTAAAATCATCTCAATTATTATTTTTAATATTCAATTTTGCATAAATCTCCCTGCTACACCTACGACTTTCAAACTCATTAAAACATTGGATTACGAAGTTATAATCTGATATCTGTGCTTGCCTGAAAAAGTAAATCGATTAAATGACAAACCTATCTAGGAATATAAAAAAGTATGGGGATACCTCGCAGTGTACTGAACGTAAACTCGGGCGCATTGCCCGGACTGCAGCAGCAGCGAGGGCGGCCACACGCGGAACCCTTCACCGCCAACCCACTGCGTCACTACTTCCAGGGTCTTATTTGCTGTATTTTAAACTATCTTTCTTATATATACTAAAGAAAGCTTTACAGACCAGTCATTTTACTAGACATACTTTTCATACTAAACATATACAAAAGTAATAAATACAATATACGACTAGCTGACCTGGCTACCTTGGTACCGCCTAACAGTCGATTATTTCATTATTATTTTTTTAATACTTATTTTGCTATTCGGAATACTATATGTTAAATGTTACCATCGTATAAATATTCACATTAATATTTGTGCGATACTAACATCACTCAAGTGTTTTGCCTTTCCTGAAACCTCTCCACTAACACTTCAACTTTATGCTATAGTATTAAAGTTCAAATTGACTTTTAAGTATTATTACGAATTGTTTGTATGAGAATATAGAAAAGTGTAGGTTTTAGACTTTTTCGGGCAATTTTTTAATTTTTTCGCTCAGTAAGAACCATCCTCGTATTTCAAGGAATATTAAAAAAAAAGAATTAGCGAAATCGGTTCAGTTGCTCTCGAGATTTGCGCTTAGCAACACATTCAGCGATTCATTTTTATATTATAGAAGATAATAAATAGCCAGGTTCTGGCCAACATTTTTTTTGTTAACAGATTTCATTTTCAGTTTCAATCAAAAATGTCGGCTTGAAAGCAGTGTACCTATTATTACATTAGTGAAAACCAAGTAAATGTCTCAAAAGCACTCGAAATATTCGTTAGCGTTCGTCTTTGTATTGGGTCCTTTATCAATCAACGTTTTATTACAGTTTTCATACAAGTTAATAGAATGCGATAATGTATGAACTCACGGCTCGTGTGTGACACTGTAAAATAACTCTTCCTAGTTTCACCATCCGTGACACAACCGAAATCTATTGTAGATGGGTTCACGGAGAGCACGAGGTGCTCCATCTCCACGACTAATGGTAATTCCTACAAAACCCAACAAAATAGTAATCGAGTCAATAACGGTTTGCTTGTTACTTGCTCTAGACTGATTATTTATATCTCCACTAAATTGATAAAGCACATGTTCTAATGTTATAACGAATTATTCCAAAGCAATATTTTCGGCACCTCTTATTAAACACAGGTATATATTACGAGCGTGGCCGGTGCTGGTTGACGTTTGTTTATACGCCGATTTTTATTTAATGAATTATATTTCATGACATTAGACTTCCTTCCATTAAAAAGATTCACAATGTCTCTATTGAATTAGTTTATCGAAGCAATTGTGATGGCTGGAGCCGCTTACGAGTGGAGCAAAAAATGTATTATAAAAAATTGTCTGCGTTTGTTCAGGCACATGCAACATTCTTGTCCCGGTTTTAATGCGTTACGACATCTGAAGCGTATTAATTATTTGTGATGTTCTTTTTGTAATTGTATTTCAAATACGATTAAGAAATGTTTTTGAGTAAAAAGGTGTTGCCAGCTCCAGTCTTCGAAGCTTTCAAATTGTACATTCACTCCTAGATACAATTACACTACACACGGACCACTGGAAGTTCAACAGAAACGCCGAGGCTAAAAGATAAGTGAGTTTTGGGTGTGTAGGCATATTAGAGAGTGCAGTGCATCACAGTTTAACTGGAGTTAGAAACGACTCCGAATTGTGTTTATTGAAGGGTTCAGCAGGTAATTCGGTTAACGTGGTTGTGACCATCTCACACAAATTGATATGTTATAAACTGTTCAAAAATGGTTAAATTATCTCTCTGAGTAATTGGTAAGAAGCACTTACTAAAATTATATTGCCCGCATCATAGAAAAAGAGTGGTGTAGTGTGTACGTTCAGGTCATATTGCAACTCTTCAGGACTCATACCTTCCGCTTTTATAGAAACTTCGACACACATCTATAAGCATAAAAGTATTAAGTGATAAGTATGAATTGTAATAATTCCCAAGAGGTAATTGTAATGATTAAATATGTCTGTAGTATGGAGTGGTTCCATAGTACCTGCGTCGAGCTCCTCGCCTCCAGATATAATACAACATGGTATAGCCTATCCCACGGTGCCGACCTCCGCTGTGCAGGTGCACCGGTCCTGATGCATGTACCTCGCTTACAATGCTCCAAGGCACTGAAGTACGAGCGTTTAGCTCCAAAGGACCGTTACCAATGTTCCGAACTTGAAATCGTTTCCGAACCCTAAAGTAACAAAATTCAATATTTTACAAGAATTAAGAGACGCAATAGAAATTCTTAATGTAAAACGTGCAATATTGTTACGAGGTTATTTTCAAAGTAGATTAATGACAAAATAGGTGCAGTTGGCAGGACTATTGTGCTATATTTATTTATGAAAACTTTTTACAGAGATTTATTCTCATGAGTTGATAAGTATAAATCAAGAATGCTATCGTAGGTGTTGGTGAACATTAGATATTTAATTTACTACAAGACCTACAAGGCTGGCTGGTGTGCTATACACGTATAATGCTTATTATAATCATATGGAAATAATCGATACCTCATGACGCTCTTGTGAGGCAAATCAAGAGCACAAATCTTAACTCGAATTTCTTTGCAGAACACCTTCAGTAATCCCTCCCTGACAGTTTGCCTGAGAAGAACGGACTGGCTCGGAGGATCAGGTCGATACCAGCTTTCCCTGTAGATAATACCTTTCAGCGATTATAATAATATTGACTCTTTGGCTTTAGTGTTATCAGTGGACAGAGTGACATTGTTGGCGGGTTTTTTGTTGATGTAAAATACCGCTATCAAAATGCAGAATTTAAATATATATATTTAGACCGGAAATTAGTCGCCTTACTTGTATACTCGATATGAAATACAAAAGCATAAAGCATGAACCTGCTCACGTACCGTGAGTTACGTTAAAGTTTAATTAAATGCTATATAAAAGTAATCAATGTGCTTAATAAAATATCTTATATTTCCCTCGAGTGACTTTGTAACTCTGTTTCATTAAATTGTAGCCTTGTTAAACTTAACAAGATTTCTAACATTTTGTTCGAACGATTCCTTTAATAGCATTGTCTTTTATTCCAGTTGTATATCAATTATGACGTCTAAATGTAAATTTATTACTTGAATTATTTTGTTATTTCATCAAATTAATTTCTCCCAGAAATGAACTTTCTCATAACGTAAATTATTAATTATCTATCTGTATATATTATAAAACGAAGTCTTTCTCTTGTTTGTCTGTGTGTTCTGTTACTTCTCAGTTAAATTCTGCAATGAATTTCGATATGTTTTTCAGTATAGTTTAGAGATTTTCTTCCAGAATGTTTATATTGTATTAGTATTGTATTAGGTATATTATATTTATATAAACTCTAGAAAACTCGATATATTGTATTGTACATTGGTAACACTGGCTAATTTTTATGATATACATAAACATAATGTAAGAGAGAACTGTTCATCTTAAAATACCTACAACAATAAGTATGCGTGTCCATCTCCTAAGAACAATCTCAGTAATATTTTTTATCTTTTATAAAATATTAAAAAATAATGTGTCACTTGAGATAGTATTTACACAAATATGGTATGAATACTTTATACGTTGGAAATGTAATATGTTATAGCATATCACTGCAATGAACGGAGAGATTGCAGGTTTAAAATTAACCATTAAAAAATAGTTGGTGTGAACATTCTTACGTACCTTGGATTGTCTTTGGTGGATTTGGTGAACTATAAATATTGAAGCAACAAAAAATAGATCTAAATCGTTTAAATAAGTGCTTAGCAGTACATTGCACCCATATGAAACAGGGGTAGGTTGTTTGTATGAATATAAATAAAGACTCACCCGGATCTGTCAACAGGTAGTATTCTAAATAGTAATTTTGTTTGTGGCGCCGCTTCAGAGTGTTGCGGTACTCGCAGAGTAACGTTAAACACCCCATGGTCCCCGGCACAGATATTGAGGAGTTGTGGGGAAACCTGTCAAATTGTCATAAACTAATAAATGAAGAGTATCTAAAAGTTTTCTGCGAATAAACTTACAATACAATGTGATAATATACTGGAAATGTATAAATGAACCAAAAAGTTAGTAAGCGAAAATTATCAGCAGAACGGGAATAAACGCATACGAAAAGAAAGAGAAAAACAGATTCAATACAAACCTAGAAAATAATCGTTGGTTTGTATTCCAAAGTCGGGGGCGAGGTAGAGCTCAACTGCCGTGTTCATCTCCACTGAAGGAGACGATTGTGATTCAGGAATACTTTCGCAATTAAATTCCCCTATAAAAATAAACCAATTTGTTATTCTCATTTCTACATAGTTGTACAACGGTAGAACACTACGCTCGTAAATTGCAAGTGAGTTCACTCGTGGGATTACGAGTTTAGAATAAGAAAAAATATTAGTATAATCTATGTAAGGTTAAGTGGAAAATATAACTTCTGACAATGACTATAGTTTTTTAATCATACTAAACACAGGAATTCTATAATAACATTAAAGTATGTGCATCCGTACGTTACTATTACCATCGTCTTTTTCACGTTTCAATATTTCATGTGATTATATAAACTACTGCTATCACCGTATTTAGAATATCTTTTCTTTCATACAGTCCTTCTATTTTCTACAAGATACAAATGTAGAAATGATTTGTTTTATTAAAGTGACTAGGGACGTGTTTTATACAGCCTACATTTTAAAGTATAGCCATATACAACTTTTATAAGCGTGTAAGTAACTATACGAAGCATAACTTTTATTTTCATTAGCTAATGAATTAGCAGCGTTAAGGCGATCCTTCCTTCAATTGCTACAGAATGAACGACAAATGTCGAATACTGAATTTCAATTTTTAAGAACATACAAAATTGAATAGAAATTATGTTTCACAATTTTACCTAACAGTCAACTGTGATATAAAATACGATAGATATTTTGAAAAACAAAACCATATGTATGGTAAATGTGTACATTCGCAAGCAGTGAGACAGGGACATGTCCGAGGTGGCGGCACATCGACAAGACGTAGATATAATCTAAAAGGCAGCGCAGTCTTCATGATGTCCTGAAAAACAAATTTAAGCATTTATGTATGGAACCAAAAACAATGTAGAATTAAAAAAACACTTCAAGTACCCTATAACTGAAATAATTATAACATTAAATTTATTATCAAAAACATTGATTGACGTACACACAACTGGAGACAACCATAAGGAAAATAATCAGTGTAACGTGAAATGAAAATCAATTGAAATCTTGTTTAGTTTTTGAAATAGACCTTAGATAATGATTACAAATGTTATAAGACGTTGATAGAATTATCAGTTAATATAAAACTTAACGAATCCAGTACTAATGAAAGCTTCTTTTTAAATAAATGTAAAATAAATAGAAAACGATTTCCGGGTTCATACTGAGAGTAAAATGAACTGCAACCGGAGCCGCGTCCGCCATCGCGACCCATACACAAAGTAAAACGGTGTAGTGTGCTGGCGACACTACGTTATATAGAAAAAACTGCTGTTCAATATTAAGGACTACATTTTGAAATATGTCATCGTATTAATTACGAATATATATGTAATGAAAAAGTAACCTGTTGGCGGTGGATTCGTATAAAAGTTATTTTAATCAAAGGTGTAATTATATCACATGATTGATTGAAATTTGTTAAGGAATGTGAAATGCAACAATGAAATAAGCTCAATAAATTGAGGTTCATTTTATAAGAACTGCACAAACTGTTGAATATATAAATAGAACTGCAATATTTGTAAGCGCCAAAGGACTTTCCATAATGTTCACTGGAGATTGGATGATGTGAAAGGTACTTTTGTACAGAATGAAAATAAGAATCTTTTTTCAAGGACCTCAGCTTTCAGTAAATATATATTTTATAATTATATTACTTTCAACGTGAAATTATCTATATATATATATATATACATGTCTCCAATTATTTCTAATAGAATGAATGGCTATAATCGAGCTCGAGTGTTGAGTACAGTTGTTACTGAACAGAGCGCATCACAATATTTGAACCACAAAAGATTGAGTTCAATGAACACATTATGCTAATATTGTTATTACTTTCAGAGTATTTGGCTTGTTACGAGTGGCCCGAGTCCCATACTTTGCATAAAACCGGAATCCTTCCATTAACCGACGTATCTGAATTGAGAACAATCTCTCTATTCTATTATTTTATGGAACAGTTGTATCGAATACATAATTAATCTATAGAGTAATGTTATTTTTTAAATCTTATTCCTGTTCTTAGTTCCACTTTGGATACGGGGATTCGAATTCAGAGGATTCATAGACACACTAATACCTTAATTTCATAATTATTTTAATGCATAAAATAAACTAATTACTCACTGTGTTCAGTTAATGTGAAGGCTTCAAGTTTCAGCTCAGAGCGAGAAATATTTCTCACCAGCAACCTGTGCTCCGAGTCCGATGTCGACAGCCTGGAAATAACTTTTGTAATCTCACCAAGAAGCTTACCCACTTCGTCTGATTATAATGCGTTTCACGTACACTCAGATATATGCGTCAACAAACGGAAATGTTAAAGATATTTATTAGACACGAAAATATAAATAATATGCTCCATGTATTTATAATGTAAGTCGTAACAGACATCTTGCTCTTAGACAAAGCCTCAAGTAACCTATTAGATATAGGATTGAATGACTCAATGGTATCACATAGTAATTTGAAGACCGAATCCAACGCAATATACGCGATATGTTTGAGAGTGCCGGGTGAGGGGAGGAGTAGTGTGGGGGAGAGCAGGAGAGAGCGCCGCCACAATATTATTAAAACATACGTCATTTTGACAATCAAATATATCGATCAGATTCTAAATTAATAATATACTTGAAAATAACAAGTCCTCTTGTTGAATATCTCATTTTATAATAATGATGCAATTAAATATTCAGTTCAATCTTCTTTGTGAAACATTTTATTGTATTTAGTAGAATGGAATTCTGTTTACTAAATCAATTCGCGTAAACAAAAATCAATTTTTATTTGACTTGAGACACTGCTTCAACAAACTTCAGAATAAATCAAGGAAAAAAAATGAACATTTTATATTTGACGCATGAATTCTGGAATCAATATCAACCTAAACGACAATATATTAGTCTGAGTCGGCGAAGAAACTGCAAGGAGATTTCTGCTTCTCGATGAATCACGGAATCACCAAGTTTGTTCGGCTTATTTGAACACATCGAACATATGATTTAGTCGAATACATTATCATTACCTTACCATTTATTACTACTCATTATTCCACCTACGTAGGGTCGGCACAACATGTTTTCCTTTTCACTCCCCCCTTTCAGATCTCATCTCGGCATTCACACCTGTTATATATATATATCATATTTCACATAATCCATTCACACCTTTTTTGGTCTTCCTTTATCTCTATATCCGTCCACTTTCAAACTCAAAACTTTTCTTGTTACATGACTTTCATCTCTTCTGATAACATGCCCGTACCATGCTAACCTATCACTCCTCAACATCTCTGTCACTGGTGCTATTTTTAGTCAAATACAAGTTATATAACGTGTTAATTTCTGTGGCCATATCGTTGTTTTATATGTGATGAAATTATAGTGAACACCTAGTAAGATTACATAAACAGCATTTCCTAACAGGAAAGTATGGAAATTATATTCTTTTAATAATTTATATAAGCACCTGCGGTGTTAGTTATTCCTAAGTATAAAGATTGTAAATATGAGTAGTTCATTGGATAGATACCTAACTGTTAACTTGGTGACAATGATTAATGCATACAAAATGGTTTTACAAATTTTGTAATGACATCTTCTTGTTTTATATTAAACATAATCTGTAATATTTGATCGAGAAAAAATTAAATAAACTAGATGAATGAAGCAGCGTATACCAGAGCACAGGTTCAGGGCCGTCGTATGTATCGGCTGGGTTCAGTGCAATCTGCAAGGGAGGGCCCACCGCCTCCACCCACACGTCCACTATTATGGGATCCAACTTCTCTATCTAAACAAATAAATATTCAAACAACATCGACTATAATAAATAAGATGTTTAGCGACAAATTCTCGCAATTCTGAATTACATATTGTCATGATCTTATATCATACTAAGAGTAGATGGAGAAATGTAAGTGTGGGGAGAAAACAAATGATTGGAAATAAGAAATAACTCCTATACAGTTAAACAGAAAATGGAAAAGTGCTAACAAGAGACTGGTATTTGTTAAGTTGTGTCGTATCTGATACAACAATAATAATTGAGTTTTGTAATAAAATCCTTTTGTTTTGTTATGTATTCATAGCTCCTCACAAGAAGCGAGGAGATGATGGTTATCCATTCAAATATCGAGACAATAAACAATTTATGAATACTAATTAGTTTCGTTCGAGATGTATTTATTACCTCATTTGGTTAATTCACATTTAACATTTTATAATTGGCAAATATTACCGACATATTTATGAAAGTTCATGAGATGTGAATAAAATATCTAGTCGTTATTGTCAAATTTGTTCTGTGCGTGTTGGTTCAACCAGATGTGAGATCTAGGTTTCAGTTTCATAAGAATACTATAATAGCTTAAAAGTAGTCATTTCATGCGAGCTCATACACTCTAGTCTCTTTATATTTATATACGAGTACATGTATATGTGTTTGAAGTTGATACCTCTTTTATCATCACAGGCGGTAATGTAATAAGGTACGTTATATGAATGAACCTGAAACGTTCGTTACTAGTTAGGTCTGGAGCTAGATACTCGACAACACTAGCGTTACTCGTGTAGCAAAGTGTCTAAGTAAGTATAATAGCATACTTGTATGAGCAACTGTTCCTTGTACAACCCCCAGCAATCAGCGTAGACGGACACGTCAAGTAGGAATTTACCGCGCGGACCGAGCAGTCCGTCGCGAGGAGCGCACTCCAGTACCACGCCCGCGGGACCCACGTCCCCCGCCCACTTGTCTGACCAATACGTATTAATACTGCTATAAGATCAATTTTATTCAATAAAATATTATTAGTATAAAATATTTCCCTTTCTCATAAAAATATCATTTATGATTCGTAGTTACAGCCACAATCCCTTACCTATTCTTAAATAGTATTATTTTCTTCAGCTTTTCTAGGATAGCGTAGAGAAACGTAGCCTAGATAATACTATTTTAGTAGCCGGAATTGGTATTTTGATGTGTGAATTTTCTAAATTTTAGTTCATTGTCTTTTTATTTCACCGGGGGTATTGAAGTAAAACGAGTTCAGTGTGCGGCGCGGTACATTGACTTATATTATTAATAAAAATTATTTCGCTCACGGAATATTATAGGGAGTAGAGTACGGCGATTGTTCATCATGTGTGGTCATTTAATAAGGCCGTGTCCTGTTCACGACCTGTCACTATGTGTTATCGCTTGTAGAGCATTTGAACAGGCTAATCTACTATCGTACTTCTTGTAGACTAGATATCGACTCGTTACACGTTACGCTATACAACTAAATTCTCTTTTTGCCAATAATATATGCTAGTCAAAATCGTTTCAGCGCTTCATAGCGCTTAGAGAGAAAGAGAGAGAGAGCCTCGTGACAGCTTAGCGTTTGATTAACATCGACAGAATATCCCAACGTGCGAACATACGACCATTGCGTCGCAATCACTATTACAAATCAAATAAAGCATTTCTCTACATTATTTTTCAATATTACCATAACAAATTTCACAAATAGAGAAGAAAAATATAAAGTATTTTTGAAACATAATACGTGACTAGAAAACGTAGGAAATATTGTTAACGAGTTTCCACGTAACATAACACGTTGTGAGCATGTAAGTAGTGAACCTAGCATTTTATACTGGATTCAGAATAAAGGGCAATCAGTAGGACGTGCCGAGGCGGTGAAGGAGCGCCCGCCCTCGCTTAATGTTGTGAAATATTGTGTTCAATGTTGAGTCAGTGAGTTGTGAAAATATAACCAGATATATTACATATTACATCGAAACAGGTTCATGAAAGCAAACTCACGCAGCAAATTGTTTTTATTTCGAAGAGTAATTACGGTGATGGAATGTTTAACTGAGTGGAATGTCGAATGGTTCATGTGACTGCAGATAGCGTTCTCTGCTAGTACAATGTTATAACTGCTATAGTAATCGGTTGTGATCTCCTCAAAGAGAAATTGTTACCAAGTCGGGCATATATATACATATATATATACACCAGTATCATTATCAAGAGTGCAATCGGCAAACTATCTCGAGTTCGCTCGTTGGTGCGTGGATTATTTTTAAATCGCTACAGCCGATAAACACATCATAAAAACGTAATTATAATGGTTTAAATACATTTTAGTATGAATGCTAATTTAGTCAAAAACGTATAGGGGAATTATAAGATAGGGCTTCTACTAGCCGTCAGATTTAATATGGAATTTTACACATGCGAATAATTCATACAGTAAGTAATGACGATACTCTTCCAGTTTACTGGGATAGCTTCTAGACGAACAGTTATAATGTTATCGCATTAAGCAATATGTTCACTCACACCGAGCCACCTAACAAAAGCATAAAGAACAGCGAATATTTTTCGAAATAAAATATCTGTAAACTCTTTCTAAAAAATACTCACAAATTATTTGTTATCCGGTGGATACTTGTATTTAATAAAATGCCATTTTCGTTTAATAGATGATTAAACACAATGAGTAATTGCGTAACTGACATCTATTCAAGAATTATCAGTTCAATAACAATTATTGTACGACAGAAGCATAATTATTTTTGTAAATGTTTTCAGAAAATTACCAAATTTTTGTATTGTAGTAGTAACCCTAAAATACTAAATATATATAACTATTATTTATATATATAATAATAGTTATATGAAGTAATAAAGTTCCACTGAATTACACATTTAGTATAAATTATATAATCGGTGAGCTAATGCTTATTAAAAAAAACCTAGAAATATTTTCTTTTACGGTTGGCTGAGGTGTCAAATCGACTAAAATAGTATAAAAATTGAACCGTTGCCTTTATATAAGAATCGAATTATTTAACCCGAAAGAACACTTCACAACTCGTCACATAATTACACACATACTGCCTCCTGGGTCCGCTTGTTAAAGAAGAAACTGCAAAAGTACATGCGCTGAGACATCTTGTTTTTCGTATTTTCTGGTTAAACTTTGTTCTACTTAATAAATTTATGAACTTCTGGTATAAATTTAGTACTTTATTTTCGAAATGGTATCCCCCACTTGTAACCACCTGAACCGAACTGATTAAGCCTTTTTATGAATATGTAGATCTGTGCACTATTATGCACCTTAAATATAGTAACTCGCTCCATAAATGAAAACCCGAATTTTTCAAAATAAAATTTCAAACGAAGCATATGTAATTGTGAGATAAGATCTTCATTCTACACTGAAAGGTCTAACAGACAGCGACATACATAGAAAATCCAATTTATTCTCCTAAAATCTTGACACAAACTAATCGCTAAATATACGCGCTAAGCTTCACAAATATTCCTCTAGATACTTCATGGTAAAGTGTCAGGCTCGTACGTGAGGGAGTGAGGGAGCTTATCACGAACTCGCTCGCAGATCACCATTGTCCCGCAGCACGGAGGGACCGGCCATTGTTCCGAATACCCATTTATCATACCAAACGCAATCTAGATCAAGAACTCTGTAATAAGATAGCAAACGCTCCAGCAGGTCGCACGCCAGCTTGCTTATCACATTCATCAAGATAATGTCTCTCAAATTTCTGTAGAACATTACAGGGGCGTGCAACAAGAAAAGGGGCTGCATTGAAAACTGAAGTTTCAATGTATGTACAATATTTTTAGCATAAAGTGGACGAGGTTAAGTAGTAAAGCACCTGCATTCAATGTCCTGCGGTGACTTCTTGTGTGATACCTGAGGGTGGCGGACCAGCGCGCACTTAGCACTGACTCGTTCCGGAGCACCAACGTGCGCGAACGAACTGGACAAAAATGTTTTTCGTTACGAACCCATGTAATAATTGCTGTGAATATTTTAATCACCTTCATGAAATGTGTACAATTAGCATGTAGATTATTAATTAATCTCACATGTTTTGTCTTTCATATATTATTTATGGAATTTGTTCCAGCTTATCTTTATCTATTACGGCTGACTTAATAAACATAAGTGATGTAATTTTCAGCCTCGCTTACTGAAACAATTTGAAAACTGAAATGAGATCTGCCACCTTTTATATCGTCGAAGGTAAGCAATAACCCCGCGAGTAATAAACGTAAAAATAAATTTCGTCTTTATTTTTATGAGACATTTATATTTGGCAAATTCTAAGAGACTAAATAATATTTTCATTAGTTAGACATTTACATAATTAATAATACTGTACATCCAAGGTTAATTGCTGGGGCTAAGGAGAATACATTATCTATCATTTAAATAAGTAACGATAAGGGTTCACCTGTCCTGAGCGGCAGGTTGACAAATTGCAAGCAGCAAGCTTCTATCGGCTCTGGGAGGGTGGGCTCGGCGGTGTCGGGACATGCGCAGACGCGTCTCAGTGGCGGCGGCTCATAAACTGTTCAAAATTAATGTTATATATATATTTTTTTTTTTTATGTTATAGGGGGCAAACGAACAGGTGGGTCACCTGATGGTAAGTGATCACCGCCGTCCATAGACACTAGCAACACCAGGGGAGTCGCAAGTGCGTTGCCGGCCTTTAATAATACCTGCATCTACTATTTAATATTATAAAAAACGTGTCCGACTAGAGGACCACTTTTCTATCAAAGTAAATGACTTAAAGTAATTTATAATAAAATGAACTCCTAAATCAATATTATGTAGATAACATAGTTTTGTATATACATTGAAGACCAATTAAAATATATAACTTCAGACACGAATCCTATAAACCAGTAGTTTAACATAGAATTCCCTCTTTATTCCTCCCCCGGCGTTTTTCACGTCATGTAAAAAAGTTAGGTGGCGTCGAGTGTACGCGTAACCCGCAAGAGAACAATAACCCGTTCCCGCCCGCGCGGCGCTTCATGCGGTGACTCGACGAGATGCAAGCTTACTGGGTCAATTGTGTCTTTGACTACAAATCCTTTTGAGACAATACTTAATATTCTCCATGTATTGTTTATAATCTGGGAGCTATAAAAATATTGAGACCAGTGTTGCGCCTGCCTACATTACTTTAATTCATGCAAGTGTCAAATAAATTATAAGAAGGTTATCGTTGTACGAATGTGATAAATATTATAAAATAATTTCTTGATATTTACCAATTTCAATGGGAGAGAAATCGTCTGGATTCTCTGTTGGCTGTTGTGGTTTTTTCTCAGGTGGTATGTACATCTTGTATGGGCAGCGGCACGTGTGATCTGTAATACATTGTTCAATAATCTTCAAATGTACGATACAGTTGAGTCTTGTTATAGTTTTATGTGAAATCTCATTAGTCTCATACGGATCGAGATACATATGTTTACCGACATAGTCTTACATCAAATTATGTGAAGAATAATCTTTCATTCGACATTACCAGGAGATCATTATACATGTCGTCTAGTTTCAGAATGGATTCGTCCGAACAGCCCGAGTGAGCGGCAATGTAAACCGTTTTAAGCGTAAAACACGGAGAAGTTGCTCCTTTAGCGGACAAAACTTTATCTATTGCGATTATATATGAACCATGAAAGGGGACTAGTGTTATTTATTTGTTTGTCAAAACGGGAGTTCATGAGGACTTGCGTCATTTACGAATATATTACTTTATATATTTACTTAGCAAAGACATTAAACTTTTCATGAGATATCATAACCCATTGTTTGTTCATTAAAATACTAAAATTGCATAAGCACTAGCTAACCAAAGAGCGTTTATTAAGGCATACTTCGCGTTTAACATATACTTCGGATATTAATTAAATGCTTAAAGTAATTGTTTAAATAATTTAACTAAACTGAACATATTAGTAGAGTAAGTTCTCGAAGCGCTTTAGTACATCCAGTCAGGAATCCATTCAGCTGTCGAAACGTTTCTTTGTTTTTAGGAACAATCTCAGTGAGTTCTACTTATAATATGAATAATACTGACTGGCATCTCATCTTAAACGATATATTGAATTTATAATGCAATGTTTTGTTTTCTGTAAAACAAACGTCGAGAAAATAATGGAATAGGCATTAATAACCCAATTATATCTGTAGTACGAACACCACGTTAATACTGAATGTCACTGACAATACGAGTTCATTCAACAGTGGTATGGTCCTGAACAATTGATAGGTTTTTAATTAATGTGAGGCTGCACTGTGATACTGGCAAAAGTGAGTGCATGATATCAACCACAAATGTAAATAGGATTAATGTACTATAAGCGATTCTTAGTCCTCATAAACAAAGTAGACGGCGCTCAGGTAATCGAGATAGTTTTAAATATTCTTCTAATTTAAAATAAGTGAACTGGATACACAAAGAATAAAAGCACCTTTCTGTACGACTCGCAGACGATCATACTCTGTGAATATTTGCTCCGGTTTAGTAAGATTCGGTTTGTCAACATTCCACGGGAACCTCTCTCTCTGCAACAAATTCATTTGTTTTACCATTTTATTATACATTTCTGTACATTAGAAATCATTTAAATCATTTGTAGTTACTGTAAGGTGAAAAGTAATTTTTAGTGTGTTCTTGATAAAGTTTTAAATATGGAATTAATGAATTCCCCAAAGTAAGTTATTTGTATAATTGTATATATTTTCTAATTCAAATGTCCGCGGTCGGGTAAAACCGCTAAGCTTCCGAGCAAAAGGCCCGCAGTCACCGCTAGCAGTGTTGCCATACTTATACAGGAAATTACCCTTTTCGTCAATTACCTTTTTGGTATTACATTTGCCCTATTTTTTAATGGTTTTTATAATATGATTTAGATACAACCTTTGACGTAACGTGATCCGTAACCGTAACTCATTTACAAACTTGTCGTGAGTTTTAAGGAGTTAGTAGATCCTAGCTCACTTTACGTCGGATACCTTACAAAATTGGTTTTTATTTTGCATAACACAGTTTGACTATGTGGTATACCCAAAAACTCCACAGCGACCTTACTCATTGGACATTCTGAATTACGGTTTTTTTTACATCTTCTGTTATATCAAGTTTACGACTGGTGTTATGAAAAGATGTCGAGCCTGGCACGTGTCATGTGTCGGCCGCTTCTATTCATAAGGACACATATATCATTCGCTATATAAAGGAGATTTTTTTCGTTTCCTTATTTCTTATTATTCTGTTTACTTGTGCATTCAAATGCGGGAACTACAAATACTACATTTAGATTCAAATATGCATTACGCTATAAACGTTGTAGACGGTATTGATTTTTTTTTTATTCATCCTTTGTTAATAAAATTTAATTATTGTTACTTTTACTATTATAAAAGTAATTCTTATATACTTTTTAACATATAAATGAGTATTCTTTGGAGGTTATTTTGTAGTTTTCGAGAAGTTGTAGTGCTGAATAATAATATTTTCTCACCAGTAATCAATCACGACTAAGCAACGCGAGTACTTGAAATGATATATGACTGTTTAATTCTAAAGCGACTAATTATGTACATAATAATATTAAGCACAAACATATTATACATATAATATCTGTGGCATAATAAAAAAAATATCATAAACTCCAATTCGTGCCCTTGTTCCTTTGTGTAAGTGAATTTAAAAATTAAAGCAAGGGAATCAACTATAATTAATATCGGTTCAAGGGTTACTGAGACATTAATAAAAAGGCTATATTAGTTTAAAGATTTTGTCGACTCTAGGATCAAAAGATATGCTGATTCAGCTGTTTATTTGGTTAGAAGCTTAGGTAAAACTGTGCCAACTTAGTAAATCTTCGATCTTATAACAGACATTAATTGAATTAATTAACTTAATGTAAGCTCTTGAGGGTTTATGAATTTATATAAAAAAATACATTTAATATATCCGTACGTTATAGAACAACATCGCTTTGATATTATGAGCTGGGAGCGAAATGAGGTCGCGCGAACATAATGTGTTGATAAAAATAAACTGCTAATAACATGCACTGGTTATTCAAGGAGTAACAAATTTATTCAAAGTTAAATGTTCTGTATTTAAATTATAATTCTATATATATATAAGCGAAATACTATTGACACAGTTACTCCTTTTACGACGTAGACAGTCACTAAGAACGAATTTACTTGAAACCCATCCTAAATACATTTTTCAGCTACAATTACATATTCTCCCACAGACACAGATACTCACTTAGATTTAGAGTGCGTGTTGTCAAATGGGATTATCGATATGTATTTTTGTTTATCATATTTATTTTAATTTAAAACTTATAGGAATTTGGCCGCGGAACCTTTTCTATTAGCGTTATAAAAGTAAATTACGGTAATAGTAATATTTATTATATAATTTTTACTATTGTGTTTGTAGTTTTTAAATTATGAAGAATGTATCTGATATTTGGTGTCAAATTATTATCTCCAATAAATATGACTGCTCACGACTACTGTTGCCCAAAATCGGTCTTGGTCTTGTAGTGTTGGTCTTGTTCTCGCCTTTTTGCAAGACCAATACCAAGACCAAGACCGACTCTTGCAATACTTTTGCAAGACAAGACTGGAGCCTGCAAGACTCTTGCGATCTTGCAAATTAATTTAGACTGAGATTTGGACAGTATTTGGTTACAATATCGATATTTATAGACGTTATCTAATGTCGGTAACAAAATTAGGCTGCGTGCAAACAAATGTACTCTTGTTTCAAAGAGAATAGTTTGTTTATTAAAGCTTAAAAGAATAGGTCCAGTATAGTAATAATGTATGTTACGCGATATTCTGATTCACAATCGGTCTGTCGGCGATTATGATTGCTTATTTGATAATTAACTGAGAAAGACGCTGTTTTATTGAAAGACTGTGCTGCAAGTATTGATTATGCTGCTTGATCGCAGCCACTCTCACGTCAAATTTAATCAATGCAACGTTTCAAAGAACAAAATAAGTTTCCAGCTGCTCAGAAAGGATACGAATACAAATTATATTGTCATCACAAGGAATATTGTAGTTGTAAGCATAGGTAGGTATTATAGTAATTTATTGTGCAATTCCTAATTTCTGAATGCAAATACGAATATCTGTATTTGTTGTGTTTTCAGGCCTTAACTATTTAACTAACCATTATGAAATTTTGTAAATACGCTATCAGAAACACACAAAAGGACACATGATATCTTTCATCGAAGTAAAAAGTACTACTCTCGAGGGATAGGTAAAATATACATAAAGGCGAACGAAGCTGTTCGCGAAAGCTAATAATAATGCACATTATCACTGTACAAATATTTACTATGTATTCATTTCTATGGTACTCTATTTAGCTAAGCTAAAATTATGTTTGTAATATTATAATGACAACTTTTTTCTGACTGGATATGAAAGTGTATACGCTATTTATAGCAAAAATTAAATTTTTAAATCTTTGCCGCTCTTCTGTCTATTCCGAGTAATTACCAAATCGACTGGACCGATTTTGACGGGAATTTTATTGAAAACTAATTATAGGGAGTGAAATAAGCTATATTATTTTAGAGTAGCGGTTATCGGCGACTTTGCCCTCAGTGGAATGGAATCTCCAAAGGTACATAGGTGATCTTATAAGGAGCAACTTAAGCTTTTCTATTAAAAAAAGTGAAAATACAAAAACACTCTTTAAGTCCATTGTGCATTTTAAATAAGGAAATAGAAATTTGATGCCGACTTCAAAAAGTAAATAATAGGTATTACTTGAATTTTGTAATTCGATTCTAAATGATTGTTTTTAAACTAAATTAAAGGTGTAAAGTTAAGTGAATAAAAAATTGATTTTACACTTTGGAGTTCGTATGTTTTATATCGGTTCTTTTTTCTTTGTAATATTGTTTTCAAATAAATGTCTTTTACATGTTCAAAGAAGGGGTTATTGTACGTACATACATATTTTTACGTAAGTTGCTACCATCCGGAATTGTAAATTATGCACGTAGAAGCGTATCATGTTAGCAACACTAAATCTACAAGCCACCATCATAGCGAGCGGTCGGCTAGAGACTCCTGAATTATTTACGTTCTTATACATAATATAGGGATTTTAGTTTTAGCCGGGCCTTTAAACACATTCATTGCCAAATTGCACTAAAAACCAACTGTAATATAGAGTGATGAACAAAGAACGTTATTTTGGAAGGAACTTTTTACGACTCCATAAACAAATTACGAGGATATTTCGTGTCGTGACTCTCAGGAAGCCAGAAGCAAAAAATTTTCGAATAAAAGCTTCCTTCACATAAATGTTAGCTTCAGTTAAGAATTATTCATGCACTTTTTCCTTAATAAATAATTAATTAAGCAGTAGGGTCAAGAGGAGAGTCACGTCCTTCATAAGGAAACGTTCCGTGCGATTGTCACGAGTATAAATCAAATAGATTTATATGCGAAAGGGAGAGAAAGCAGATACTTTCATTATTTATACATGGACGTAAACGTTATTACTAGCGAACTAGTAGTGAAATATACTTCCTTCATAAACCGACCACAGTTGTATCCGTTCGATATTCATTTGAATATTTCATAACAATAATAATAATGTTTTTGCCAATGGAATAATTTTTAATTTATTTTGATAATAAACAGTATAATAGACAATAGCGCTACGATTCAGAATGGAGCTTACTACTGTATATGAAAACATACCCTCGTTACCTACAGCTGATAAAAGCCCGCATCTCGTTTGCCTGGAATTCTCTTAGTTAATTCACGAGTCATAAGATCTCTGTCGGTATGCGGTGCGTCTGACAAACCCTTAAGTGACTTATTATGCTCTTCGATAGTTAATCATCTGCTGTCCTTTTACTACATAGAAACCTTCGTAACAGCGACTTTATGTTGTCAAAATTGTTTAAATTTAACAGATTTCTTAGTAATCGAAAATTTCTTCTAACTCTTAAGATACCGTCTTCTCTTTTTTTCTTCAATGCATGACAAAAAATGTTCCTTAACACAAATAATTTTTTAAATCTGATGGTCAAATACGTTTAGCGTATTCACATGAGATTTAAATCTTCAATGCAGATTTATGATTGACAGTTAACGCTAAAAACAAAACTGAAAACTTATTTATACTCTCACAGAGAACGAGTTAATTCAAAAATTAAATACGATCCTTAAAAATAAAGTAGTAAAGTTTTTGTGAATAAATTATACTCGGGTTCTCGAGTCCGCTGTGTGGGTGTGTGACCACATAATGCAGTAACTTTACGATACTCAAGTTATGTTAGAGTATAATAAGAGTGTAGGCGAGAGAGCCGCCGACGCCGCTCTAGGCGGTCTCTGTTCATTAACTTTGCCTTTACATTGCGGACGAGAGTGAATTTACCGCTCATCAAGTCATTGCGATAAGCGAGGACCCGACACCTGCGACATGAGGGAAAAGGATTAAACATATTACAAATAATTTTGATAATTTCTGCTTTGGTTTGTTACCAGTTGTGGCGGATAAATTCCAAAATTATATTAACTAAATCATTTTGGGAATATCTAAATTTTAGTCATTCTCATATTAAAGCAACTGAAGCTCCTTAATACTAAAACAAATTACTTCTGATTTTAAGTCGCTACTGACACTATTAAATATGTAGCTGTGAGTATTGCTTTCATAGTGTTTAAAAAATATATTTTATAATTACAAACTATTCCATCTAAATTGGATCATGAAGTAAGAAAACTCTCACAAAATCCCTACAATAAAGCAAATAAGATAAAAATTGACTACACACTTGTAAGTTATTTGATAAAGCGGACGCCGGAGTGGAGAGAGAGGCGGACTCGTGCCGGAGAAAACAAAGGGAACAATGGGGATTACGTTGCGCAGCAATTTTGCCGTCTTTAATTTAATTTGCGTTCCTAGATTTACGTAGATTTTTAAGACGCCTTTATGAAAGATTTTATGAACAATTTGATGGAAATTTGTTTGAATTACGGCCTCCTTTTAACTAAGCGATTCATATTTATAAAATATTTTTACATTTTATGTAATAACACTTCTTTTAACTTAAACGATGATTTAGAGTCTTCAAAATTATCTTTTGATATAGTGACATCTGAATGTTGAATGGCAGAAATTTCGAAAACTATATAACTGGTAACTGACACAACATTTGAAAATAGTAAAAAAGACTCATATAATATAGCATTACCTCTGTTCGTCTCATAGCGACGATTGAATCTGTGTTTATTCCGACGCCTGTCGGGATCTCGCATACAACTTCCAGACCCTGAGAAATATACAATATTATTTTTCTATAGCTACAAATATAAGACAAAATCAAAGTGTTCGCACCTTGAGAAGATCTGGGAGAGTAATTACGCATATTTTTTACATAAGTTCAACAAAATTATGCTTTCCATCCACATACGAAAAATGAAATGTTTTGTGATTATATATACATATTCCTATGAGCAAACTGGAAACCGGGTTTCTTGATTCAATTTGTGTTTGTGTTGTTGTTGTTGTTGTGTCAACACACTGATCAAACAAATAATCAACGTTTAATTTACGTCATCACTCCAATTATACCTTTGATCTGTGTATCAGTGTTATACTGTATTACATATGAATCTAATTCGTTACATTAGAGAGCCGAGTCGATAGTCCGACAGCTGCCGATGTCCAAGAATACATTATCTATTATGGAACACGTTACAAATAAAATACCTTCGCTGTTGTTTAAACTATAATACGTATCAGTGTGACATCAATTTATAATACAAACTATCTTAAAGCTAGCTGTCATTAGCTTTGTTTGTATTTATATTACTTCCTTTGCACCGGATATTAGGAATGATGTAATCTAGGGTTACATACTTCACCAGACAAATATTATAAATACATCTTTCTGTACACCTTTATGGTGATTTTGTACAATTTATATAATTAAATTATATGATAATTTTATTCAGTTGGTAAAATTGTTTATGTTTCTAAAAAGCAACAGACGGTGTTATTTAGTATCAATAAATTAAATAATTATCAACTTTTATAAACAAAATAATTAAAAAAATAACTTTGATATTTTAAAGATTCATAAATTAGTGAGCAAAGTTTCAAATAATTTTAGCGAAAGTATGTTAAATATATCTGTTAAAAGGATTGTACCGTGAAGTCATTAGGAGCAGTGCCGGCAATTTGTAAAAAAATATATATTTTGTATTATGAAAAATGTCGGTGTTTGAGACAAAAGCAAGTTATCACATGTAAGTAGCGCTCGCCAGCCACAAGTATTCTGTATGAGACGTGCCGGTGTGTGTATTGCGAGTGAGGGTGTGAGGCGGTCCAGAGGGGGCGAGGACGTTGATTGTTTAAGTAAACACAGCTTCAAAGGTAACCAACTCAGCGTTGGGTGTCGTTTACGGTAATGGGATCCTGGTACTTTGTTAATAACTCTGCTTCTACAATGAGACCAAACACATTTACTTGATTTATTTTGCGGTAACGTTTTAGGATTTGTTTTTATCTCAATAAACACGTTAATTTATGGAATTTAAATATTTTCTAGTATTAGAACTGAGTACATAAATTAGACATTAATAGATATAATTTTACAATGTAACAATAACAGCGACTGTGAACGGTCAACGGCATCTTTACACAACATATTCTTGCCTCCACTACATTCAACAGCGCACGCCTATTATAACGCGCATCGCCTCTCACTATGTGAAGTGGAGACAGAACCCAATCTCATACGATATGTGTCTCTATATCGGATATGGGTAATGAAACATCATTGTTCCGTATTTTTATTAGGTATATGATAGCGGAAATCGTTCTCCATATTAGTTTTATTAATGAAATGGTATGTGTCTCTCCACTAATTTACTTGACCGCACTTTAAACGAATACAAGTGCCGCCCTCTATCAAGAAACGTAGTATGTTTGGATCTCGTAACGTGCAAACCGTTCTCAGCGTAACTGCGTTGAATAATAATTATAAAATCAGTAAAAATCTTTAGAGAACCATAATAAAATCAAGTGCCAGTGTAGACTAGTGCATTGTTGAAGAAGATCAGTGATCTAAGCCACAAACTCAGCCGAAGTACTCCGAAGAAGAGGATCTCCATGTGCGGGTGAGTGATATATACATGTCAGTCATAATTTCATATCCTATACTATCACTGCATTTATTAGTAACAGAACAATATTCCGTCGTAACATCGAAGTTAACTTTTTGCCTAACAGATTTATGCTGATGTAAATCAATTCGTCTCGAAAAAAGTTCTCTGACACAAAATTCAATTCTCCACTGACCGACAAAAAACGTGTCTTGACGCCGAAACTGAAATTTATGCTAAAAGTTTTCTGGAAGGTTCTACAGGTTTCTAAATTAAAAAGCTAGCGACGTGTAAAAGCTTAAAAATGGAAAGTGAGTAAAGGGGAGTACAAAAGGCATGATGTACCGACGGCGAAATAAGCTATTTAAGATTATCATAATGTACTTTATACGTTTAAACGTGATTTGAATAGTAAACACAATGTTAGTGTAACTCAATATGTGAACATATGCATACATCTGAGACCGACTACAGCTTTCAATCAGTACATCGTTTTCTCTTTTATCAGATTCTTAGATGAATGTGTGTTTCTGAGAGTTGCATTCCAAGTTTTAGTGAAACTTTCTGTAGTATATGCGCTATATATGTATAGCGTACATACGTACAACGGTTCTGCTATATTCACTGATACGTGGGCATTGTCGAGCCAGTGTACTATAAACAATACCCTACACTTTCCATTAAGAGTAGTTTTCAATGAAACAGATAAGATGGCACACTCTACACAGTCAGTTCGTAAAAATGATAACATTCTATGTTTACATTTTAATTATATAATATACCAATTACAAGTTAAATAGCATTCATAATAATAGCAATGTTTAATCGCATCGTGTAACGCGACCATTATTTCTCAGACAGCATGATGTATATTGCTATTATAAACTAAACCGAAATTCAGTTTGCACGTGTAGACGCCGCGTTGGCTTGTCACGTAGCGACTCCCAAATAATATGAGAATGTAAAATCGCATACTTACAAATTTTATCGTGTTTTCGACATGATTTATAAAATCTATTGATAATTTTTAAACTTTTCAATTATGTGCTAAGCACATGTGCATTGCATTAAAATCGCTTCAGCTATTTTAAAGTTAAATCTAGACATATCAAAAGATAGACAGACTATTTTTAAAAAAATGTATTCGTGACCAATTTCACAAGTTTAAAAGACAACCAATGCGGTCAGCGGCTCCGTTCTGAATAAAGTTCTATGCGCTTTTCTTCAACTCCGAATATAATTCGATATAGAGATTTAACTTATTGATATTTATATACTTTCGTGACGTAATAAAAAGTGTTATGCTCCCTCCACGGAACTCTCTATAGCTCTCGTTTTACTTGTTTTAGTTTCTATAATTTTTCCTGTTGCAAATACGTAAAGTAAGGAATCAAAATTAAATGCTTCATTAAATATATCAGAAAAAAATACTCATTTTTTAGAAATATAGATAAAAATAATGAATTATGAATGTTATAAGTAAAATGCTAGATAATACAAATGTTATCGTAATTTTATATAATTGTAATTAGTGACATATTATAACTATAATAACATATACGTGTATCTGAGTTTCAATTTTGGTCTCGAAAGAAGTGCATATTGCTCCAAGTTTCTATTTCTCAACTCTTCACTACAAATTGCAAAAATGAGACAATATAATTCACCTATGATTTAAAACAAAGATAAATAAGAAACAGATTTAATGAAATTTCCACGCGTTTAGTATTAAAGTCATAAACCCGGCAGCGCACGATGCTCGCTGTACAAACTTCGATTCTCGCACGTAAACGTACGCTCCTGTACGATAGAAAGAGACAATCGCATGAAGAGAGCGACAGAGGAGCATAACGTGTTAAGAAACTTAATTTCAATAAAATTGCACGTATAGACAGATTCATATATAAATGAATGTAGATACATACGGCGATAGCAGTGTCTATGATAAGGTAGAGAGGTTTGCAGGTTCCGGCGACTCGAGCTCTGCGCAGAAACACGCGGCGAGCGCACACCGCACGACCTTCCAGCACCACCTAATAGGTAACACTCGTATTTCATACAACACAGTATACCTCAATCCTGATATTAATCAAATAAATTAACTAACTAGGTTTCCATTTATCAAAAAATTTTTTTACACCAAATAAAATGTCATACTCGTACAATAAGTAAAAGTAATATCCTGCACCGAGAATGAAGCCTGTCCATAATCCATGAAGCGAGCTGTGAGCTGCTCACGTTTTCCTGTTTCACCTACTTACTTCCCCTAGTATGAGAATAAAACCAATTTATTAAATCGCTCCGTTCAAGTATAGCATTGATTGAACGAGAGCCATGAACTTTGTGAAGTCCCTCGTGGACCATAAACAAATATTTAAATGTTATTAGGTAAATATTTATGTTTCACTTCATTATAGCAGAATTCAATTATAATTAAGAGAAGTCAAATAGGGAAGCTCAAAAGGAAAGTCATTGCGCCTCTTCGTTTCGCATTTAATGAATATATATTATATTATACAAATATATATATATACAAAGGGACTCTTAGTGAGTTGAAAACAAACGAGTCGGCAATAAATTAAATTATCGGTGTCGGGACGGAACCTGCCTCACTGAACAATATAATAAAGTATTTAATTTTTATGGTATCGATTCTTTTTATGAATTATTATTTATTTCTGTTTATATATTTTATGAAGTAGCACACAAATTTATGAAGTTATTATTAATAATAATTAATTTGTCCTCAATTTGGAACGTGATAAATGATTCGTAAGTAAACAATGATATGGTGTATATAGTTTCCTTGTCAATAACATACATAACATATACAAAAAATATCTTATATAAATAGTAAAATTTAAGAATATTAATAAAAAAATGTGTGGTTTTATGAAACCACGATGCAAGTGAACCATTTTTGCGGAGCGTAAGCTCTGAAAATTTTCAGAAAAATACATTTTAAAAACTGAGCACAATATTTGTTTAAATTATTGAATCATTTTGACTTGAGCCATGGGCGTCGTCATATTGGCCTTGGCTGCTCTGCTTTTGCTTTACCCTTACTCCGCGGCTAGTGGTTACGCGGCATGCGTTAGATGGATAAAAGAAATTTAAAACGATGTAAAAAAAGTTTCTGTTTAAAAAAATAGTTAAAAGCTTATTTTAAAAATATCACCGTTACATTTTTAGTTAACTTTGAAACGTCACACAGTCATTTTGAATAAATGCATACTATTGTAATCATTAATTATGTGAAGTTGAAGAACGAGTGTCAAGACAGTGTAACATTTAGTGTTAAGATGTTAAGATAACTAGTGACCAACAACATAAATAACATTGGGTGAACCCGGTCCCGTGCACTCCCGTGCGCTCCCGTGCGCTCTCGTGCGCTCCCGTGCGCTCTCGTGCGCTCTCGTGCGCTCTCGTGCGCTTTCGTGCACTTCACTGGTAATCGGGATGCGAGACGTGACCCCTTGCTATATTGGTTTTTAAGAATATTTACGTAATGTTTAGTAAATAATACATTGTTTCTCTTTAGGTTCATGTACATTTATTATTTCTTTTATAGTGTATTTTATATCGACTTTGTTATAGCATTATTAGAATTGTTGTTCATGCTGGAATTAATCAGAAGAATACTCGATGAGGAATACTCGATACTTATTTCATCATGCTATCATTAAAATGAGCAGCATTACCATCACATGAGCTTTATTTCTATAACATAAAGGTAAAGTCGTAAAAAAAAACATGATAAAAAGATTATGTAAAAAATATTCCTCAATACTCACAGACATGTTTAACATTTGTCTTGATTTAAATAACTGATTTTACAGAAATTATCAATAATAAAAATAAGAAATACATGATCACATACTTTTATTTCGACGTCAGCGAGTCTCCCGACACAAACACAATTCGGGATGAAGATTACTTTCAGAATGTCATCACCTTCTGCAATGATAATGATATGTGCTTGTTGTATACAAATGGTATTAATCTAGAGTGGGTGACACCAACACTTGTGACTTCTGCCAATCGTATGATAAATATGTGAGTTGAAATGCTTGAATTGCGACTTTCAAAAGCAGCAGCATTACCTTAATGATTTTCGCATACGGGAACTTCGTTAGAAAAATGCAAAACGTTTATATAGTTGTACCTTGATAATTACAAAACTATATTAACCTAGAAACATGAATCTAGTGTCATTATCTAGTTTATATAGACAGCTCGTTATTATGATCTTGATTTTGAATAGAGGTTGAACCATGCGGCAAAGCAGAGGCGCTGTGTAGAGTGACCGAAACCGGCACTCTCGCTCTTTTCTGGTCACTGTGACTCAAGACCCACACATGATAGTGTAGTGATTAGTTTATGTCTTTACAAAGATTATTTATCCTAACCGATTGAATAAGTAAGTGTATTTAGGTCAATATTTACAACATAAAATAACTAGGAATGAAAAAATAATGACAAAAATTCAGTATTATAGCTTCAGCAAGTGCAAAAGCCAGTAATAATTGTATTGCATTTAATTTATTACGAAGGGACATTAGAGATGAAGTAAATGACCTAGCGGTGGATCCCACTGTACGGCGGTGGGGAGCGGCGTGAGGTTGCAGAGGCGCACGCGGTAGCAGGTTCGGAGCGCGCGAGTGAGCGCGGCGCGCGGCCGCAGCGTGCTCGCCCCGCGCTTCAGCTTAGTGGGACCTTCATCCAACGAACATCCACCACCTATGAATATATATTTCAATGCCTATCAAATCATTTGTGTTTCATTATTTTATGCGTATAAAATTGCATTTAAATTGTCACACGAAGCAATTTTCGTAGAAGTGATAAAATGCTAACAAATATGCGATTTTGAAAATTAGTCAGTCACTATTTAGAGTTTTCTGGTATCAATATTTAATTCTTTAATTAAAAAGTAATCGGATTGCCTTCGTAAAATGATTAGTGTAGACTATGTAAGACATGTACTAACACTCTGCGATGGTGTCATAGCTACAAGGCAGCACTCGCAGCACGAGACGCGGAGAGAGCGAGCGCGCCGCCAGTAGCACGGCGCGCGCTCCAACCTTCGCAAGCGTTACCAACAGCCCGTCTCGCTGCGCACGAACACAATTATATACCTTTATATTACTCCTGCAAATACTACAGCTTCACATTTACGTAAAAATTGTTTGTTGTTAAATGCCTCCGTACCATCATCATCATCATCATAAGATGGCCCGATACAGTGCGAAATACCGAAGTTTTGCAATGTACGAATGTTGATGGCACTGAGGGCTATTTAGTGCGTTGACAACTTTGGTGGTTCGGTCATGTATCTCGTATGACGGAAAAAATAAATAAATATTATTATTAATTTATATTTATATAAATATTACCTGCTTTATATTTACTATTTAAACAGTATTCAAATTAAGTAATTACAAGTACGTTTAAAAAATATGTTATAGTGTGACCTGTGGAGCATTCGTGTTGTAATGCAGCGTGTCCCGCTCGCCGACACCCAATAGGCCTGTCTCGGGACGCAGCACCTCGCAGGAGCAGGTGCTGTTCTGGCACTGATCACAATTCCCGCACGGGTACTGTGCCCCCATCCACCGGATGCATTCACCTTGCCACTCCAACTGCTTTAGATAATCTTCATTTTAAAACTGTGAGGTATAATCTAATGTTCAAAAGACTAGCCACAGATTACACCACATCAATTCAAAACCTATCATTACGAACTTTTTAGCTACCTACAGATTATAAATCACACCAGCTATGCCATGAAAATTCGATACAAATTCTTAAGGCCATAACTTTTTAATATAAGGATAAGGATAATGTGATGACTTTATGAATGGTGATAAGCACAGCGACGCCCACCGAAAGGAACTGTGATCCATCACCAGTCATGGCTTTCATGACGATCTGTGTAAATTTCTCTACAAATTAGGACTGTAGAACCCAATTTCAGAAGAAAGAGAGACAGCGTCTTAGCCTGAAGTTAGTTGAAAAGAGTCGCTTTAAGACTGCAGTTTTGTAAAGACTGTGTTACTCTGGTTAGTTTTGCTTATATTTCTTATGTATCGGCTTCAACCGTTCTTTTTCTAACAAAAGATCAGAACCAAAACATATCGATAAGGAACAGACTCAGGCAGTATGGGTTTATATCTATGTGCAGGTCTAGCGGAGCTTATGATGACGGTTAGACCTTCTGGTATGTGTCGTTGGTTATTTTGACCATTGCATGTAGATGAGAGCCGGAAGGTACCACTCCGAGCCACGTGACGACCGGCCGTAGAGCACCGTCTCGCGGGTTACATTGCCGCGTCACTATACACTGTGACTTCCACTCGTCATTCATCGCTACTAATCTATAAAATTGTTAGTTTATACAATTAGTAAGCTAGTCAATTAACTGATGATTAGATTATTTATTTCACGTTCTTATCATCTAAAAAATATGTTTAAAGTTTTGCAAACTGATTTTGGATATGAAAAGTACATACCCTTTCTCACTCTCTACTTTGAAAATGTTATACTAAACAGATATTCCAGTGTTGAGGACACTAACTTTATATACTATGTACTAATAATATATACATTTTATTGATATACTTGATTGGGTAAAGGCAAAAAAAATCTTAATTTTATCATCATCTTCATCATCTACTCTTATTCCACCTAAATGGGGTCGGCACACCATGTTTTCCTTATCCACTCTCCCCTGTCAGATGTCATCTCAGTATTCACACCTTTTATACACAATCCATCCACACCTTTTTCAGTCTTCCTATATCCGTCCACTTTTTAACTCAAATTTTTTCTTGTTACATGACTTTCATCTCTTCTCATAGTATGCCCATACCTTGCTAACCTATTATCAAACTTCCTCTAATATACTCATTCTCAATCTTATCGATTCTGGTTACATGTGTTTTAGCTTGACTATACTGGGTGACTGGTTGAACACTCGCAATATTCAACGACATGATACTTCATGGTCCCATATAACATATAAAATAATAAAATCAAAACAAATACTAATAAACAACAAAGAGAACCTTAGTTAAAGTTGGTTCTAAGACTTTTGAAAGCATGGACACCGCGCAGCCCTCACGCACAATAACATACCTACCGAGCGTAACTCCACTCGCAGCGCGGCGCAAGTAAAACGTCTGCGAGACGCGATCCGGGGTTAATGACCTTTGATAACGATAGAAGGTATGATCCATTTTTTCCTTCTTACTTTACCTGGCCTTAGGACAGGCAAAAGTACCACTGGTACGACGTAGTAAACGGTGTTATGTCATTGTCATTATTATGTAAACTTAATTTTAAAAATAGACTGAAATACACAAAGAGGTGCCTTATCGTGATACTTTCGGCGTATTTAAAAAATGGAAGCATACCTATTTACACCAATTGCCTTAAATTTTACGAAATTACACTATCCAATTACACATACTTTAATAATTGTTCAAAATGCTGCCCGCCACGCTAACGCATAGTCCGGCATGTTTTCGCGAGTTTTCTTTCACATGATTAACACTAAAGGTTCACTACGTACTTTATCGAAGGCAGTAATTATGCTGCTTTTTAAGTCGTCTTTGTTCGAATATTTCGTAGCACATACACTAGGCGTTTCACTTCGCCCCACAAATAATAGTCAAGTGGAGTAAGTTCTGGAGAGCGCGCAGGCGCATAAGCATGTGCACAAACCGTCTCCCAATATTCTTCGTTCGTAAAAGACATTTAATTACTTTCACTGATTAATTATTTATCAAGGTGAGCGCGGCACGCGGAAATAAAATAAACAATGTATGTTGTCGCACGCGCTTAACAGAACCGGCGCGCGCGTCGAGAGGCTTGGAATGGGGTGCGTGTGCGGGGCGACGGTGGGAGCGGGGCGCGGGACGCGGGAGCATGCACTGACTACTCTGCCGCGTGATCGCGCGTATGTAAACAAAGGCTCTTGGGGTTGAATATGATTTATGTATTTCTCTAGATAATTAGGTTAAATATTAAGCACCTGTTTTTTAAATTAATTTGGAACGAGAATCGAGTACTGAATACCCTCTATCAATATTGCGAGTGTTCAACCAGTCACCCAGTATACACAACCAAAAAGTTGTAGGTACTCATTTTTTTTTCCCGAGGTAATTGATCATATGCCTTTTCCAAATCAACAAACACCATATGTCAGTTTTTATGTACAACTCTGAATTTTTCGCACATTTGGCGAAATGCGAAAATGGCATCTGTTGTCGTACGTCCAAGCATAAACCCAAACTGATTCTCAGTTACTTCAGAAAACACACAAGGGCACACAAATAAATCACTTGTGAAACTAGAATTAGTAGTAATAATAACATTTAATTTATTCTAAAAAAGTCTTAGAGAACTAAATAAACGTATTACACTTTTTAACATTATGTAAAGAAGAAAGATGTCATTGTTAGGGGACAATAAAAGGAAATTGTGAAAAATGTCAATGTTGTTCTAAAATATTCACCGAGCTTCGGTTTTGTAACCCCGAGCTCTGGGGAATGAGGTTTTCTGAACAAACTGAACTGTCTCGGGAGCCAAATCTCTCAACTTCATCAAAGTAATATAAACACACTAAATATATAATTGTTATTTTGACCTTCAAATTGAAGCCTCAGTCTCAATAGGTATATAGCGGAACTCTAGAATCAATCTATACCAAGGGGAAGAGATATTCGATTCAGATATGTTACCGTATAGTCAATTTGTACCTCAATATATGACAGCATCGAACATAAAATTGTATATTTTTTGTATAGACGGGTTCTATCGATCTGGAACAGATATTGTGTTTCAATAATACGAAAGTAGAAAGATTTTTGCTTTATATTTCAAGTATATTTTGTACATCATTGTCTTTTTTATCTTCTTCAATTGTACTGACCCGATCGTTACTTTTTATTAACATTTCACTTACGTAATTATGTCTTGTTCAACGCAATGGGGAGGCAATGTTGGTAACCGAAGTTGCATCCTGAACGGCACCGACTGTACGGGGGTCAGACAAGTAGGACCGGGAGGAGAGGATTGAACGAGGCGCTCTGGTACTGACCACGAGGCTCGGATAGACTCGCGCCCGAACAGTTGGGCGCCAAACACCAGCATTTCCAGTTGCTGCACTCTGACAGGAAGTTCCATCTTACACATTCATTTCAACATTGATTAGGATAAGAGGTGTGATTTTATGATAATTCTTATGTTGCTTGTTGGTATTGTATCTCATTGTCTAAAAATTATGATTACACTACAGTAAGTTAATTAATTTCAATAAGATATTTTCATTGAAGAGACGACAGATATGTATAAATCTCGCAGTGTGACAATATATACTCGGAATAATGGGATATTTTATCGTATATTATGAGAAATAGTACCGTAATGAATGACACAGAGGTAGCACAGGAGGATCTAGTACAAAACGAAGGGGCACCACTTCCCACCAGACTTCAAGTTGAAGGCAAATCAGATCGCACGTTTCGCGTGTATAGCCCTGAGATCGAAATCACTTATTAACCCCATCTCTACAATAATTGACATTGTATTATATTTTCCATCAGTACAAGCAGTTTGCCCAGCTGTGGTGCATTGGCTGTAATTATTATTATTATTATATCTCATAAACACAATCAAAAGAATAAAGAATTCTAGTCCCTTACTAGTTTAGTATGTATGCATTTAATATTATTACAACTATATTACATTATTGCCCGGCGTCGGTTCCGACTCCACAGTTTTGTAACTTATGATCATGGGATCGTAGTCTGTAGGTAAACTCTCCCTTGGTATATTTTTCAACACAAACCTGAAAAAAACACTGCTTAATTCTTACACTAATTTATAAATTGTGTGTTTTGGGGCATTCGAACTATATCTCTAATAATTGTATTGTGTGTGTGTAAAAAAATATATAGCAATCAAGAACATATATTAAAAGGCCGGCAACGCACTTGCGACTCCCCTGGTGTTGCTAGTGTCTATGGACGGTGGTGATCACTTACCATCAGGTGACCCACCTGTTCGTTTGCCCCCTATAATATAAAAAAAAAAGAACCTGGATCAACTGACTCAAGACCACTATTTACCAGATCTAATAGTTGTCATAGTTGTACACCCGATCTTTGGGGGAGGAACCATATCTGTACCCAAATTGATGGCTACCATAATATATATGGTGGTAATATTAGTGGAAATCAGTCACCATATATCCAGATAACCTAAAGGCTTGCAGTGACAGTTGTGAAATAGTGTAAATACCTATAACAACTAAACTTTAAAAAAATCCTTGAAAGCATTTACATAAGGACAGCTCGATGTATTCCGAGGGTTGTGCCCACGTCAGGCGCACTGACATGAAGCGTACACATTGATCTCGGTGCAATCTCTCCTTCAGCAGGTTCAATGCATATCAGTTCCGTTGCTTCGCCGGGCTTCATATTATTTGCCTAGAAAATCAATATCTGTTTATTTGTGTTGTTAGATAGAACATATAAAAAGAAATGTATTTCATACTTCCTTCATCTTGGCTCGAGTTTCTAACGTCCCTATGCAGAGCCGATCATTAATGTCTTCTAGTCCGAACGATTCTTCGATCAGTTGTTCTTTTTCCAAACATGAGCAGATACCCCACGGGCGTTCTTTCCAACAATACGTGAAGGTAACTGGACTAGAAGTATAAAACGGTAACCAAACGAGTTTAAGCATTATCGTCGATAAAAGACGAGTAAATAAGTCAATGATGTGGTCGCAATTTTGTTTTAGAAATGTTATTTACTAAATCGCAAACTGAAACAGTCTGAAACGTATCTCGGCTGAACAAAGCGTAACTAGGTTAAGAAATTGGGTTATAAAGCGGTAACTTGCTTTTGTTGGAGAAAATACCAGTCGCTTTCATATTGAAGTAAAAATAAAACAGACAATAAAACAATATGTTAATAGAACTTGTTCTAAACTCGTAGCGGATTGTATTTATAACTTTTTTACGAGGTATTCTCTCTCAATATAAAGAACTTCCTCATATAATTTGTAGTATTGTCTGAAATTGTTCAAATGGTAAGAACTAATTTCTCCTATAAGAGACCTGTGATTTAGCAAGGGTACAGTAGATGCGAGAGCTCGTCCCGGGAACGCGGCACCAAGATGCACGAAGTACTCGCAAGCCGGATCATCTTCACTACATATATCATAGTCTTTCTCATGAGCCTGTGCTTAAGAGATTATACATTGTTGAACAATTTGTACATTAATAATATTTAATTTTTATTCTCTATTTGTCTTTAACGTAAACTCTAAGCAGTAAAGGCAATGGAGTATAACTTTGTCATATAATTTTCATTTATTAATTTTCTTTATAGTTCATTGTTTTACAATACGGTTGGTGAATCAATAATGTAGCACGTTCGTACATCGTATTGAGTGGCAAAGGTTTGAGTTTTTGCAACGAGCCAGAGCTTTCGGTGAAAGAACAGATCGTGAAGAAACTATAGAAAGGTGATGAATTTATCAGTACCAGCCTGGTCAACTAACACTCTGTCGTCAAGTTATACGTGTATTCTGGAAGCCCCACTTGACAACCAGTCCTTTTGTAGATTTAGTGGGTTACTATCTAGGCCACATCGTACTTTTCCATACAAAGAATAAAAAAAGAATTTTATAAAAAATAGAAATGAAATGCAATGTAAATGCTTCTACAAAATGCTTGAAGTAACTATACGTATATATACATTGGACTATACGTATATAAATATTTAAAGAGCCGAGAGTATGTACGTGATCCACAAGAGGATTGGCAAACGGTTTACAAGACACTTGAGTCGGTTAGAGGGTTGTTTACGGAGTCCTCGCGCGACGAGACGCACGAGACGCGACTCGCTCTTTACAGCGATGTACAATGTCAACGACGCGACGATCATATGCCTTATTACACATTTGCCTTTCGATTTTTTTTCTGTCATAAAGAGTCAGGTATCTTTTGATATAATTTTCTTATTTTATAAACACTGAATAATATTACATAAGAATGTTAATTATAAGCAAGTACTAGTAACATTGCTATTTCTTGTTTTAAAGAATAGTATCGTGTAGCGTTTGTCCCTGTGTCCCTGATGCCAGTCAATTTAACAATACCAATGAAAACCGAATGATCAGGATTCGATTTATTACGTGAAAGATTATTATTTATTTGTTTACTATAGTCAAAGTATAGTTAAATATACTAGCAAAAAATGGTAACGTACTAGTAGCGAGGCTATTACAATAAAAATTCAAAGGCGAGCCCCGAGAAATAATACTTCATCAACAGATATATTTGCTCTACTTGGATGTTTATTTGATAGGTGATAGCCAAAGTACTTAGTACCAGAATAAACATGTACCAGCGGCGCTGTCATATTGTCTGTGTTGATAATGTTATTTGATTTATATTAGCGTTTAACTGCGCTTACATTATTATTGCTTGTATAGTTGATATTACTTATATTTATGGGAAGGTGGTCAAGTCCAGTCGGACCATTTATTCTATAGTTGCTAAATATCGAACAGACTAAAAGTTAACAGAAACAATGTGATGATGGTAATAGTAGTGGTGACCGACCAGCAGTGTGAGGTGCTCGGGCCGGTACAGTAGCGTGTCGGCGAGCACGTGCAGCTCCCGCACTACTCCAGTTGAGCATAGCAACAGAAAGTGCGCGAGCTGCAGTCCCGACACGCGCGCTCGGCAGCGGCACTGCGCGCGCACCTCCCCGCCGCCCGCCCACCGCGCCGGCCACACGCGCGTCTCGCCGGCCACCACCACGCCGCTCGATGTCACGCTCTATTGCCACATCTCATTACAAACCATACCAATTCATTAATAAATACAAATGTTCTCGCAATCTAATACTAAGTGTATATACTCAACATTAATGCATAATGAGAGCCAATCTTCCTCAGTAATCAGGAAGAACGAAGCGTAGTCCGATTCACAATGGAAGATAAGCTGCACGCTATGCTCCTCTCCAAGCAGCTTCGCGCCCAAATCCAGCACTTCGCAGCTACGAGATATCGCCTGACACGTGTCTATATCCACCGGAGTACACCGTGAGGATCCACACATGACAAGTACTAATAAACATCGAGAAGTTTATCTATTCATTATTGTCATTATATAAGTCACGATACACTTAAATACAACAACACGTTAGAACAAGAGCAAGAATTAACCTTCGTATATAACTACCAAAATACATTGATGTATATATAGCGACGTAATAGTTAGAAGATTTGGATGAGCAGGTCAATAGACAACCATTAATTAGCTGTGACATTCCGTAATCCTAGTACTGTTAAGTATGTCGTATTTCGGAATCGCCCAGTATATATCCAGTATTCAAGTGGGGTTATAGGATGTGTGTACCTGACTGGATCCCAACTATCGTGTGTGTAATGATATACCCAGAACAAAACATTATTTTTTTGGTTTGTCATGTTTCAGATTCAGGTAGCCTTTTTTTTTTTTTTATAGTGGAGAAAATCCGTCATGGATACCCTCACGCTGCCGGGGTACAGCGTGAGGGTTATGTGAGACTCCTACTCACTAAAAACTCCACTTTCCGTCACAGCGCGTATGTGGACCAGGGTGCGGGATCACGCTCAGCATACTCCGCTACCCTGGCCACGCGCCTGGGTCACCCGTAGATGTTAGAGACGGGGACCCACGTCTCGAGAGAAAGGAAGCGCTTCTCTCTCTCTTGCTTCTAACCGAAGCTGCGGCAAGCCGTGCTTCATTCCACCGCGGGCACTCCTTACGCGGCGGCAGACACCCCCGTGTCTACCGCCTGGAGGCTAACTACGGAGGCAAATGGTGGAAACGGCCTCCACCACGCCTTCTTCCTCGACCGACCCTCCCACGGCGAAGAGCGGGAGCATCGGCCGATCGCTCCCTGTCGCGTTCGGCTTTCTCCTTCCTACTCATAACCGCCTTGCAGAATTTGAGGACGGCATTCCAGTTTGTCTCTCTGTCGACCATAGCGCGAACCACAGCCGGCAGAGAGAGGTCGCTCCCGATGTTGACCACAAGGGCCCGATGTTCATCCTCCCACGCAGGGCAGTCTTCCAGCGTATGCTGGGCATCATCTATCCCGCTGGCGCAATGGTGGCACGCTGGCGTCGGCTCTCTTTTCGCGACCTGATGCAGATATACACCAAAGCAGCCGTGGCCGGTTAATATCTGCACCAGCCGGAAAGTGAGCGACCCATGCCCTCGACCCACCCATTCCCCATGGACTGGGCGAATCGCCTCAATGGTTCTCAGGCCAGCCGAAGGTAAGGTCAGATAATCCTTCCACAGCCTGAGCTCCATGCGCTGTACGCAGATCCTTTGGGCCTCCACCTCGTTGGAGCTGTCCTCTCTCCTCGAGCAAGTCTCTGGGAGCGCCAGAGGTACATCTCAGCATGGGAGTGGGCGACTATCTCCCACGAGATTCAGGTAGCCTACATCCACCTACCGAGAATTTAGGCCGTTATTACCGTTCTGATTCCTGCTAGATTGCTCTGGCGTTGCGGTTATTTTTGGATTGCACTTTGCTTACGATTAGGAAGAGTACAGCTACTCTGTCCTACTTAGAAAAATAACCAACCGCACTACGACTTTTCAATGGTTTCCATGACAAAAAAGTGGATTCTTTGTAAGATTCATAGGTGATAACTCTGGAAGCTATTAATATTTTTCGACAGTTGACAGGTGGTGTTGTGATAACAATACACACTGTGAAGCAGAGGCGGTTGCATGTAGCATTGGATAGGCACACAGAGTTCCCCGCCGGTGGAGAGTCGTACAAGTACGCAGTCGCGCAGCGGGCGCACGTCAAGCGGGAGGAACTGCACGCGGAGACGGGCGGACGCGCCGGACGTGACGCAGAGTCCGCGCGAGCTCACCACCTGCGTTAGAGAAATACCGAGTCACTTTTATATGTCCAAATTACAGCTTACATCTTCCCATTTTGCCCGACTATACCAATTATAACTTGCTTAACGAATACAAATTTAATAACGAATAAAAACGAATAAAAAATTATTTCAAGAGACATTTTTTACTCGAGGGCTGATGTGGACTGCTGTAATTAAAACAAACGGAAATAGATCTGGTGGTACTAAGAATGATGGAAAGACTAAATTCCACAGGGCATGCTTAACTGACCTGCACCAGTAGTTGGATGCACTGCGGCGGCCGCACGGACAGACGCACTTCCACTTTCGACATATTCACCAGTCGGATTATTTGCTGCAAATTTAACATGTTCACAATTTTTCCTTAGTTTTTCCAACAATAAGTAATTCAAGACGTAATGTAAACTTCTGTAGCAGGCTAATGTAACATAGAATATATTCGCATGACGTGTTTTAAATTATATGTGGGGTGATAATAACAAAGTAGAAATAATAAAACAAATCCATCAGAGTTTGAATAAAAAAAGAAATAAAAGGAGTAAACGTACCGCGTGTGTTCGTCCAACAGTGAAGTTAATGAAATCGAGTTTCGGCGGCACGCATACTACGTGCTCAGGTCGGGGGGTCGCTACCCCCAGTGATAGGGTCGGAGAGGACGGCGCAGGGGACCATTCGCGCCACAACTTCATCGATGCTGAAATAAAACAATTCAAGTGGACCTGTGACACCTGGATAAATTAATAAATCATTCTGATTCTGACGATCTAGCACATTACGTTTTATATTCTCCAAAAGTAAATGCATAGACTACATGGTAGGTTTTGGTTCAGCTCAGACAAATATACTTTGATAATTGGCAATTCTGAACTGAAGTTATAGCATTTACAATATATTGCAAGCTGCAATCAGAAGTCAAGAGGGATAGGCTCAGAAATAAACAATTCATTCAAATAAATGTGAAATAATGGGACGCGCTTCGGCGAAGCGTAGGTTTGTGCAACGCGAGAACCAGCGCTTCCTCTCATTTGTAGTTTGCATAATGAGTGAGGAAATAAACCGCTTTCAACATTTGCGAACTCACCGACTCACACCATTTAATTACTGAATCCAATAGTTGTTTCACATTTTCACAAATGAAATAAGAATTTCAATAGCAATTGAAGTGTTTTTTTTTATGGAGTATTATATAATAAAAAATAGAACGCGTGAAATAAAAAAAAATCTATTAACAAAGAATCTTATGAATAAATACGAATTAAGTTGACGTCTTATCATTGTGATTACTGGTAATTACAATATAAATAATTTGTTATATCATGAAATCGACACTTGTATAAGAGAATTATTGAAATGTTCGTAAAATAAAGTCGAGTATGATTTTGCTGTATTTACAATCTATTTATGCGTATCCAAAACTCAAGAAACAACAGTGAACAGTCTAAATCGAGTTATAATAGTAACCTAATATCACGATGTTTGGCATACTAACACATGTTAAAAAAAGCTCTTACTTCTAATTATTCTAAGAGATCAACTAAAAACGTTTAATTGAACGCAAATAATATCAAAATTATAATTAGACTTATTTATGTAAATGCATGCGATTAAATAAAAGATAATAAACATTTAATAAAATCATAAATAAAAGTTCGATTTCAAAGTATAAAATATTATTCAGATTTATCATTAACTAATGTGAAATAGAGTGAGAACACGTTTAATAACATAGAAATATAATTTAAAACGAATCTGTGGAGTATAACCCGCTCCATCGTGACACGCTTCGCTTATAAATCTTGTACCGTAGGTTAACACGATGTCGTTTACCAGCACCGCTCTTGCAACGCCCACTCGGCCGCACGCGCACCTCACTTCAGTGTGGCCACAGAGTACATTACTAAAAAGTGTGGCTAGCGCATTGTTGTTCGCGGGTCTATTACTTGTTTATTGTTCTTATTGTAACTTTTATTTTTTAATTACATTTATAATAACAGCTTTGCGTTATTATTTTCGCACGTGATATTTTACATTTGGACCAAATCGTATAATGAATATAGAGTATAAGCATCTTACAAGATATTTATAGGAGAGTTTAATCCGAACGGCATTTGAATATAACAATGAAAGTAAAAAAGAATACTTATAACTAGTCAAGTCGTTTGCGACATTTATGATAATTTTAAGACGTTTATTTTGTACCATGGTTTGATTAAGACTAACTTATGTTTAACTTAAAACTACTTGGTTCACACCAAACCACCATGAAAGCGGATGTGCTTATTTCTTCTCAGTATGTTACAACGTCTGGGTGGTTCTTAAAATATGTTATGCTGACGCGGGTTACTTGAGGAGTCGCCAGACGTAACTAACTATTTTACCTGATAGACTGTATTGTGTACTCATCTGCAGGATTTCGTGTTTTCGGCGAATGAATCCGAGTTTCTGGTATATTCACGGAGTTCACGTCACACGAACTTCTGTTTAGAATATTTCTAACCCAAAGGCTTTCAGAACCTAATGGGATAAATAATTATATCACGTACTGTACATTTCTACAAAAATAACTTACAGGAATTAGTCTTTAGGAACGATCAAGAGAATTTTGTTGCTTAATGAACTAGTACAAAAAAGGAATTAATATTACGGGAAATATAATAATCTCTTGAGAAATAGGTACAATACTAGTACAGTATATTGAAGTTAAAGTCAAAGTGAAGGGAGTCGTCTTGTAGAAATAATTTCACGTAACCAAAAGTTTTCCAGTGTATTCCGGTACTTACACTCGAGGGCTAGCCTTTCTTCTAGATTTAATAATATGTTTTCAACTTTGGCCGATAGGTGTGATTAAACTTTAAATTATAGTTATATAAACGATACTGATATTAGGCGTTTTGGAAATGACTGAGCAGGGCCTTTTGATGATGCTATGCCTGATGCTACAGTACAGTCCAAAAACATGTACGATCATCGGGAGATCGCCAATCTGTTCCCAGTGGCCGCTGTCAAGCTTGCTTGCTTGCGTCTTAGATATACATTGATTTCGTAACGCGACATGCCTAAACGAATGTTTAAACTGTCGGCGTTACACCTGGTGTGATCTCAACTTACCACTATTCACAGTATTCATAATTATTGGTTCGCTCAAGGCTTAAACATAGTATAATATAAAGCAAATACGAACGTCTAGCATCCTGTATCACAGTCGGAATAAGGTCTTTTCGCTCCAAAATTCCTCGCTTCTTTCTTCCACAAGGCGACTTGATTCTCCGCTTTAGCAAGGAGAGTAGAGTTTATATATATTATGCAATGGGCCGCGGGATAACCGATTCGCGTACTCTTCTTTCAGTTCGCCTTCTCTTTGCCAAATCTCTTCGCACTGGGACGTGTATTCATCGACCTTTAAGAGACAAGTTTAAACAATTTTTCGTAATTACAACATAATATTATAAACTTACTTACTATTAAACTGGGTAGGTATTAACATCTCTTAGGAGACACCAGTATTGATGAGTTATTGCTTAATCGAAATACAGGTAATACTCTCGCAAAACTTTGACATCATTGGTCCGCTATTATCATGATTCTAAGAATCCAATTTAGCGATTATATTTCGGCAAAACTCGGTTACGTATTTCCACTTAAAATCTACTATTTCATTGAATTACATTTACAGACAAGAGACAGACCCAATGACTCGGTTTTGGTAAAGTGCATTTGTCATGGCTTTCTTCATTGTGCGCTATTTCATGTGTTGCAATGAGTGGAGGCAGGTAGTCCAGCTCTCGGAACACTTCACGAAGTACGGGCCTCACGTCCATACACACACTGCTACATATGTTTAATGTTAATATTTAATGCTTATACAGCTAGCACTTATTAGCTATTAATAGCTTGTTCTGAATAAATCCACAAATGGTTATAGTACCTACTACTAAAATTTAAACTATTGTTGACAATCCTAATCAGTCGATTACATACAGTCGTGTTACCGACCTTTCTTATTTATTTGTTTACACTAATGGTAGTTTTACAGCGTTCATGAATACATTCTAATGGTCTAAATTGTTTAAAGCGACTCTTAAAGTTGACTGGACCGCGGCACACCTAACAAAAACTTCCAAATTCGGGACTCACCTCTTGGTTTCCCGAAGAAAAAATTGCGTTCCAATCGATTCGAATTCGATTCGATTGATTCGTTCTGATAACTGAAAACTGTAAAGTCTACGAATCTTTAACCATCTTTGAATTTCGAATCTATGAATCTTCAAAGCAAAATTAATTAGAGGTATATTATGATAAATGTACCGTAAATAACTAAAACTAATGATGGCTTCATCTGCTTCATATTGTATCACTAATTATAATTACTGTAATTTAAGTGTATTTTAGGAATCGCGTCACACTTACCGTTTGTTAGGTATCAAAGGCAAATTATCTGCCATATCTCAAACAATAAATTATGTTCTGAATTAACACCGGAGTAAAGAATTATATATCACAAAATAAAATCGTAAATACAAATAGCGTAAGCTCTTGGGAACTAGTGACGTCACAACTTGTTTATGTCAAGCTGCTGAATGTCAAGTTATGTCACTGTAGATTTGAAGAAAAGGTTTTATTTCAAATAAGTCGTTAATTCTATAGCTTATACTGATAATAACAATCAATCTAGTTAAAACGACAAAAAAACGTTCCCGACAATCGAATACGAAGCTTTGTATCGTCAAAGGTACTTAAATATTACATAGTGTATATAAGACTATATAAAAGACTTGAAAAGAATCCATTCAAACATTCGTAGAGGAATAAAGTGGTTTATTCATTAGTGGAGTGTTCAGAGTACTCGGTCGCCGCGTCGCGTCGCCGTACTCGGTACGCTCATTATGTGTTTTATCACCGAACTGCATCGTGTGTGCTGTGGTCTACGACCTCTACCATGTGAATGAATATGTTAAATATGAAGATTGTAGTTTTTCAAGATTAATGTATTTGTAATTTGATCCTGGCAGACCATCTATCTCAGAGTGCGAAAATATGGTATATAATCGCAAGGATAACTTTTAAGATTTGATAATTGGATAATTTGGAATTGAATATGTCTATGTTGTCATTACAGGGTGTCATTGTCGCTATGCGATAAAGCCCATATTAAACATACAAGAAAAAATTAAATTTCAAATTATATATTGATCATAAACAAACAGTGCAGTCTGTGTGCACGTAATACCAACATTTTCCTAGCAATTTATTTTAGTTTATACAGTGATTTACTTTATAGAAATATTTTTATTTACATTGGCTGGCCCGCGACTTCTTCCACATAAAAATGCTTTTACTATTTTATGGAAACTACGTATTTCATGTGGTTTAATTATGGGCTGTCTTTTATTATAATTCTATCGTCACTAATGAAACGGTAAATCATAGTCCTACCGATTTTAATTTGACCCTGTACAAATTTCTGTAGGTGGTAGAACTACGCTGTAGCTATTACTGGTTTCAGCATGAATGGGTCGGCTCGCCCGACGCGCGGGGTAGTACCACCCGACACACAGAAAACCGCCGTGAAGTAACAGTGGTTGCACTGTTGCGTTTCGTTCGGTCAGTGAGAGCGCCGGAGGCCTGATATTTAAAAGGCCGGCAACGCACTTGCGACTCCCCTGGTGTTGCTAGGGTCTATGGACGGCGGCGATCACTTACCATCAGGTGACCTACCTGTTCGTTTGCCCCCTATAATATAAAAAAAAAAAATTATAGTTGCTTCATAGTTTAAAAATACTATGAAAAAATATCTATCTACCTGTAGAAGCTTCATCAAAATCGATTCGGCCCTTTTGTGAATAATTAGGGTTAAATAACAAACAATTTAATCTATATAAATAGAATGCTGGACACATTTCGATAATTTTGCTTTCTTTTACCTTTTAGACACTCAGTCCTTATTTAAAAAAAAAACAATTGTCACGATGGTCACGATATCTTTATTAAATGTAAAATTATTATAGTTTTAAGAAACTACGATTTTTATCAGCAATGCAAAAGACAAAAATAAATTTTGTAAGCAAAATATATTTTTATTTTCGCTTTATTTCATATTCTTTCCTTTGTAGTAAATAAAATATGTTGTTAAGATAATAAGCAACGCAGACGTAATCGCAGGTGTCACTTAGTTTTATGTATATAAGTAATGGCAAATTTTGCGATCACTTTGCTTTTGCGAAATACGTTATTAGAGAGCGAGACTTATAAAGCGTTCGCGACACTGCGGCACTGCGGTAGCGCGGGCGGTGCGCGGCCGGTGTGCGGGCGGTGCGGCTCCGCAATTATCGTTCAAAAGAGGTTTAATGAAAAGCTACCACCTTCACGGTTTACATACATCTTAAAGTCTTGCTTTGTATAGGGCTTAGCTGAACGTTACTCTCGGGATAGACTTAACATAATCTCTTAAGAAAATTTACCTACTTTGTTTAATCACTTCTTTAGTTTTATAAACTTACTTTAATATAATATGTACTATTTCTGTAACTAGCCTCCAAATAAAATTAGTGAAATTATCCGTGAATTTGACAAATTATAAGAAAATAAAAATATTTTGGGAAAAAACTAGTTGAAGAAATCGTATCTCACGAGACATTTGAACAATCCGACAACTCGTTTTTAACTCATTTTAGGTGATTAAGTCTCACCCGTCCACAGCTTGTAGTTTCCAATACAATCATAATTATGTAAATCTGGAGCCAAAACCGTTAATATTGGCTTTTAATTAGTTAGCGTAATCATATCCCTCAACAATATTACAATTATATATATTAATATGTTTATACTGCCATCTAGTACACACCAGTTTAAATATTTTATAATTTGTTACATTACAGACTCGTTCTCGTTCACAGTACAATTATTTCAAAGTGAAAATATCTGACATTTAGTTCTTACAATCAACAAAAGATGGCGCTATATACGATATTCTCACCTATGGATTGTTACAGTTCTTGAATACGCTGTCGCCAAAGTATTCATTACTTTGCGTGACGACATACGAAACTGAGAATTTTGCTTCGTAAATACAGCTAACATTTTACAATCTTCAAGTTTCTTGTGGATAAACCCGCCCCTCAAAAAAAATATAATTAATAATGTCAAAACCTTGAATTTTTTATTAATAAATGCAAAGTACATGAACACATATTATAAAAAAAAGTGTTCATTGTTGGTAACAGAGATTATAAATTCATTCTGGGTAGATTTCATTTTATATTATAATGAACGATTTAAAATGGTATTTGGTTGGTTTTTGCAGATGACTAGTATGACAATTTCATACTATGGTAAATTTAGAAATGAAATACAAGATGGCGTGACTTTCGAATGTATAGTAGTTCGGTGTGACGTTTGTTAACCCATTTTGGTCCTTTGCTGAAGCGGACAGGAAGATCATTGACTTTAAACAGTTTATAATTACTTTGTTTTTATCAACTGAAACTATTCTTATCAGCAACACACTAAAAAATGATCCACCTAGTACCCAATATTCAGTTGATACACGAATAAAACACCTCAATAGGTATATGGAAACTCAATAAAAATGCTTAAATGTGAGAAACTAGCTTTTTATAACATGTATTTTACCGTTTTGCCATAAAAAGGGACATAAAACAAAAAATCCATAGGCGGAAAATCGGTGAGACGGTGCGAAGCGGTGTCGTGTAACGCATTCCACAGTATTTTAGTATAAATAACCTCCATTACCCTTTATCGTATCGGAGCCGTTCAGTTGGCTAATGGAACAGAACAAAAATTCACTCGAGCGGTTCCCAAAGTTTGCTGTTCGTTCAACATTTTATTATTCATATTTATATTTTATATATTAAACAATAACCGAAATTTTCCAAATATTTAGTCTATCTATTTATTTATATATATTGCCACTTAACCAAATAACATGGATATTATTTTTATTTTTGCCTGAACAGGTATAACCTAGGCTATCGCCCCATATCCGCTTGACGTTGAGTTACGGGACACCCATATAAGCGATATAGCACCGATTAACTCATCACGATATCTCCGAAAGTAAATGACTTTGAAATACGTCATAGTTATTTCTTTTGCAACCTAGACGCTCATTAGGAACGGATGTTAGTCAAAACCTATCCTAAATACATTTGTTCTGCTACAATGATATATGGTACCACAGACACAGACACTCACTTACATTTTGCAAACGTTGTTATAGTAACCAATAATATTATACCCGTTGTCATGCTAAAGAGTTTATTTTTAGGGGTGGTTGAATAATGCTCGAATCAAATCGAACCGAATAATGATGTTCAATCGAATTTCGAAAAAATGTTATTAAAATAAGGAAGAATTATCAATCTAATCAATCAATCTATCAATCTATACGAAAAGATATAGAATTTTTTCATTATTTTAATAGTTCATATTAAAAAAATATAGATAACATCGAAAAAAAAATCAGACAAAAATCAAGATTTAAATGCTCTTTAAAAAGAACTTTAATTTACTGTGTCATTCAATACTTATTAGTGAAAATATTTATTAGAAATATACTTTCTCCCTTGAATCTAAATAATTTTATAGCATTTCAATTTTAACAATATTTTGATATAAATAGCAGAATGATTTTATTTCAATATTTTTGTATAATTTCATATTTTAACAGGTTTCTAGAAATTTGTGCTTTCAATTTATATCATATACATAAAAGATGTGTTTTAAATTTTAGCGCTCAAAATTTATTAACAACTAATAAGGTACAATCATATTGCTTTTACAGTATGGTACGGCTGCTTTGACCATTTATAAATTAAAAAAAATATATAGTTTATACAGAAAAATATTAGTGCCTTTAAAAATTGGTCCGTGAATATGTCTAAATAACTTGATATACTAAAGTCAGGACATTTAGAAACCATCATATTCTTAATTTTTAATATTTATGTTTAAAATGTTTACAATAATGTATATACCGGTGGCGGTCACGGCCACCATGATCCTGTAATCAAAATGGCAGATTTTGATACGTATACATTATATAGTTCCGTTATATACTAACTTTCAGTGTACAACAAGTAAGGGCGTCCCGCGAGGGTCGCTATAGACAGTTTAGGAGTCGCTGCGCTAGTATTTTATGTCCATCGTACTCAAAGTTTGAAACAGCACTCAGCGGTAATCGACTGGCTTCCTTCAACTTTAAATTCGTTTTGAGAAGGGGATATCGGGGATTTACAACCGCTCGTCTAATCTTCGAGAACAAGATTCTTAAGGATATAAGTAAGTTTGTTAAGTTGATTTATTGCTTATAGCTAAACGAACGAGCCTTGTCAATTTGCCTCAAGATTTTTGTAGTTTGTCAACACAATTTAGAGTAATCTTCAACGTCATATCCTTGGTAAATGAATTATCTGCTTCTCTGTTAGTAACACTGCATACAGATATATGGACAGATGCTAATAATGTAAAACACTTTGCTTTTTTTTCTTTAAAGATTTTAGTGTTTCGCCGCGATGTGGCCGAAGATGGTAAATACGTTGAACCAGGAGGAGGCCGGGTTCTTTGAGTACAGTTATAGATGCACAGCAGTCTAGAGATACTTAACGATGGATTTCAACTTGATGGTGGTAGCTAGTCCAGCGGGCGTTACCCTACCACCTTCCAAAAAGAATTACTTTCATAATATTTTTTTATTTTTTCATCCGATTACACAGTTTTACTTTGTATATAATAAAAAGTATAAAATGAATGCTGAGCAAATATAATTTACAACAACGAGACCAACTTAGATGAATGCCGGAAGTAAAGGCACAGCAGGAAGGCGATGCTAGGTCATCACAGTGTTTTACAACTAAAGAAAAAGTTGTAGAGGATAGCACATGAGCTCGAGGGGTGCGCGCCGGTGAAGGGCGGTGCGAGGTGGTGCGGCGCAGGGCGGAGGAGCTCATCACTCACAACTAAGTTTTAATTGGATTTTGATTTCAATTTACTTGAAGAAAATCCTCTTTTATTTAATATTAACTTGATTATGTAATTGTGTAGGTCCGCTCTATTTAAAGTTGATATAAAGTACGCCTTCATAATATAGAGATTACAAAACATTGGTAAGTGAAGGCGCGTGCCGGCGACATATTGTATCTAAATTTACTTAATTCATTAAACAAACTCCTCGTTGTTTAACGTTTTAAACTCCGGAGCTATAGTTGAGCGTTGCCACGTGTTCATACTAGTGGTGTGCTAATCCACAGAATTCGTTTTTCACGTTGAAGTATCTTATATTATATCCAAAAACTTGAATTTCGTATTCTCTGAGCAGTGCTACCTGCTGAATGTGTAACTTCGAGAGAATCACGAACATTACCTAAGTTCTGTAATTCATTTTTCATCCTGAAGGTTACTAGTTCATTTATTTACAAAGTGGAAGTCTCGAGGTATCCGAATTCTTATACTCTTAGCGTGGCAAATTGTAACACACATTTGGAAAGATTCTACTTATGAGGGATAAGTAATCCTTCGAATGTCTGCACAAAAGTGAGTGACAGAGACGGTTGCTGAAGTGTATTAAAAATGGTAAAATATACATAAAAAGTGTCAACTACGAAACGTGCAGAATGGAACTCAATATGTATAATATGGTTTACGTTTAACATAATTTAAGTGTCTTTCGGATTAATAATCTGTATTTCGGTTTGAAAGGTTTTCGCTTCGGCCATAACCTAACAAGACACATCACTAGTGCGTGTGATCCTGAACCGGTAACGACCCGCGGGAACAGGACTAGAATGAGTTTTGTAATATAGAGTTATTTGTTTATTTGTGACTTCGCTGTATTTTATGTTTGACTAGCTGTTGCTCAGAACTTTCATTCTCATAAGAATGGTTCTGCTTTTTCCTAGAAATTAATTGATAAATGATTAATTGCTGGATGAATTAATTTATTATGAATTGTCTTATTTAATTATAATTGTGTGTTGTTACTTGGTCCTTTCAACATTTTTTACTAATGTAAGTTACGTCCATTAAATCTGATCTTTTTGCTGTTTAACCCCATAGAAAAGCGTAATGATATTTCCAATGGATAATACTGTTTGGTAGTAAAAGTCTCATCAAAATTCATTCATCCGTTTCGGGGAACCGGTCGTCCGGACAAACAATAGTCATATCCATTTTATCTATATGTAAAAATATATTTTACGTTGTCAAAAAATCGTGATAAAGAGAGGGAATATTATGTTTTACATAAAAAGTAAAAAAGGTCATAAATTTATTTCAGAAGCATGTTATTAAAGGATAGAGATATAGATATAGATATGACATCTAGTCTGACGGGCAGGTTTTGTAGATCGAGAAGAAATTGAAAGCCTTAATTCTAGACCAAGCATGTCTTGCACTGCAGATGCAACATGCAATTTTGATGGTATAATAGATTTTTTTTAAATCATTACACTATATTTAGTTAAATTAATTCCTGAATTTTTATATTTAGCCTCTTTTTTTAATATTACCATCACTGGATTTTCCTACTACATATAGAGGGTACATTTAGAGAGTAGAATTTTTTACATAATAAATCCAGAATATGTTTATGCCATACTTTTGAGATTTCATGGGAATGGTTATGTCGGTTTTCTAAAGGCGTATTTTTTATGTGCAATTTATTTTATTATTGTTTAATAATTTTATAACTTATTAATATAAATATAGGAAAACATTAGATAATTTGGAAATGTAGTATATGAATGTAATGTAGTAGTATGTGAAGTATGTGAGAGAGGGAGAGGCAAATTAAATTTGATAAAAACAAACTAGAAGGACGACTATCATTGCAGGCCGTCGCATCGTATCCTATCGTAGGGGCTGTCGAGCTCTAAACTCTGTACGTTACATTCAAAGTTATTATTTATCACTTAAGATGTATCAAGTTAGCCCCTAACACATAACACGCTCACAGTTGTGTCAAGTTTCAAACTTGTAATATGTATTTGAATTAAGTTTCGTTTAGTTCGCGACATCAGATCCGCTAAAATTTTGGCTTAATATTTCATATTCTCAAGTCGGTCGATATACCATATAAGGAGACTACACGTTAAAGTAACGTACACTATACTCGAAATACTACATGTTATACTATATTGTTATGTAGTTGTGTATTATTATTCTTCACTTTTTAAATATAAATTATTTTAAATCTTGGTCTGTATACATATTAACGATTTGGATATAAAAAATTACAAACAACAATAATTGAGGTGTTGCAGAACACGAGATAATTTTTAAAGCTAGATTGTCCGCAATTTACCCTAAGTTCAAAAGTGGATGTGGACTAAGATGACAACACGCTATACCTAAAAGAAAACTGTTTGTCAGGTGCAGCTTTCGAAACGGACTTATATGTACTTGGAAATAAATTCTCAACTTAAAGGTTTTAACTATCGAAGCAGATAGCATATAAAGCTTGGCACCTCGGGAAAGTCCTTCCATTAAAGAGTACAAGTGAAACTTAAACAGACTGATAATAGACTGTTGCCCTCGTTACTAGGTACTAGTAACCGTTTTGTATACAGATGATAAAATAATCAATTATTTCAAAACAATATTACAACAGCATATAGGAATCAATTATAAAAACAAATTTTCTAAGTAGGTGCATATTTACGCTACATATAGAACTCTATACAACTTCAGATTTTAGTTTAAAAAATTAATTACTTATGCTTTTGCACCGTTGAACATACATTACGTTAGAGTTCCCTTTTAAACATTTTCATCTCATATTTTCTACTTTCATGCTCGGTATATGGTTATTTATGTTGCGTGCGGTTTGCGAACTTGTGCTTGTTTATCAAAGGTTTTCCTTTTTTTTTTCATTCATTTAAATGTACAATGCATGTATATCTGTGTATATACAGCTAGAGCTCAATTATTAATACTAAATAAATAAAAAAGTTTTTAAAATTTATTGTAGCATTCATAGAGATCCATGTAAATTAGACAATGGTTATTAATTATCCTCTTATTTCGACTTTTTAGCGTACTGCTAACAATTTTCTTATGATATACTATAAAAAAAAATTCTAAGCAATTTTATAAATGACATGAGGTAGTTGGGTCTAATTTAACAGGGAATGATTTATAGTGGGACTAGTATCTCACTCTAAAAAGTCACTACATATTATAAAATAAAGTCCTCCACCGCATCTATTTGTCAGCCTGCTCGCGATAAATTTCATGCACATTATTTATATAATCTTTTAAAATTTTAAGGTCGCATAGACGACACTCATTGGAAGAGTAGGTTTTCTGAAGCTACCTTATGCTGTTCAACTAAATTACGTAGATATTTATTTGCCATCATGATATCGTTCTGTGAAATCACTGACACGCACGTTCTTTAGCAAAATTTAGGATTCATCTTACCACTACATTTCAATTTAAATACAACAATCAATGCAGTTCACGAGAAACAAATTATAACCATTTCCGGTTTTTACAAGTGATTGAAGATGAATGTCGCTTTAATCTTGAAAAAAAATATGTTTACGACATAATATTATCATCAACTAATTAATAGTAATGAAGGAAAAGTATTTTTTTTTAGATGCTCCTGGAGGCACGGGTGAAACATTTCTTTTAAATTTACTATAAGTAAAAGTAAATTCCGATAGACAAATTACCTTTTCTGTGGTATCGTTCGGCATAGCAGCCACACTTTTGGCAGGTGGGCGAACCGGCAAATCCACATTTAAACTTTTACTGAAAACATGTTGTGATGACGTCTCGAGCATTTATAATGATTCAAAACAAAGTAACGCCGGAAAATTAATGGAAGATTGCAGTTTGATTATTTGCGACGAGGCTTTTATGTCTATTAAAGCCTCAATTGAGGCATTAGACAGAACAAAGCGAGATCTACGCAACAGTAATAACCCAACGGATGTCTGCACTGCTTTGTTCTCTGGAGATTTCGTTCAAATTTTGCCTAATATAACTAGGGATACGAGAGCAGATAAAGGCAATCTATCCCTTAAAAGATTTTAGCTTGGGCCACATATGACGAAATAATTAAAACCGATATGAACGACTTGCTCGAAATAGATTATGGTGAATTTCATGCTGGAAATGTCAGTATTACTCTTAATAATCTTTATGCTTTGGTGCAAAATGTGGAAGAACGCATTGAAAAGGTATATCCCGATATTAGTAACATATCCACTAAGACACTAAATGGTTTCAAGTAAGGGCTTTACCCACTTGGCTTTCACCTACTAATGAGCAATTTGATAAAATAAATGATTATATTCTTTCAAAATTTGAAGCATCGTCACAAATCTACTACTCAATGGATACAGTCGTGGAGAGAGAGAAGGCAGTATATTATTCAACTGAATTTGTAAATTCTTTGACGCCTCCTGAATTTCCACCGCACAAATTAATATTAAAAGTTCCCCTATTATGTACATAATAGCTGAAGTTTTTAATGTGAAGTTCGATCTGTAGACTCAGAAAAAAGTAAAAATTAAAAATGAATTAGAACAAGGATTTGGGAAATCATTAATAAATTAGCTTAATTGATACGTCTCTGAAACCAGTCGAGTAAGCTTAATTAATATCATCTAATTGGGTAAACTGAGTCAATTCAAGTTAAATAATTCTTTAATTACTTATTTGTTCGTTCAGATATTATTAATGAAATGAGGGATTTAACTTCCTAAACTAGTTTATATTTCATATTGTGTGAGATAAAGGCAACCATTACATACATTAGATTAGTTTATCATGTATAAAGTAAGAAGTGGTAACGATTTGTTTCGTGAGTATAAGGTCACTCAAAAAGACAATGGAGATATATGTACTCATAGTTTTCCTGCGTAATGGAATCAGAAATGAGGAGATCGCTAATGAGGAGAGAATGTTGCGGGAATTTGCGATCAGCGCAAGATCGGTCCTTGTGGTCTTCTTTGTCTGAGTTTCTATGTTTTACAATATAAGTGTTTTGTCTGAATAAATCAGTGGACGAATATAGGTTATGGTACGGATTTATCAAGTCAAAATCAAAACAGATCAACGACATATATTTGTCGGAAGAAGAGCCTATCCATAATGATTATCACTCATTGTCCATGTTTATAACCACGGGCATCAGTGGGTAGTTGGATAGAACGAACTTGTATCACGGATTAGATATCACTTATGTAAACAATTATATAACAGACAATATGTAGGTAGGCACGTATCATTAACAGACTAAGTATCTCAGACAATCATTCGCACCGACCCCTAACGAAAGAAAGAATCCTCTCGACACTGCCGACTAAAGCGCGTGCTAGTCACTGACTCCATCGAGCGCCGCCTGGTGACGCGGCGTTCCTGATATCACTTGATTTTGCCACAAATTTGACTTGATGTCGACATATTTATTACCTTTCAAGGTTATTAATACTATATCAGTGTCTGTATATTTACAGATATTTCTTGTAAAATAAATGTTGCGATTAATTTGTCGCAGAATGCCATTAAATCGTCGAAAGGGTCAGCTTATCGTCCAGAAGTAATGCGCCCTCCCGAGGGTCAACTAGTAAATCTTTACGGTCGAATCCTTTCTCGTTGATTCTTGTTTGATAACAAAATTTATTGGCATATTATGTTCTTTTTTGTAGTAAAACTAACAACTGTATATTTGTGTTATTTATTTACCTAAATATAGTACATTACCACAACAAACTATATATAATTATTAATATAGCGTTAATCCTATATTTCTTTTCAACACTATTTACGGGCCTCGGTTTCGATCGCTCGGTTATTGTTGGTCGTAGGATGTTATGTTTTACAAGTGCAGATTTTCATTAGGATACGTGCGCGGGCGAGAGTTTTGCCAGTAATTTAGGATAGAGATTTTTTTCCCAAACTGGTAAACGCCGTATGTGAACGCTTTGTGTAATTACGTAATTGGTCAACTTTTTCTTTACGAATCATTTACTGTTTTACTGTGTAAGTTACTAATTTAGATAAATTGAATTAAATCATTTAGTATTGTTTTAAATATTGATATCGTTATGAGTCATTATTTCTTTTAACTTGGCAACGCGTATCAAAATGTATTTGAAGGTCAATAATTTATTCTCTCGACTATAAGAGCTAAACTAATTGGATATATAAAAGGTTCCACCTCGCTGCTTCTAAATCAAGATTAATAAATGTCTATAACTACTTAATTTCGTCTGATATTATATTATCATAAAATGAGTTGAATTATCCGATTAATTACAAATTCCATGGCGATAATATTAAGACTGCTATAATGAATAAATTAAAAATCATTCTCAGGCGGTAATTAAGGAAGTCGAGTGAAAAGAAGAGCCACTAATTACATTTTGTAATACCAAAATCACTCGGGATAAAGTTTCTTTTTCGGGAGTTCAAATTAGTCACTTTCAGATGGAGTTGAGGTTTCGATGCTTCAGCCTCCGCTTATTTAAATTAACACCAGTCCCGAGCAATTAAAACATTCTACTAACAAATTTTGTTACAAACAATATTTTATGGGCTTTTTAGAATCGTGTTCAATAATTATATTGTGTTTTAAGTATATATTGTGTTATTATGGACATGAGGAGTAGGAGGAGAAATGAAAGTTCATCTAGTCAGAAAAGTTTTAAGTTTGAAGATGAAACGGTTATGAAAGTAGAGGAATACTAGATCACATTGGACTGAGGAAAATGAGAGAGAAAAGCATTTCGTTCCGGTGGGATGCGGGTACCAAGATGAAGAATTTAATTGTGTTTTTGAATAGATTCAAGTTAATTTAGTGTTGGTTCTCTTGTCAGAATATGGAACAGCTCTGCACTCATAGTCTATTCGGACATCTCAACTTAAAGATGAAATATGAGACAAACTAAATTTACGCAGTAGATTTACTTCTCCGCTGTTTGAGGTATATACTATAGTCGAATTAGTAGTACCAGCAAATATTCACTGGGACAGGTGTTTAAAGAACATTAATTTCAATAGTTTGCCCAATGTTTCTTCACTAGGTCCCCTCCTTGTAACATGTATCGCGAGGCTCATTAAAAATGATAACTAACCAGTTGATTATTTTTTCTATTGCTTAGTTTATATTTATATAATTTAACAATCGCATAATCCTACAAATTCCGTGGTACGTTATTCCGGTCCTACGCTTATATGTTGTTAACACTACAAGATCATTTTTCTCTTTAGTAACTGTGGGACAACAATATTCCATAATAGATTAGTGATGGACGTGTGCGAATATTCGAAGTATCCAATAGTGAATCGAACTGAATAATTCGATTAGGAATTCGAATAAAAATAAAGTGTCACATTGTTTTAATTAACAATTGTGAATTACAATAGAAACATAATTTTTCGAAGTGGACGAGCGCTCTAATGAAAACTATGAATAATACCTAAATATCACGGAGTAATAATAAAGAGAAAAAATAACGAAAATAACAAGTATCATCAAGGAAAAGCAAAACATGAAAATAGAAATAACATATTGTAATTGACAACAATTCGAAATGCGACTGCACTAGCACTCACACTGGCACATGTGTCACCTCTTCCGCGTCCCTCTGATATCTAAATTTGTGTTCTGCGCATCTACTTCAGAGCGGTCAAGTTCCTACAACGAGCAACAGACGAAATTGTTTCTTCAGTTTTGACACCCAGAGTGATTTGATATGCATATTTATTAAAACTTTCATCGAAAACTCGCGCCCGTCTTTTATTAATTTCATCTCTAGTAACAATACATATTAAAAAATACTATTTGTAAAGTCTCTTAAGAACTCTCAACATGTCCTGGACAGTTCAATCACGTTATAGATTTTTTTACAATTAGGTAGTTATGAAAATCATAATAGCATGTGTATTTATCTCCTGTATAGCAATATCAAATCAAAGCACTTGTTACCAAGTATGTGATGTCGTATTCTGTGTGTCTTTGTTACTACAAGTCAAACTTCCTTCAAACTTTATCCTCGCTTTTCAAAGTATTCCAAGGAAAAAATGGTATACGATTCGTAAACCTGAGGATAAAAAACTTGCAAAAGTACGAAAAGTTTGTGATTTGTGTAAGTGGAATGTAAGTTTGATTTTAGTATAGCGCAGTTAGCGCGCCGCAACCGCGCTCACAGAAATCAAACCAAGTTTTACAATAAACCATCTTTTCGTACTAAGACGAGTAACTCCGGTAAGTTTTTGCAATCTCCCTTATTAACGAGGCCTTAAACTGTTTAATATCGCCGGTGAAAAAGTTTCATATTAAACTTGTTGCTTCTTAATTGAGTTACGAGTTTTGGTCTTTTCATCTAACGTTATCAAGTTTTTAATATTAAAACGCCTTCACTCGCGTTATACTGTTCAGTAATTATTAACACACACACCTTGTAAATATAGAATAACATAATATGACCCTATACATTTCTTCGGTTAGATATTATACAGGGAATATAATTGGAGGACTTTAAACATTTTTCATGACATTATATATTAAAATGATGGCTCAGTTGGTAGTGTGTCCGGACACAGCGTCGAAGGACGTAGGTTCGAATCCAAGCAATTGAGTTGCAACTTTCGGTGATGGAAAACATCGAGATGAAACCATAGCATGGTGGTAGGGCTTTTTCTAAGTGCGTCTGGCTAGCTACCATCCTCAAGTTGAAAATCTGTCACCAAGTACCTGTCGGTGTGTTCCGGCAGCTGCATTTGAGAGCCAGTCTCTCTCTAGATTTAGCGTGACGACCATCTAAGACCACATCATCATTTAACATCAGATGAGATTGTGGTCAAAACGTTTACCTATAAAGTATTTAAAAAAATCGCAGATATGTACGTTATGATTTTGTAATTAAGAATTAAAGTTAAATAAAGTTACGAGTTCAAAATTTAAGTGCTCGAATACGTTGATAGATTAGCGACTCAAGCTCGGAGCAGCATTGTGAGTCACGATGAAGAAAATATGTACAGAGGACATACATGACACACACAAGTTAATAACCCTGACGCACGGAGAAGGATTTAAAAGCGGCTTAAGTCACACGGTATTACGAGAAAAGCCTTTCATTTGATTTCCATGTTAATGTAGTTTATGCGCTGAGGTTTTCAGTTAAATCTCGAGAAAGATAGATTTATGTGAACCTGTTAGTGTCTAGTTAATATTCACGTAACCTTTGATAAATCGTTACCTTTATCGCTATAATTCAGTGCACTATATACGGTATAGCAAACTGAATAAAAAGTAGAGGTAATATTGATTTATTAAGAATTGCTTAAAATGTTGCTAAGAGGAAAAAAGTTAGGTTTACAAAAATCAGTAGGAGCGTCTCATTCTGCCTCAGCCTCAGCCAAGTATTCATTAATAGCAGATTCTTAGCAAATAAAGCAGGTCACTGTAGTATATTTAGGTGAACTTGATAGCTTTATTGAATTCTACATATTAAATATTCAAAATGTCTGTAGATAGCGATGCCCACAGATAGTAGAAAACCGTTAACAGGAATACCGCAAGAAATCACAAGCGGTATATAAGTAGACATACATTATACCTTGCAACCGTAAAATAAATGACCTAAAACAGGTATATAATTTTGTATAGCGCTGTATTGTAAGTCTAGACAAGTTGAATTTATTGCTCTAGACGTTAACGAGCGTCTTGCGAGGATCTACCTCGTGTCTCGCTGTCATATGCTTACATTGAATGTTAATAAAAAGAAACGAATTAACTTTCTGAATCTCGGTTCAAGTGATATGATGCCAACTAAAATGAATATTTGTAAAACTGTATATTTTACTGCGCTGTTTATATTCTATTTAGAGTTATTAGGGCACGGGCTGCCTAGGTTAAAGATTAATTTTCCTTTCTTTCTTATATATCCTATTATGAAAGCTATGACAACTATATAAAAAACGTATGTACATGGTAATGTTGGTTCTCAGTATAGAAACTCGTGTTTGAACATTTAAATAGATAATGATTGTATAATTGTGCTTTTGAAAATGTTTTACTCTGTGTGTGCTTACTGAACTATAGTTGTCTATAATATCTCAAGTTAATAAGCTCTATATAAAATACTCTATAGACAAATGAAAATAACTCCTGATATAGACCGCGTAATTTCGGGTACATTCGGACTGTCAACAGTGCCTCTGCCTTCAGATGTTAGTTGAAAGGCATGGACCTCGGAGTATTAATATTTACTCACAAAAGGATTAGAGTACATGTGAACTGTGATTTATACGAGTTCAGGAAGCGGGAGGAGTGCAGCTCTCTCTCTAAAGAGATGTTTCCTGAGTGGTTTAATATTCATGTCGCAGGCACGGACAGTGCGCGAACTCGCTTTACTTAATGGAAAGATATGATGTACCTCATTTATTACTGAAAGGGTTAAAGTAAGAGCTATACGTTTTGAAGTTACAACGTAATGCTTCAGAGGTACGGAGTAAATCTTGTTTTTAGGCTATTTTGTTAAAGGAATTTTTAAATGACATAAACTTTAACTAAAGACATAATTGTGAGCGTAAGATTATTATTAATATTATTAAAAATAGCCTGTCTGTTATGGAGTCCTTGGGTGATGATCATAGGACGATTGAACAAGAAGTTCATGATATCAATACAATTTATAACCTAGACGTTTCTAAGGGTATGTGGCCGTTTCAGATGCATAAAAATGATTCCCAGCGAAGCGCATACTAGCGGCTGTATTATAACGATTATTCTGAAGAATTTAAATAAGAAATCTCATAATGACCTCTCATTACAAACAGGTATTTGTAGGTGGTAGAGCTACGCTGAAGCTATTTCTGGTTTCAGCATGAATGGGTCAGCTCGTCCGACGCGCGGGGTAGTACCACCCGACACACAGAAAACCGACGTGAAGTAACAGTGCTTGCACTGTTGCTTTTCCTTCCATTAGTGAGAGCGTCGGAGGCCTACATATATTAAAAGGCCGGTAACGCACTTGCGACTCCCCTGGTGTTGCTAATGTATGGACGGCGGTGATCACTTACCATCAGGTGACCCACCTGTTCGCTTGCCCCCTATAATATATAAAAAAAAACACACACACACGCGTTGTATTCTTATGCTAGAGCTTTATAGCAATCTCTATGTATAACTGGAGAGTCGTGTGTGTTTCCACTTTTTTATATCGTTGGGTCTTTCAAACAAACCGTGGATAGATATTCAATTAGGATCTTCTTACAGTGGCGGTTGATGATGGACTTCAAAGCTTTGTACATAATAGGTTCAGGGTCGACATTCCTTGGAGATATACTATAAATCCATTCAATTAAATCAGAAAGCATAGTATTGGATAAAAGTTTACACTGGACTACAATTATAAATAATAAAACGGAGTTTTTACTCTCCTCGAAAATTAAGCGCGATATCAAGCGTTATTTTCCCCTAAAGGCAAATATCGCACTTTTAAAAATGCAATAAGGTTGGCACGAGGGAATGGAATTTTACGTTTAGTATGTAAGTTATAGTAAATTTGCAAGTTAGTTCCCATCGGGGAGCTATGTTGCTTTAATATTTTCAGGTGAAAAGAAGTAGAAAAAACGTTTGTGTCATGGTCTCTCTAGTTATTTATAAATGTCATAAATATCGAGATATAACTTTTTTTTTATATTATAGGGGGCAAACGAACAGGTGGGTCACCTGATGGTAAGTGATCACCACCGTCCATGGACACTAGCAACACCAGGGGAGTGCGTTGCCGGTCTTTTAAATATGTAGGCCTTTCGATTACAGAGAAAATCTTGGTTGTGTGTGTATGCAATGCAAATGAATAAATGAATATTAAATTAAATCTTTTTTTTTTGTTGAATATAATTAAATTTATTTCTGGACTTCTCAGAGTTTCTTTAATTTGTCATATAAAGCTACTACTAACTTACCTTTTGTCAGTTATTAGTTCAGAAAAACGTCCTGACATAAATTGTTTTGTTTACAAACGCAATTATTTCATAAAGTAAACAGATACAGAATAAGATTATTCACAAGGCCTCTGAACATTTCCCTGATTTTAGTCCCGATTTATCAAACAGTGTTTTGTTGTGGTAACAATCTACATGCACGTAGAAGATTTAGAAGTTGTGTTATATAAGTGTACTTTAACAACAAACTTTGAAGCTGAGTTCCGTTATTATCTTTGTAACGTTAATTATTGTTCTTGTACCTGTTTCTCGGTGATCAATTCCAGCTTAAGTCAGTTATGACTTTCTATGGATTCTCGGTTTGATTTTGCAATATTTTATTATTACAATAAAAGTTATAAGCTAAATAACAAGAATTCGACTCCTGAGAATCCCTTTGAGGTTATTTAGTTTTTTTAGCGCTATAATGATTTCAAAATCAAAATCAAAAATACTTTATTCTGTTTAGGCCCTGAGAAGGCGCTTACGAACGTCAAAGTTACCACTGGTTCGGAAAAAAGGTCAACGAGAAGAGACCGGCAAGAAACTCGATCTGGTGTATCTTTTCAGTAAACATATTATAGTTCATATTTTTAAAACATAGTTATAAACATAGATACATATAATTAATTACATTCGGTTTTGGTGGATGCACAGAGAGAGCGTCATTTCCAGACGTCACCGTCGTTCACATATTGATCCACCTTGTAATAGCCTTTAGACATTAAAACCTGCTTGACGTGGTGCTTGAAATTAATATCCGGCAAATCGGTAACGTGTTTTGGAATTTTATTATAAAACCTAACACTATTACCTAAAAAACTGTTACCGGTCCTAGTGAGCCTAAAACATGGAATTACCAATTTGTTATTATTTCTTGTATTTAGATTATGTCATGATGCATGACATCATTGTTCCATTGATGACAGTTCTACGTCACGTACGTACATATAAGAAATACTGTCTTGAAACACTTATCGGATGTTGCTAGATGATTAGTGTACCGTTTTTTTATTAATTATTTGTTTTTATATCGTTTAAGAATAGTGGAAACTATATATGAAATTCCCCTAAATCATCTGCCTTATGTTACCATTCTTTAAAATCTTTTGAATGTAGGGGGAGAAACCTCCTAATATGGCATGAGTCACACACATACAGCGATACTTAGCAATTACGAGTAGTATGAACTTATGATTTAATACAGCCGTTCTTAATAGTTAACCCTTTCAACTAAACTCTTGTATAAATGTAGTACGGTGTGACATGATTCTAAATTTTAATAGGTAACATATAATGAACGATGTCATTGTGCTGTGTGTCATTACTATGGTACAGTCAAAACTCAAATAGCATCACTGGGCTCAATCTCGATTTGAGAATCATATTATTTACAACTAAAATGCCTTTCAATCTTCAAGTTTTTCATTGTGTTTATCCATATTTTTTATTATATAAATCGTAAGATGTGACCGCCTAAATATTAAATTTCAATATTCTAGTTATTTCTTTTCAGATATATTTTTTTCTTTATATGTTGCATATAAATAATAATGGGCGTAAAAATGTACATTTTTCACTTATTGTAAGCTTAATTTTTCCTTGAGATACGTACATACTTAAGTTGATATAACTGAAATAATATTTTCAAATAAATATATTCTCAGTTCAGATATTGTCATAAAAGAAACTGATTTTTTTTAGATGAGTCAACTCATGTCGCTTTTTTCAGACAATAACATTAATTAGCAATTTACGATTTTATCTTTTTATTATTTTTCCCAAACCTTCCATTTTTGTAATTTGGTCGAATTGTAAGTAACAATTACAATTTATAATGTAACGAGTTCTAACTACAGTTGCAATTTTTATAATGGAATGTCTATTTTTTTTATGTTATAGGGGGCAACCGAACAGGTGGGTCACCTGATGGTAAGTGATCACCGCCGTCCATAGACACTAGCAACACCAGGGGAGTTGCAAGTGAGTTGCCGGCCTTTTAAATAAGTGGGCTTCCGGCGCTCTCACTGACCGAACGAAACGCAACAGTGCAACCACTGTTACTTCACGTCTGTTTTCTGTGAGAGGGTAGTACTACCCCGCGCGTCGGGCGAGCCGACCCATTCATGCTGAAACCAGTAATAGCTTCAGCGTAGCTCTACCACTACCAACTACTCTAGCACATTTAGAAGGATAATAAAGCTGCTGAAAACAGCTTCATTGCATCACAAGGAAAGGCATCAATGGACTTATTTTTTGGAAAAAAAATCGAGATCTAGTATCGTATTATATAATGTTTGTTGTGATTGCTCTAAAAAAATACTAATACCTACATGATGAGTACCGATGAGAGCGGAATAACTACCATCATCAGAGATTCACTCTGCTCACAATATATGCCCAGTGAGATCTTAATTGAATATATGACAAGCAATGTAGTACGACGATGATTTGATACAGATTGGAATCTGAATAGGTATTATATCTAATTAGGAAATGTGTTATGAGACATATTACTACCAACTTATTCAATTAGATTAAGTGTGGCCATTCAATGGACGCCATAATGATAGATTGTTAACTCCAATATCGAATGGATTTAAGGAAATTACTATTCGATGATTGTGGTGATTTGGGGAATTCTGGTAATGTTGTTTTTCTCGATGACTGGGTTGTTTTCCAAACTGGTGGTTATTAATGACGTTCATAAACCTTTTCTCAGTGCCTAAATTGAAGAAAGTATTTTTATTTCATTTGACCAAAACAAGTTTATTGATATCGACTATGTTATATTTATCTCTATTTTCTAGAGCAAGGCTGTCCAAACTACGGCCCGCGGGCCGCATGCGGCCCGCGGCTTGAATTATTGTGGCCCGCAGAATCTTTTTTATCTTCTTTGTTTAAATACATTAAGTGAGTAAATTATTTTTCTTGCGACGAAATTCAAATGTTTTGGATATGTATTCGATAATGCCGCACACAACACTATTCACTCGAGAACTCGGGGAATTCCCCGAACTTATAATAGGTGCACCCGACACCGCGCGTTGTTCATTTATTGGGCTTTAAAAGACAAATTAATGAAAAAGTAGATAATAAAATAATGATACTTATTATACTTGTATTTTATTTTTATAAATATTTTGCGGCGCCCCAATGTATTGAGTCATTTTTGTTGGCCCTGGGTCCCATGTAGTTTGGACAGCCCTGTTCTAGAGCAACTGTATTATTTAAAACTAACGGCGGTCATCAAAAGATGGCGTTAAGTTAGTTTACTTCCGTTATATGATAGACCAGCCTTGGGTGGAGCGTCTTTATAAATTAATATACTGTAGTTGATCATAGATCACAAAAAGGGATGGCAGAAATGGTGCTTTAAAATGTGAAGCTCATCATATTATCTCAATTTGCCATTAAGAAGTACTTAATTCTAATAAGGGATTTTTTTATCTGTTATCACACGTAAGTATTACATGTATAAACAAATTAATGTGTAAAATGGTGCAAGTAAACGAAGGACATGCATGTTTGTGACGTTCTCAGAGGTAATTGCAATCGTCGTCTTTACTTTCTTTCATGCGATATACCGTTGTGCTATTTTGAAAAATGAATCCAACTATTTTCAATCATTTATTTACAATATAATAGTTATACTTAAAAAATATTATTTACAATATAAATATTTCAAAAGATAAATAGAGATAATAAGGCACTAGTGACCGCATTACATTTGAGTAAAAAACAACATTAATATTTTCTTTGGTTTGGTCTCAATTGCAGAAAATCTTTCAAAAACTTTCGGCTTAAGAATAAACATTTGTTTCAGATAATCGGAAAGCGAACAGTTTAAGTCAAAATGGCACAAAAAGTGTATTCATCGATTTCGTAAGTACATATTAAAAAAAAAAGCAAATTTCGAATGTAAGGTCGCGAACGCGAAAAGTCCGAATCGTATTTTCGAAAAGTCGTAAATGAAAAGTTTAAACAGTAGTAGTGTATTTGTATCGACAAAGCGTATAGTCGCGAGAGGTGGCCTAAAACTACTCCGTAGTTCAGCGTTCATAAATTAATGTAAATTTATGACTAGTTCCCTATTCCAAAGAAGTTTAGTACATCAGAATGGTTGCTCGGCGATACTCCTTCTTCTGATTGCAGCGACACTAGCTTTTCGCTTTTTTTCCTTATCTCCATCTTCTGCAATTTTAAAGAGACATTTTAAAGTTGTAATCCTCTGCTGGAATATTAATATAGGCAGTAATGCGGAAATACAAATGAAAAAAAAAGGTAGATTGTAAACAGAGTATTAAATACTATATCAATGAATAGTGATTAATCATGAGCAAATAGATATAATATACCTAGATATATAATCGAAACTCATGATGATCGAGTGGTTTGACCGTTGGTATATCAATTGAAATGAACTGTCCTCACCAATGTTATCTGAGGGCTGCGGATCATTCCATGTCTGCACATCAGCAGAGATGAATAATAAGTAGAACAAGTTGCTGAGGAAGTAGAATGCTATTGATATGAAGAACACCTTCCTCCATTCTGACGCTTGCGTCTGTAATAGAGAGATAAATATTTTAATTTTGTAACAAAATTAAAAATCAAAGTATCACAGTGAATTAAATAGTGTTTGTAAATATTTCATCAGATAACAGCATACATATTGAAGGAATAAACTAAATTAGTGGCTTACGGTTATAATATATTTAACAACTGTTGGATTAATTTTCTTGTAACGTTTCTCTTATTCCTATAATTGATTCTACTTTTTTTGACAATTGAATTTGAAATCACTAAACACTAATTCAGAATACTCTCATCACCTTATCATATTTACAAATGAACGTAAAGGTTACGATGATAGTGTCTAGTAATTAAATTTGATTTTGATCTATTTGTTCCTCATACAATCAAAAAGTAATTACCTGGTCTTTAACGACAATGGAAACACTCAAGGGTGCCATAATGGAGAAGATCGCACTGATACCGTTTGTGATACCCATTAAGGTACTGGCGTGGTTCGGGGAGATGTCGATATGTGATAACTGAAACATAAATATTCATGTTAAGATTACAGGATATTTCCACAATAAGCAATTTATTCCGTGATATTCTTATTAACTTTGAAAAATCTAAAGTAATGAAATATAAAAATGGTTTATGTATATATTTTTGGGCATTTGGACGCAAACGAAATAATATAAAGTTGAGATATTGTAGTTTATCTTCTTAGATAATCTCGTTATAATTGGATATTCAAATGTATTTCATCAGCAATGTTAACTACGTACCATAAAACCGACGTAATGAGCACCGTTAAGTCCCACCGTTATGGTGAGAATTATGACTGCAAGAGGCAGGTTACCGGGAGGTAGATAAGAGAGTACGAGCAAAGCTGCTGCGGGGCCCCAATGCGCTGGAACGAGTACGATAACATCTTTAAAAACTTAATCTTTACAAATATTACTTTCACGAGATATTCCATTTTGTTATGTATTTATATGATTATTTATGTCAATAACACCTTCTTGATACAGTATTTGAATAAAAATTGTAACTTAAGAAATCAATGAATAATTTATATATATATCGTACAAAGAAACTACTCAAAAAGAAAAATAAAATTGAAATATTTGATAAAATGAAAGTGTATTTTATATTTATCTTAAGAATATGTCCAACAATTTACCTATACTGTTAAATAACCGTCTGGAAGTGACCATCGAGGTAATATTTCTGTTCACGAAGTAGTCGGACGTCCAACTGAAGACGAAACTCAGCAAGTACATGGCTATGTATGGCAGAGCTGACAGATTACCATTCTGTTAAAAATAAATGTTTATTTAAAAACTGATTTGCAGCAACAGCCAGTCGACAATTAGTTTATCAAGAAAATAAGGTGTTACTTAGTTCACACCTTACAACATAATAAAATTTTGAAAACAACTCATTTAAAATTGAATCATATATCGAAATCTTCTTAGTAGAAATTATATAACATGACAGTTATATTCTACTTCAAATGGAGAATTATTAGAGTATCGAAGATTGTAGAGAAATAAATTATTGAAGTAAAATTATAATACCTGCTTAATATCGACATGCAATACATTTTTCATGTATGAAGGCAGTTCAGTGAGTAGCGTCCAGAAACCCAAGTTTTGCCCACAATGCGCGAATAATATGGCGTAAAATGGTAAAGACGTGAGGATGCTCATCCATGGTGTTGGTAACTTCTGTAAATCAACATTTTATTGAAAAACTGTACTATGAAAAACTATCATTATAAATATTTTATAAAAGAAAGTCAGTCTTTTAATTCGAATAAGAAATTGGTGTAACAATTTACTATTCATGATTTTATGGACATTGATTTTATGACTGTCATAAACCTAATTATCAATGTTTGGATTTGGCGCCATTTTCGAGATATATAAATTAAAAGAATTTCATCATAGATTACGAGTAAAGTGTAAAAGAATTGAGCATAATATGTCAGTAATTACCGTATTTCCAATATCATCAGAACTTGTATTAGTTTCAATGTACTTTCTTTCTTGTTTCGAGATCCACCTACTCGTGCCAGGAGTAGAATCTCCGAAAATTAGCCATAACGTAGACCACAAAAGACAACAAACACCGGCCACGTAAAATACTGATGGCCAACCCCAAGAACTTGCTGAGAGCAATCCCGATGTCATCAACTCAATTACAGTGCCAAGTTGAGAACCTGAAATGTAAGTCATTTTCAAGAATAGAGGTAACTGTTATCGTTGAGTCCGAGGTGAGTGCTACCTTTTTAGACTAAAAAACATATATATTTGGTATGAAAAACTTAACGGTGCAGTTAATTGTAAACTCTTGTTTGAAAACCGTCACATGTAATAACATAAGCGTCAATTTTTTAAACACCATTTATGCTCATTTGTTGTTTTCTATTTTTTGTTATAGGCAAATATTACTTATTATTATTGTATTGTGTACAGCCGTATGCCGAAACATTTCTAGGTCAAAAGACATTCAAGTAATAATGTTCATAGTTTTTAATTGTACTTTTCATTAGATGGACGGCAGTCCTTTCATCAAACTGGTACAAAAAAGACTGTTCATCTTCAATAAACAGTGAAATGGTTATTGTATTGGTCACCTGCATAAACGAAGGTTCCCAGCCGACTGCGTTCATTGATAGGCGCCCAGTGACCCAGAATACCGTGCAGACTTGGATACATTAGACCCTGAGTAAGGCCCATCAGTATACGGCATACGCACACTGCTATCCAGTCACCCTGGAAATTAAAAGAGCACATGTACCTTTTCTCATATGGACTTATCATCAACTTTATCCTTTGTTTAAATAACGTTTACTCTGATTGGTAAGAAATAATAATGCCCTTCGTCTGTGGTGATTTCTTACAATATTTAGCATTATACATCAGTTCAGTGTATATTGTGCTTCACTTCAGATTACAGGTTATACATAATCGAACCCAATTATGCTACGTAAAACTGTGTTATTATACTTTTGTAATTTTTCACATCATTTACCCTAAACGATGATCAAATCTTTTCCTTAGTGTTTGTTTTTAAAGCTTCTCGCTATTCCTCTCTAGATTATCAACTGAAAGGACTAACTATAACGTCTTTTCACAGACGAACAGATTTTTTATAATATCCAAGTCTACTAAAATTAACGCAAATAAGACACTCGGAAGTTTTCAGCAGGTTCTTATAAATTTCGTTATGAATAGCAATAAATGCGACCAGATTTTTAAAGGAACAAATACAAATTCTTGGAAATTAAAAAGTCAAACGTAGAATGAACGGACGACATAATTTTTCACAAAGCGCCCGTATTTATCAAGCGACCAGTAAATCGAATTTTAACTCCGGGAGCCCTCGGGGGCTTGCTACAAGCGCCTCGTTCGGTCTGTCTGCGCAGGAAATATACACGGACACTATTCTCTGGTGTTACTTGGTTAAGGCGAGGTTTAATTCTATTTTATATTTAAAAAACAAGTGACTTATAAATCTTGAAGTCCACGGCAGGTTTGACACAGAAGATGAAGATTAAATAGAGGATTCACTGATTATTTCAATTACAAATTTAAACAGTCGCTTACTACACGTTTTTTTTTAATCTATCAATTAAATACAATTTTAAAGTAAATATGGTCTTTAAATATTGAAAAATCATACACTGTACCCAATGCTTGTAAGTAATTTTGCTAATTCCATGAAAATTATGTTTTCTAGTAAATTTTACTCTTATATAAATTTATATTTCATGATAAAATTTAAGTTTCTTGCTTTCATTTGAAGTCTTTAATATTCAATACTATTACTATACATGTACTAGTCAATATGTTTGATGATTCAGTAAATGTTATTGAAGGGAACGATTGATTCGGTATCTTAACTGTGCCTAATACAAACGCCAGAGTGCTTCACCCGCAGGGCTTAACCAGAGACAATGAAAAATTTTATGTCTCGAATACGTATTTTCCACGATTTTTCAGTTTTACCACTCATTTGTAAATGTCTGTAACTGATTGATGTTCACTCCAACTTAGAACTTTTATATAAATTGTCGCTCTTGTAATTTACTAAGGTAATAGAGAATCGTTTGCCATTCATTACAGTGGACCATCAATCTTTGGAAGAATCTATAATAGGCAATCATCTAACAAATATAAATGATCACCTGAGCCCTGATATTTTACGCGTTTGTTATTATTTCTTGTGATGTGTACTTGTTCTTGCTTTGTATTAAAATGGACATTATGTGGAACCAAAAATACCAACTGGCTGCTTAATGTCACGTAAATATTATTCAAATTTTGATTACTTATTATCGATATCAATCGATAGGCTTGAAAGTTTATCGATTTGAGATATATCAACAACCAAATGAAATACCAAACTTAGATTCCCTGTTTAGTTAGAATACGAGAATTTTCTTAAATAGATCCCGACAACCATACATTAGGAAAATAACCGCTATAATAATACGACCAGGTGTGTATATTTAATAACCGACAGGAGTACAAGTACTCGCTCGCCAGTGTACAAACTAGAAAGTGCAACAACGTATTTATTTATTAATTCAATCATTCAAGCACATGTAACGAAAGAATAACTGAACTTGTTTCAGTGCCAAGATAAGTGAACGTCAAACGACTGCCTATTAGTGTTACAGATTTGCTTAATAGCCCTTGGCATGTGCCCAAACACCACTTTGCAGTTGGAGAATTTTTCACAAAATATTCGTGTCTTTTTACAGAAGCGATAGTAATTTATAAAAAGGGCCAAATTTATGCAATTAGTCATTTTATAAGTGAAAGTTACTTGTATTATTTATCTCATAAACACTTAGTGAAACCTGCTCATAGGCTTTCACGTGTTTTTTTTTTAATATACTTTATTATGAAGGATATTGCACTTTAAGAAAGAAAATAAAAAACTTGAAACGTAAAGAAAAACTTGAATGGCAACAGCCAAGCCTTCTTCTTAAATTTAATTTCTTCCTTCGATTTAAATTTGCTTTTAGGAAATGCGTTAACAAGATTTCGACTTCAGTGTATATAAATTCATACACTTTGGTTCTCTTAAGTTGATGACTTTAATACGACATACATGTGTGTTACGGCAACTTGAGGTATCACTAAGGCTTAATGCGTCCCACATCTCAGGTATGCAATTACTTTAGAATATCCGTCCTTAGAGAATTCACAGGGACGTCTAATAACACTCGTGAACCTAATGATGAATGCGTTTACATTTCAAGCCCAGCTTAATATATTATATGCAAATATTTTCACAATTCATTTTAATGTACAATGTCCAAAATTATTCCTTATACAAAGTATTATTAGAGAGCTGCTGGTAGCTTACCGTATTATAAAGGTTCTTGGCTGTAGCACAAGTTTCATTTAAATAAGGTAATATAAGTTTGCTAATAGTAATATAAAATATCCTTAGTAAATCCACACACTATTTAAGAAATAAAAATAATAGAACTAATGTAAATGGTGAATCAAAGAATATTACCTATTAAACTTAACTAACCTTCACAGCAGCCATCGGCATCAACAGGTTGACCACTCCGGTTACGGCCATCGAGATAAAAATAAGGAATTTTCCTCCGAACCTTCCAGCAAGCATACCAGCCGGGATCTGTAGCACGACGTATCCCCAGAAGAAGGAAGACAGGATCGTGTCTTGCGTACTTCTATCCCAATCGAATACCTGGTAAAGGATAAATCTTTTATTTCATTTTGCTTGTTTATTTAAAAGTTTTTTTCGTAGGTGGTAATACGACAATCACTGTGAGTTTACTGTACAGTATAGTGTGAGTTATAAACAAGATGAGTTCATAAAGATTAAATTCACGGGCAATTTTTTTTATGCAGCATCAGAGAGAGAGCTCAATGCCAATGGCTACTACAGGGCCATATCATAAAGAACCAAGACCTTGATTTTAACTTCTAATTAAAGATGACATGAATAATCTTATTGTAATTCATGTAACCATTAATGTTTAGGTTCACGTAACAGATTAAAATGCTGGTCATAATATAAAATATAAATCAGGTGTAAAGAAATTACAAGCAACAAAAAGTTTACTAGACTGTAACGAAAAATCTCAGTAAAACATCAAACGGCGGTTGGTTTTTTCAGGCGTTCTATTTTTCTTCGAGCAGACCTTGTTCAGGGGTGAATCTACATTTTACATTTAGCTCACGTACTGTAACGACTACGTTTCGACTGAAACGCGATTCAAAAGGTTTTTGTTGCTCCCTGAACTGGTTTCTGCCATATTTGACAATTTTACTGCTCCAGAAGCTTAATGGCTTCACATAATGGATGTCTATGAGGTTTGTAAAAGTTTGAGAACTTTTTTTACTGCAGTAGTATAGAGAAAAATATTTTTATGTTGAAGAACAACATACTGGGCATTAATACCGACATTAACTTGTTACAGATAAGTTTATTGAATAGAGATTCTGTCAGAGTGTTTGTACGAGTATATTGTATTTGAATGAGTCTAATATTTAGTTTGTTCTTTTTACTTTCGTTCTTCAAAATATAATATCATAATATCATTATGAAAGTTCTAGAATAAGTTAAACAAAATAATACCAAATTAATAGAAAACGTATGTAGTTTAAAATGTCGCCTTGTCTTTTCACTTCTGTTTTTCCGTTATTGTTATTTTTTATAATGTTGGTTTCAGATATCAATTTTGTTTATGATTGCTTGTATCGCGGCTGTGTGTTACTGTAACAAATACACCATTTCCCAGAAGAACCCGTATCGTTAATTTGACAAAGAGAAACCCGTCAGTTTAATAAGAATTTGTATGAAGGTAACCGATCTTTCAGTGTACAACGTTTACTTGACTTTGTAAGAAAAAAGCTTCGGTCGATTTAGTCTGAAATATTATGTGGTTTACCAGTGAATGTTAGCAACCAGCTGATTTATTATACGTGCAATACTAAGCTTCTCGAAGCGAATATAATGTTCTTTAATCATAATAATAAAGTAATGGGACTGGAGACGTGAAGCTAAAACCGGGAATTGAATAATAGGTATTGTGAGTGAATTTACCAACAATGAACATCGTATCAAACAAAGAAAACGAGGTCTTTTTATATGTTTTGATAAAAATGAAGTCGGAAAGTCGAGTTTAGAAAATAATTTACATGGAAGGAGTTTTGAAGCAGAAGTGCCTAAATTATACTTATTTGTTTATTTGATTTATATTTTATATTAGAATATTTTATGATTCAGAAATATCCAGTTGTGACGACAATGGTACGCATATAAATAGTGCTATATGTGTATGAAATTCAATTCAGCTGAAGCATCTGTTTCATATCTATATGTAAAAGCATCTCTACATATTTGTTCACAAAAATCTTGCATGCTTTGCAAGGAATATGTATTTTCTTAAGTAATTTGTGATATTATAATTATAATAATATATATTGCCCCATGATTATAATAATATAATTAATTTTCGAGAAAATTATACATTTTTTAAAGTGAAACATTGGTATAGACATACAATAATGTTTACTTTTTTCCTATCTATATTACACAAATAAATAGGTTTCATAAATAAGATATATTACTTAAGAATGAAATTGACTAGAAAGCGTCTACTACAATATAAATGTAGTCGTGTCTTTCCATAAAAAGCTACAAAAGCTTCAATTCCAAACACATTTCGTCGTTTTACGAGCATTTTCCTACAAAAAAACTAAGATTAGGTATTATTTCTCGGTTCCGGAGTGAAAAAGCTTCATTGATGGATTCCGAGAATATAAAATTACTGACGTCTTGGTTTATTTATGAGTTGAATTTTGTGGAAACGTCACTTTAGCCGGTATGCTGGGTATAATTGTGCTTCTTTCATGTACACAGTATCAATTACTTGTTTGTTGTATATCTCTGTACAAAACAGATCATTGACAGAGCCGATCAGGTTATAAAATCATATATCACAAGTAAAATATTTTGAATTTCCTAATTCTTCATAACTGCAAAAACTGTAATCAAATGTTTTGCTAAATTTTATGCGTTTCATATTTATTACGAGAAATTATATTTTATTTGGTGTTGAAATATCTTTTTGAAGCATTTTTTTTATAAATATATGTTTAATATGACGGTTACCGGATAGTTATAGCTGTTGTTTGAGGTCATAGCGACGATGGCGACGCTCATGCTGACTCTGGTGGCGTACGAAGCCGTAGTTCCCAAGAACATCAGGAATACCATCAAGTGACGTATACCGATGGTACTTTCTAAAACAATGAAACAACATATTTATTGATGTAATGAACATTGTGGAAAACAAAATCAATTAAATGTATTTTTCTTCGAACTCCTCTTTAGCCTCTGGGTGACAGCAATTTGCAGTTTTCTTCTAGCCCCTATAAATTTTTCAATCATGTTAATTTAATAATTACTCCATCTATCTTGGTTTGAAGTTTAAAAAAGGCCTTCTACCTATTTGCAATACTTCAAGTGAATAAAGGTAAATGAAATCGACATTTGCATTGATCGGGTCTTTATCAGTTTGTTTACGTCTATTGTAACATGGTAACGGCCCGTCTGGGACAGAACAGCCCAGCTGCATGTATCGAAGTTTTCATATATACTGAGATTAGAATCTTTAATGGAAATATAAATCTTCTTGTGTTTTAAGATTAAAATCATTTCGATAAATAATTATAGATACTGTGAAGATCATTATTTTTGTACCAAAATTAATTTACAAAAAAATCTTTTTTTAATACACTGGAAAGATCCTAATTTAAATAGAATTTTTTTTTTGTATTAACTTCAAATAAGTTATTGTAACCCCGTAATTAATTTAAAGGTCACAAGTACAGTATTTACTTATAATCACTTATGTACATAAACTTTTCCATAGCTGATAAGTATTCATTCTGCAACTTAGTTATTATACAATACACTTAGTTAACAAATAGGAAAGTAGGAAATGATATTAACCGTACATTTCCAAAGTTTCCAGCATCACATGAACGGGTTATACCATATATCTGAAAACTCATTTTATAACTGTCATCGCTTGCCTGTGGGGAGTAGACAATACGCTACGGGGAACATCTGCTTGGCAAACTGGCAAATGTACAATATAACATTTAAAGATCGTTTACATTCAAATTATTATACGAATTTCTTTACGGAATTTTCATATCATATTGTTTTTTTTTATTGTAGTAAAATGAAGGCATTATGGCTGATGTTGAGTACAGTATATTCGAAAATAACGTCGACTACCGAAATATCTAGAATCCATTGCTTGTTGTAGCTGTTTATGCATTCCTGTTATTTATCTTGAAATTACGCTTGAAAAACCTGATGTCATAAGAAACGTCTTTGGCTTTTCACAAGTCGGCGAAGATAAGGTACTGCGAACTTTTGGGTTTGTACCCATATGAAAGTTATCGTAAAACTGTAGTTCCGAAGCCAAATGCTTCTATAGAAAAGAATCGGGTTGAATCTCTGAAAGTGTTTTGAAAGCTCTTCAGAACACTCGTCAGGATATAAAGTGAAAATAATGCCTCGATTCATTTCGACAACATTTGAAAGGCAATTTGCTGATATAGTTTAGAAATCTAAATTCATTTATATTTTCTATGTAAATAACCATAAAAATGATTCATATTTTGTTATTAATAATATGGTGAGTAAAGGAAACGATAACAAGATCAAGAGATGATTGTAAAAATGTTACTTTAAATATAGTTTATAAAAACACTTAACTCGTCTATACAGCACCAACACTAGCGATACGTTTGACAATGATATTGCAAAAGTCCGGGAGCGAGTTCCGTATTCATTTCGCAATGAAAAAGCACTTTTGTTAAATATGCTGCTGGGTATTTTAATTTATGAAAATGATTTCCTGGAAACTATATTTTATTGTTATAAAATATTATCAATCGTTCACATAAAAAATATAGTGAAATAAGTGTCCTGCAGGTATAATGTGGTTTTCGGTCAATGAAAGAATTTTTAAAATTGAATCAGTAGTTCGTGAGACCACCTGTAGAAAAAAACGAGCAACGTTTTTTTATTATGCTATAGTATAGCTGTGTTTTGTTTATTATTTAATAGATTTTCAAACTTCCACATTAAAGTGAGGACGTGTTGAAATGACTCACTGAGGCATTCTCGTAGACGTTTCAGGAGGCGGCTAATGGCGACATTAGGGTACGTGACCTGCTTGCTTACCGCCAATAAATTGTATCTTGACGCACAACGGACCACAAGCGACAAACACAAACTTTATACAATAGAAAATAATTACTCACCAAACTGATTTGATTTACACTAAAACTTGGATAAACATTACCTGTCTTCCGCATGTTCGTAAAAAAAACCTGCAATTAATTGCTATTATTAGAACGATTTGGGTTCTCTTCAAATTTTATTATAGATCAAAAATAAAAACAAATTCATTTAAGCCTGTATTTTCGTTATTATAACGTCGAAAGTTGCGTGTAAACATAAAATCCTCATAATTATAAAAAAAGACAGTTAATTTCACCGTTGTAGCTTTATGGAAAGACTATACACAAACAAAGAAATATTCGAAAACCATAGAGGGTATAAAACCAAGTCATGACGTATTAGTAAACTAGAACAGTTTTATTTTTCTCTTGTAATGTTTATTATATTTGAGTTATATATCACAAATTGGAATATTATAGAACCTATTTAATAGTTGAAATAGAAATATTTTTTATTAATAGAATAACCAACAAAGCTGAGAATTGATTCCGCGAGCCATTTAAATGTATAGTTTCGTTAACGCTAATGCGGATGTGTCCGGACCCGGAGCACGCGAACTATTTGCGCCGTATTAATTCGAACGCTTTGCTTATTCAGATAGATCAACGCTTGCAAGAGATTATAGATTGTGCAAATCCTTTTTGCATGAAGTTAAACAAAAAATAAAATGTAGTTTTATTAACAAATTCACTGTTTTTTTTTATTCAAGCGTACAGCACACTGCACTCGGAGATATAAAATAAGGATACTTCACAAATTAAAGTGTTTTAGGAACTATTTTCATTCTTTTTCTTTGCCTTCATGTATAATCTTGAAAGAAAAACCTTGAAGTCAACTATGTTATATTATAACATTTATTACTAAAACGAGATGAATTATAACATCAATAAGTGTAAGTAGTAAAGAGTTTTCAGGCGTGTTCGCGCCACGTTTTGGTTTCATCGGACTGTTAGTATGGATTATACATTAACTTAAAACACTACACCCAATTTTTTTCTGCATTGTCATAGTCCTTTTTCATTTCTATTACTAGGTATATGAAAATAATTATTCTAAGTGAAAAATGAATCAAAGTAACACTAAAGCCCAAAAACAATGATTGATAAGGATGTGCAGCCTGAAACCATTAAAACTGGATTGTTTAAAGATAAGATTGACGGCAAATAATCAATTAAACTAACAGGGCACTTGAAATATTTCAAGATACTTAGATAAGATAGGATCTAAATGCGAACACTGCATTGGTATTTACTTTGTGTGTACCATTACTTATAAAAAAATAGTTGTTCCACGATCAGCTCGATATTTATTATCGCCACTTGTACATCCACAATAGGCGACCGATTAAAAATAATCAGAATGAAAATTATAGAAGAATGAATATTATAATTAAATATAAAGATGTACGTAGTCTATCTATGTCAAGTAGTGGTCGAACATTATTTTGATATTTTCTGTCTACCCTGTAAAGGAAATGGTGAAGTATTTTATGTGAATAAGCGAGAGGTGTGCGCAGAGCGTTGTCCCCGAGGCCGCTCTACGTTCATGTAAGGTCGCCCTGAACCGGTTCAGCCGAAACGAAATCAAAAGTCAATACAATTGGTGATATTGCTAGTTGATAATATATTTGCTGTGTTTTGCTGTAGCGTCACTTTTTGCATGTGATTTCTTTTCTCAACGTAGATAGCACTGATGGTGGACAGAAATCACCATCATCATCAGTTTACCATAGATTTCTTCCCGAAGGAAGGTATGAGCATACACACCATGCCAGTCTATAACGTATTGGTCCACAGTTCTATATTTCTCTCAGATACTATGGTACTATAACAACATTTCTCAGGTTCAGGTTTCCTCGCCATGTTCTCCTTCACCGTCGCCCGATAATTTTACCAATTTGAATTAGTAAATGTTCGTGAATTCCGAAAAGTCCGTTGGTGTGGTTCGAACCTGCTGACATCGGATTGACCTTACACTGGTCAAACCACTAGGCCATCATGACACTGATAATGAAATTATTTTTAAATAAAGCGTTACGCATAGTCTGATTTTTTAAATGTCAAGGAGCAGGAAATGTCATTGAACATATAGCTGGTAAAATCTAAGACACTGTATTGCGAGGAGGGTGGTGGATGGACTACTTCTGAGAATTTTGACGTCCACGTTTAGTAATAATGTTTTGTTTTTGTAGCCATGTGCGAATATGTTAAATGAAATAAGGTATTACAAAAATAGATACAACTTTCCAATCTAATAGAATACGTGTAGTAATACGTACAGTATTACAAGGTCGGATCTGTGCACTTAAGGTTATTGTCAATTTTTAATTCATAGCATAATGTTTTCCTCACAGTCCGAATCATACAGAGGAAAGAACAGTAGGAAATATTTTATATTCATCTCACGTTTACAATACTCATAAAGTTAGGTTATGGGTATTGCATTTCAATCATTTCAATTGTTACCTATTAATGAAAGTTTTATATTTATGACTGTATTATTTATAATAATTGGGGTTTTGTATTTTCTATGTGACTAGCTACAAGGAGCATAGTGTTTTTACATTGTGTGAATGTATGTCTGATCTTTGTTTGTTATTTTTTTTTCGGATTAATGGACATTGATGTCTAAGAGACCCATCTTAATTATAAGTGAAATAGGTTTCTATTTGTAAATTCAACTTTAAAATTAAATCAGACAAAATACTGTCAAGCTTCCACTTTATATTATATAGATGTAAAAGTGAAAATACAGTAATGCAAAAAGTAAAATTTATTTTGTATATATTCAAAAGATATGATTTTCTGTTTAACAATTGTCACCTAGCAAGACAAGCTATCACAGATTTATGGTTATTGTTTCTAACTTATTAGTAAATCTTATGACATTTTCTCTAAATGTTGTATGTGATATGTGAAGGTAGAAATGTTCAGAGAATATGCACCACGCCTAACGATAAAATCGGAATTTAACTTCTTCAAGGTATTAACGTTTCAAAAAATCTAAGCCCTAGAATTTTTTTTGACAAGAATCAGACATTCGTATAAAAAGTGAAAATTGAAGACTTATCAGAAAGAACGAGTCGTCTGATGACTTTACAAACAAATAATGTCTTCGTACCGTTATACCGTTCCTCGCTTACTCGTACCAAGAACCAAACTGTCCTATTAAATACATTCGAATTTCAAATTAACATAAGCATATCCGGACAACCTTATCACTTACAGAATACGATTTAATTTCATTAATTCACTCAACAAGACTTAATTTGTGATGGCAAAGATTGATAATACCACAACTTATTCGATAAAAACTTTAAAATAATTGTTCTATAGTAAATATGTATTACTTACATACTGTAGAAATAGCATGTATATATAAATGTATTGCTAAATTTGACACTTGTCTTAGATTAATTACGATTATATACATAAGTTCAAGAACCTAAAGAGTCTTTAAAAAAATAGTTTGGAATTTGGTTCAAAGAATGACGATCAAAGCCATAAAATTATATTAATTACAATTATGATATACGTCATTATCAGCTTATAAGAGATCCACTGCAAGGCCATATGTCTCTTCTGGGAGGAAGGTTTGAGCATAATCATAACGGAAGCCCACGATGTATTGGCGATTTCAAACTCCGAAAAATCCATAGTTATATATTTTCGCACATACGGTGGTACAAACAGAACAGTTGTCAGGATCAGGTCTCTCTGACATCTCTGTGGCTGCGCGAGGGACACCGCGTCGCATACAGTTAGCTTTCCTGGGTTGGGCCGAGTGGATCTCAATCGCCTCGTAATGCGAGAAGGCTGCGGAGAGGGTAAGGGAATGGACAACCAGGTTTCCCTACTGTGGTCGACGAACCGTGCGGCTGCGCGGGAAGGAAGGCCTGGGGGCGATGGATACGGGCATGCCCAGCATTATGTAGATGCGAATCCCACAGTTCGTCAGGAGGGACTAACACCTACCCCTCCACCTCTGTGGGGTGTAAACCATTTACTATTACAACCATTTTACAAAAAAAAAGAAAATAATATGTAGCCATGTACTTGTTAATTATTAATTTGACTGAAGCGAAATTGCAGCGTCCTTGTGCGCATGTCGTTTTATTTATGGTTTCGTTGCTTTCAGAATGTACAGACTATTATTTGGTATGAATTTTCGAGATTATTCGAAAACAACAACTGTTTAGCAGCTAAATAAATAAACGCAGTATTTTTCTCGTCCCTGTTGTGAGAGTTCATAAACTAAAATAATAAACTGTGTTTTGAATATCCACTAGTAAGTAATATACGTCAGTTTTATAGTATAGCTCTAATATTAAGGTCAGTAGTTTTCTCTGTTTCAGAATACACCATAACATTAACCAGCAATAATGTATAATCTATGAAGTTTTTAATCTGTTTTAACAGTAATCTACGTTAATTGTATGGTTAGATGAATGTAGAACATCCCGAAGAAAATATCTGTATATAAATTTGTTTAGAATGTCTACATGTTATTATCACAATAGAATATCGAATATTGGTCAGCCTTTGTAAAACACTCATTCTGCGTATTAAAAGGATTTTAATTAAATTCTTATATAATAAAAAGTTTTAAATCTTCCACCATTACCGTACGTGGAATGGAGAATCTTTTTTAACATGAATACGGTATTTGATTTAATGAACTATAGAAAATGTCTTAGCCGTTTTGGACAACCGTATCATCATATTTTATAAGACGGAAATAACAGATTTCTTTTACGATTCCAATTGGTGTTCTTTGACACGTTATCTGAGAACGAGGTTATAATTACTCTTAGAGCCACTGAACTCATCAAGTCTTATTGATACCAAAAAATAAAAGAATTTAGTAATTAAAGCTACCTTTGTACTTCTACCGTTTCTAAACATTATAACACATTTCAGAACAAATATACTGTATTTGTTGCAACAGATTATAAAGAGCTAATATTTATTTTATCTACATAAGTCATTATATTATCATTAAGAGGTTTTTTTATTTTCTAACCAGTATGAATACATAATAGTAATATCCAATTAAACTAGAATAATTAAATCTAAAGATAAATAAAAGCAAATCAGTAAATCTAAAAAGTATTATTTTGTCGAGTTAACACAAAAAATTATCAAAACCAAAGGCCAGTTGAAATTTCTAAGATAAAACATCAATGATCCTTTTGAAGGCAGTAAGAGTGAAACGAAAGATGTCTAAAAAGCTATCGTCGACGCTTTAGGATCAAACATATCTTGGAGGTAGGCGAAACGGGTTCAAAGGAGTTTTCACCGCAAATCGTAGTAGCCCTTTTGGAGCCTCCTGTACGAATTAAGGCGGCTTTGGACCGTTCTCACAACACGCTATATAATATTATCATAAGTAGAATGCTGTCGTAACTTTTTTATCATTAACATGTTTTATATCATATATTCAGAATTGAACACCGTATAGGCTTGTTGTGTTCTAGTAAATTGTACTAGTTTATGTTGATGTAACCCACTTCTATAAAGTAGGTTCGTATTATTAAGTTAAGTATCTACTAAGTTCAAGCACCATGTTAAGCAGGTTTTAATGTCTAAAGCCTATGACAGGGTCGATAAATATGTGAACGACGGTGACGTCTGGAAATGACGCCCCTCTCTGTGCATCCACCAAAACCGAATGTAATTATCTATGTTTATAACTGTCTTAAAAATATGAGTTATAATATGTCAATGAAAAGATAAACCAGATCGAGTTTCTTGCCGGTTCTTCTCGATGACTGGGCTGTTTTCCGAACCGGTGGTAACTTTGATGTTCATAAGCGCCTTCTCAGGGCCTAAACTGAATAAAGTATTTATGATTTTGATTTGTAGGTGTTATAATTTGTGACCTCAGGTTCATAAGTCACTCCATCCTCCTTTATGTTGCGATAAAACTTGGGTAACCTACAGTTGTATTTCGTAAGCTTAATTGCATTTAAATTAAAGGTGACAGTATTTATTAACCTGTTATTATAAATTAACAACAGGACTGACTGACAATTACCCATTACTTTATATTTATTTACAATGCATTTAAAATAATATTTTGATAGCTTTAAGGAATTATTAAAGAGAGCAAGTTATCAACAAAAAATTTTGAGTATTGGTTGCCGCCGATGAAAGTATAGTAGAACTGGACTGGAACTGTAAAATGAGACGATTTCATTTGTTTTATTTCCTGCTTGAATTATAAAAAATATTTATTCAACTGTAATATATGATATAGTTTAGAATTCTTCTACTCGTATACGGTTATATATATTATTTTCACTGTAGGTACTAGTTTAAATGTACTCTTAAGTTTTTTTATTCATTCCACTAATCGATTCGAGTGCGATATTTTACATAGTGTTCCCATTGATGTGAAATTATAATGCCAAGGTTATATAAAATGACAGTCCAAGCCGAGGCGCGCCATGCGCCCTTGTGCTGGTTGCCTATATGTAAGTGCCTAAAGCGTTCCCCTTAGTAGTCCGGTGAAACTGTAGAGGCCTTGCCAGGTCAACAGTGTAGTCAGTTAGAAAAATTAAAAAATAAAATAAATAACGAGAGCCTTCGCATGACTGTAATATGTGACTGTATAAGTTATTAAACGATTTAGATCCATTTTTTTGATACTTTAATGTACACATATCATCAAACTCATAAAAACTACATTTATTTATAACATTTGTACCATAACTGATTTTCAATTGAAAGCTGTTTGCCCGACAAATTAACATTACAAAGTTTACTGGAACATAATTCTTCTTTTATCGAAATCTATAAGCCTTTAGCCACGTGACGGCTTGTCGATGACAATATTAACACGTTTACTTTCAAACAGACCATGAACAAGGATTAGAAACAGACGATGGCGGTAAATATTTGTAGAAACCATGTCGAAATTTACGATAGGTGGCCCATATTATGAAATGCAAACATAGAAATGATCAAGCAATAGTAATAATACAGCGTTGTAGATAAAAATTATACAATTATTAAAATAATGTAATATTAAATAACAATTCAGAAGAGCACCTTAATGCAACCAACACCAATAGAAATATCTGCATTACTTGACATAAACAATAGCACTAGTAAATGGAAATATGTGCGGTTGAATTGAGGTGTTTGTTATTTAATTCCAGCTTAAATCATGAGATATGTAAGTAAGTTGTCAGACAGCATTAGCACTCGGGACAACTTTTAGGGTTTAAATGAAAACAAATACACCTGCCAGAAAATTATAGAATCAAATGGATTCAATTTTTCAAGTTTTACTTCTATTTTAGACTGAATTTTTAACAAAAACTAAATCATGTCTTATGTCACATTTAACATAAAAAAATCTGTACTAAGCGGTGTGATGCTAAAAACGATCCGTCTATTTATTAGTTCGTAAGTAATGCAAAAGTTATTAATTTAGAAAATGATAATAACATGTTGTTTTTTATAGCATGATCTTTGAATCTCGACAAATATAACAAGCCCCAGCGACATTTAAAACGAAATACTAAAAGTACCCCTAATAAAATCAGTTGAACGAGATTACTACAAATATTCAACAGTTAGAATGCATAAAGTTGTTCCTTAAGCCATTGTTATGCTCTTATTAGGATTTCATGCAAAAAAACAAGTCTCCACGTGTCTGGTCTCGTGTCCATCTCGAGTCACGTGTCGGTCGCATTCCCTGAAACGATTCGCGAAACGCAAAGTCGCGGCGGCGTCGCGAGTACATCATCTCCATTATAATCGACGAGCAAACAATCGATTGTTTTTACTGTAGTTTCTTAATGCGTTTGTGATTTCTTTAGAGTTGTTACAAGAGATATTGTGGTTTAACTGCGATGTTGTTAATCAAACAATAAATACACGTGGCACATCACACTTGCGTTTTTTACAATAGGATGAAGATGAGAAATGTACAAAGACTTTATAAGTAATACAATCTAAGGGATCAATATAATATACATCGCTTTGATTGTGTTTTATATTATTTATATGTTTACGGGAAGGTTGATAAATATAAAAAAATGAATAAAACACACATATTCATTATTTCATGTAACGCCACAGTGCGACAAGCACGCTACAGCTAAGCTTGCTACAGGTGCGCCGATCAGTTTGTGAAGGGCAAACTATTGTGTGTTTGTGTAAACACTCGTGTATTTCATTCAGAAATTCTTTTCGCCTCAATGTATGTTTACTGTATTCACATTTGACAAACGTGTTGTGATTAACATGTGAATACCGAGAGGCTCAATGTAGACATCAAATATAGCTGACATCATTAATTTAGAAAGAATTGAATTTGACTGTAAATTTAATGTGCATATGATAATGATGTGAAGAAATGAATGTTGAGTAGATTCGATATCTGTTTCATAATATTATTACATGTAGCCATTACTATACAACACAGTGAGCTTAAACTACAAAGAACCTGAAGAGTTAGAGTATTGGAAATACTTTGAATTGAATTTAAATGGCTGTTGTTTCTTTGGGATAGTTTCCAAAAGAACCAAATTAATTTTGATAACATATTTATAACCAAATAAAAAACTCTTTGTAGTATTATCTGAACCATAACGTGACGCTTTAATGAGCAGTAATATAATTAAATATAAGTAATTTAAAATCTAGAAAAGAGTTAAGTAATAATGACAATTTGCCGATAAGGAATCCGGATAAAACATATAATTTCATTAAAACAACTAGTTCCACGAGAGTGAAGTCACGTGCATCAGCCAGTTGCGTAAAAAGTCATGAAGATAATCTTTGTAAGCGAATACTGTTGTGATCTTTGTTGAAGAAAATAAAGGATGTTTAGAGATGGTGGAACCCGAACAGTTCTCACTGCGGTAGCTAATAATTTTGAATTTGAACAAGCATCTAGTACTTGGGCGTAAAAGGTCGAATCAATGGCTGCGTATTTTATAATATAATCTGGATTCATTGTTCTATTACACAAAGGGATTTGTATTTATTTATTGTTATATATAATAACTGTACTAACTATTAAAGTATCTCGGTTGATTTACTTTCAACATCGACAAAATTTTCTTATAAAAAATAATTATTTACATTTATTTTTACAGTCACTATGTATCAATTACGAAGACAATAAACAGGTTTTGAGCAATGAATAGTATTCACATAAAATGGTATTTATTTTAAAATAATATAATATGTTATACATTGCTTGTATTCAATAATACAGTACGTTATATTGGCATACACTGAAAGAGAGAAAACTTATATTTCGTTATTCTTGACAACTTGTCATAGATCTGAGCGGATTTCAAGCGTTTTTTTATATAATTTATCGGTTAATACTAAAAAAATATAATTAAATATCAAAGATAAATATATAACTATTAGTACAGCTAATACTCCGCTGAATGAAGCGATTATAATTCAGTGGAAGAAACAGAATTTCGATGAAGAAAAACATCGTGTATGAGTGAAGTTATAAACAGCCACAAACGCTAAACGTGTAAAGTATTAAGAAGCAAAACACACCAACATAGAGGTAGTACGGTGAAACTGTAGCTGCCTTAACAAGCCAACAGTGTAGTCAGTTCGAAAAAAAACCGACATAGGGAATGCACTCGCGTCGCGTTCATATGCGATAAGTGAACCGCGAAACCGTCACTTATCAAAGCAATAACTCGAACAGATTAAATATTAATTCCAGTAATCGTGTTATCGAAAAATTTATTATTTTGTCTTCACTTATGTTTCACAATAAATTATAGTATGCTTTTACATCGTACCTTAGGGAAATATTTAAGAAGTAATAAGTACACATATAAATGTTTATTTAATGATATAAAATTACATTGAAATTTATTTCACTAATATGAAATAAAATATTTTAAATTGATATCCTATCACATCGGGTACACTTTAATATTAGCACAAGTTGGTGCCAACAAGCGACTTGTTCTCACGAAAATGATTGGTTGTTTTACGACAACTGCGTGATTATCAGCATTTATTGTGAGTTGCCTTTTGTTTATTTTTATTGTAATTTTTTTCATTACGATAATACTTTTGGTAATATTAAAACATTTTCAATTTGATCGTTTCTACTAAACTATTAGTGCAAATATAAGTGTCGTCGAAATCGGTTCAGCCATTTCGGAAACTAGCTTGCATCAAAAATACATGCATCATTTTTATTTGTATGTACAACATAGTTTTATTGTATCACCATGTTTGTAAATGAATGAAATCATAGGAATGTTTGTGGCAAAATAGCTATTATGTTTACACGTTTATTTCATATTATATTTTTTTCTGAAGTAAAACTTCTTGTGGTGCAATGAAACTAATATGTCTTTGGAATATTGGAATATTTTACATGTAACATTTCTGGTGCAAAAAAGACGGAAGTATATATTTGGCTGGAGAGAGAAAAAGAAAGTCCTATGGAACAAACCGAGAGATATAAACAGTAGAAAAAGACAAAACAGGAAATATATTACAGGAAAGATCCTATTTTTGTCACGTGTAATTACACGTGCTGTTTCTTAAATTAATATGTAGTAAACAGTAAGCGAGTTAAAGCAAAATTGTAATGACCTTCGTATTTTATAATATTATAGAGTAGATAATTCAAAGCGTTAATATTTAGTTCGTTTATGGATAGTAGATTACGTAAACTATATTTGTTCAAATAAGCAATTAACTTAATTTTACATGTAAAATTAAAATGTATTAACTTACAAAACTATGTCATTGTTCTTATCACTTTTAAATTCCACTAATACAAAAGCGAAAGCGAAACTAAATGGAATTGAATTGTTAATTCCATTATTCGTGCTGAAAACATACGCAGGCTTAATTTTGTGATATAGGAGAACATAACGTACAGTAATGCACTACCATACATTTGTTGTGGGATTAGCACAGATCTTACATCTAATCAGTAATATTTTCTGTCTCGTCGTATCTAGAGGAACAATATATTAACAAACTATTCTACATAAAAATCGGTATTGTTCTCTGTTACATATTTTCCAAAGTTTATCAAAAATATCTATTATAAAGTTAACCGATAATGAATATATTGAAAAAAATTATAGTCTGTTTTTTTATGTCCAAATTTACTCAAAAACGGGAAGCTTGTGTTATTTCCTAATTGACGGTGTATGAGACTTATTAATATAACATTTTTTTTAATAAAAAAGTTATATTTAAATATTCAAGTTTAATTTAATTTCCAATCAATTTTAACGAATTGTTATGAAGAGAAATTGTGTATCACTTAGTAATTGATAGTGTATACTATTTTCAGTATGCATTAACTTGCCACATGTTTACTGCAGCGGCTTACATCGAGTGCTATTTGAGATACAAAATAATGAGCGATATGACGTACCAGGTTTCGGCGTCTGAGTCGAAACATCTTGTGCAGTTGGTTCACCCATGCTGCACTGCACTCTATCACACAGCACGATAATATTTAAAATATATTTGGTGTCGAACCGGTATGAGCGGCGCGGTGCGGCGTCGCGACGGTGTCAAGGAGGTCCGAGACACAGAGAGAAGTAGGAAGTGTCCGGCGCGCGCGCGTACCTCCACAACGTACACGCACAGTGCGCGGTCCGGGGACGCGATACGCTTTATATTCACTACTTATTGAAAACCTAATCGCGTGCTGCGGTTTTTCTTCTATTTATCCTCAACAATAACGAGCCTTTATGTGTTTTAAATTACATTATCATTGGATTACACGTAATAAAATTATGAATATGTCAGTGATTTGCGTGAATCAAACCACTGACATGCTTGGTTTTATTGTACAATGATGTATCGTCAAGACGAAAGATCACGAGTTCGATTCCCAAACTGTGCAGATTGCAGTTGTGTGGTTGCTCACTTGCTGCGTAGCTGTAGTGAGATTTCTTCGTATATCATTGTTATGTATTTTTAGTGTTCCAAAAATGATGATGAGAAAAAAGAATCCATATAGGATTACTCTGAATACATGTATAACGAGGACTCCTTGAAAACGGCTTGAAATATAAAGTTTCATTAATATTAAATACGAGGGTTTATAATCTCAAATTGCTGTGGAAAAAAAAACAAGTTTCTTTGTTAATGTAGTAGAGAAACATAGCCAATTATATAAAAAGTGACGTTCAGTGAACAGTTTTCTATAGCAGTTTTAGCGTATGAGCACAAACCCATCTGATGTTAAATGACTGACGTGGTCTAAGATAGTAAACATGCTATAACTAGAGAGGACTGGCTCTCAAGTTCAGCTGCCGTAATACACCAACAGCAGATCGGCGATATGGTTATAATTTGAGGGTGGCAGCTAGCAATGCTGACTTAGAAAGCGCCCTATGACCATGCACAATGGTTGTCAGAATAGAGCCTCTACGAAAACAATCCCACATATCTCAGAAAACTTAATCTTAGAGTATGCCAGTTTTGTGTTTTAAAAGTTTCATAAATTCTAAAAACAGACTGTTAAACCTGAATTTGTCATGAATTCAATAAACTAACTAATAATTTTCCTAAATGTACTATAATAACAATTAATTTGATCAATTATCCTATAAAAAAAATATTAAATACTGAAAAGTAAATAAATATGTCACATTTTTGCCGAAATTATGCAAAAAGAATGAAATAACAAATTTAAATACGACATTATAGATAATATTATTATTATTTTGTACGGGGCTATGTCATAAAAATACATTCTAGAGATCACAGATCTTTATTTAATAAATAAAACGGTTTTAGTAAAATAGTGACTTCTTTGGACACTTTTTGACAATTTGATAATTACTTAACCAAATAGAAATCAAACTACAAGTACGGAATCTAAACAATAATAATATAAAGAATCTTTCGAGAAATGTCTAAACTGCAACAAAACTTAAAACAACAGTCAGTACAACTGCTAAAAAAAAATTATGTTTTATAAAATATTTAACAAATAGTAACACAATACCTACAAATTAAAACTAAGTAAAGCAAATCAGTTATAATGATAACTATACTACAACACAATGTTTGGTAACTATTAAAGATAAATCAATTACATTACATTTTAAATAATAGTAATTTCCCTTACAATATTAATAATCATTTTTATTCTTAATGTCGAAAAAGGACATTCAAATACTTATAAGTTTTTATTTACTAAATCCATGATATACTTTTTCTTTTTTTTAATTGTATATCAGTTGTCTTGTTCTTTTTCAAAACTATGGCTCTTTTTAAACGTCCATCGGCACATGAATCTTTGAATAAAATTGCATGTGGATCATCTTTTTCTACTCCAACTACTTTTCATTCTGTTAATTTTACTATATCGTTATCTCCATCTTTTAAAAATGAGAACTTCAGTTGTTTGTATTTATTTTTCCCAGATATAAAAATGATCATAATACATATCAGTAACACGTATAGGCTCGCTTCTTTTTCTGGCTAATTTTATAGCACTAATAAATGCGTCGGGGGTATACATAGGACCTGATCTTAACTGCCTCTTTACCTCTCTTTCGATTTGGGAATGAGCCGAATCCCTTTCGTTTTGGGTATGTCCTTTAATCAAATATTTATGTCATTGATTTAAAATTTGGTAAGGTATGTGCAGCATAGAGGTACACAGCAATCATAAACTTGTTTTTTGTGGACCAGCATAGTCATCTGAATAGAAAAGAACATCCAAATCTTGTGCCGTTTCCGAAACCGTCTTCAGATATTTGTACACACAAGTACCGATTTTATTCACGCCTCTATTAACATTTGATTAATCTCATACAACATTTACAACAGCCTTACTTATTATAGATAGTTAGGTTAAATACATTCAGTTTTGGCTTTGGGCATTGAAAGACAGTTTGTAGATCAGAAACAGCTAATAAAATATTTTATTATTTTTGTCAGATTCCCTCTCAATGCGTGATAAGTGCTTTTCTTTATGGCGTTTTTCGTATTTCTCTTTTAATATGCCCTTTTCCATCAGCTGTACGGTTTTAAAAGCTTGCTAAATATCGACCAATCTTTTTAGACATAAAAAACGAAATATTAAAGTCTTGGGTAAATATTCGATAAAACATCAAGAAAGTCGCGAAAGGGGTGTCCATATAATCCCTTTGACGATCGGTAATAGATTTGCTCCCATTAATATATTGTCTTTTCGAATTTATTCGAGTGTAGTGTAATTCGATGTTAGGAATTGACTCTATAAATTTTCTAACACCAGTTTTAATACTTTTATCCACTGTCTTATGGTTTTGGTGACATCCGCGATAATCGGTCATTGACAAAATGTTGTTATCTTTATTTTTCTTCCTTAAAGCAGTCTCTAAAGGCCGATTGCTAATTCCCAAAGAGTTATTAAAAACAGTTTACGTGCTCTAGCTTTCACACCAGCATTCCTTCTGAATAAACCTTAACGTATCGATGTTTTGGCTTGTCGACTACTTCGACATCTGTTTGCGAAATTACCATTGCTTTTCGATCTCTCCTAAATTCCAATTCTCTCCAATTCCATTCTCTAAATTAAAATTTGCTGTCGTTGCTCTTCTGTGATTGTTATCTATATTTAAAAGTACAATTTACTCTGAAAGGTGGTTTTACTACTTTTTTGTTAATATATATGAGTGTACATAGTTTCTGTTTGCGATATTGTTCTATTATATTAACTGTAGCTAAACTGTTGTTGTTGTTGCTCATTTTCATCCATTGTTTTTGTTGCCAATAAAACTAAGTTTCTAGATTGCGATACCATCTAAAAAAATAATTCCTAATGTTATTTCGCTTTAGTAGTTACAGTATGATATAACTAAATGTTTCATAAAAATATTTTTGTTTCCTGCATAAAGTCATTTAGCAACTACAATGTTTCATCCTAAAATATCACAGTTGAGTAATTTTTTCTGCAACAACGTGATATCATTCTATATAACATTTTGAACTTATCTGACTTTTTGTAAAAAAAACTAGTTATAATAATATAAACTACGTATATCACATTATATAATAAATATATATGTATATATATTACTGAAATTAAATGTACCTTAACTATCAAACTGTGGCATTCTCGTGATATCAGGTTTTTTTCAAAAAAATCAGACGACCTCACACTACGCTAAGGGAGTGACAACTGATTTGACATCTTCTTGAAATAAGGTACACACATGAAAGATACAACGCGACAAAACAACATGTCACAAGTTGTCCGGTAAATCTGTAGAGGCTAAAAGAGCCACCAGAGTATGTCAGATTGAAAATAAAATCATATCATTATAATTATGTCATTTTCACTCTTTTAGTAAAAAAAATATGAAAGTGAAATATCAAATATCAAGTGGTCAAAAAATACCACATTTTTTTAATAGCAAATAATAATAAAAAACATTTATTTCGATATGTCACATTGTTTTCGCAAAGAGGCGATATATTCCCAGCAGAATATATTATCACGTGTATTTTATAGAAAGTTTACAATTAACATTATAATTAATAATAATAAGAGTCACAGAAATATACACCCACATATACAAATAAAGAATAAAATAATAACTACAATGTTGAAAGGAGTCTCCGCAAACTTTGTCAAACCGAGTATACGCTATTAGCTAAGGTCTTATCAAACTATGAAATAAATTCTACCCCAATAGGAATATATATTTCACAGATAACGAAGTTATATTTACTGTTCATTTCAATACTATAGTACAATAGTATAGTAGGTGGACCCACGGGAATAAAACTTTGCGTGTTAAACACACGACCGGTCAACAAAAACGTTGGTACACTTGTGTTTTTTTATGGAGTACATTTTTATGTTTTCTCGCTACTAGATGACACTACAGTCAAAAGTTGTGGTAATGGAGTGGTCTGACCGATGTACGTAGGTTCAATCAAGTATATTTGAAAGAATTTATTAGAATTTACTCATTTCAATTGGTAACATTATAACAGGCTGACGATGAAGAAAAATATCGTGAGAGAGCTTCAATCTGCTGAAATGGTCTTGTAGTACCACCGTATGTCAGAAAATATAGATTTGTGAATTTCGCAGAGTTTGAAATCGCTAATACGGTGGTGCGTTGAAGTGATGATTATGCTCACACCTTCCTTCGGAAAGAGGTCTACGGCGCTACAGTGGGTCACTTATAGGCCGATAATGATGAAATGACACTAGGCCATATTTTATTATTATGTTTTGTAATATAATGTATCGTGGATTAAGTCGCGAGGGTTTACTATTCAGGAAACGAGTTATAATTTTTCAGATTTTTTAAATTTAATTCCGAATATTTATAACATTGCTGCAAGTTTTTTTATTGTTTGTAGGGATGTTAAATGATAATATGGCGTAAAGCGGTAAACACATTAACCTAGAGGAGGACTTGTTCAGCTGCCGGGATACATGTATGAGTGCTTGGCCACAGATCTTCAACCTGAGTATTGTGGCTAGCCAGATGGACCTTACAAAATCTCTTCTGCCAGGCTGTTGTTTCATTACGATGTTTTCCTGCACCCAAACTTAGTCTCTCAGAATACTGAGTGAACACTGCTTCGGTCAATGAAATGAAAACGAAAAGAAAAAAATAATAAATGGTGTATTTTGTAATAGAACAACTGTCTGAATCGGGACTAAGGTCATTACGAAATACTTAAGGGATTTTAAATGATTTGTAATGAAGTGTATTTGGAATAACACGAGTAGAGGAAAGAACAATTGTTGTTATTATAAATTATAATTAGGTATATCATTATGAATTAATTCAAGATGAATATTCCACGGTCTTTTAAATGTTTTTATACCAACCCACTTGGAACAATCTAGAGGAAGGCCACGTTACAATGTGGAAAGACACGAGAATTCTGTTCGAATGGTGGGTCACCTGCAACAGCGTTTTGTATAGATTTGTAACGTTCCGGGGTTAGTAGAGATATGTACTCAGCTGTATTTGTCGATGGTTAATATTGTTTTTGGATTCCACTGTGTCTATGATCAGGTAACCTACTGTAATTATTCATGTAAGAAAATATGTTATTTGTAAATAATATACGTAGGCAAGTTTAGGGGTGTTGTATTTTTGGTTATAAAGTATGAAAACTAGTAGTCCGGTAAAACTGTAGCGGCATTAACGAGCCAACAGTGTAGTCAGTTCGAAATAAAAAAAGTTGAAAGAGTGCTTTAACTGAGAGTATTGTTCGTCCAGTGGTGTAAATCGACCGTAATAAAAAGTAAGCGTAATAAACTCTTTCTTCGCGTATTATCTGTATTGTTCAAAGTCCGTTAGCGTAAACAGCAAAGTATGACCAATAGAAACTCGTCTATGATATGAAGAAAATACAAACAGTTTCCAGTTTTAACTGATAAGACGAAGGCTCGCCAATAGCTACTAAACAAAACAAAAATAAAGAAAATCGGTTGTGATGTTTCGTGCTCTTTTGGTTAAACTTTATATATATTTTGTTAGAAATAAAACCATTCATATAGTTATAAGTAACAAAACGGTCATTTGGTACTTTGTAAGCACTCGACATTCTGTGACGTCATTCGTACCTGTGTCCCCTTCGTTATCAGATATATCAATGGAATAGAAAAGTCATTATCTACATTTATTAGGTCAGTCTGTGCATAATCAGAGTGTCCTCGAGACTCTAAGTACTCGAGACCACTTAACGATTTGTTCGACGTACACTCTTTAAATACGTAAACTCTGTAAATTATCGCGGAGAAACTCGTATCGCTCCATGCTGTATTCTTTAGCGTTGATGATATTTCAAATGATAAAAATTGTTCATTGCGGATTATTACATTAGAATTAATAGCAAGGAATTTTAATTTCAAAAGCTTCATAATAACTTTAGGTGGGGTAAAACCCTAACTTAATTACTATAAGGAAAGGTTGCATATATTAGTAAGAAAGACATCGCGTATTGAAATCAAACTATTATGAAAATAAAATAAATGCTTCTGCAACACTAAATGAACGAGAATTTTTTTTACAAAGTATAATTTGAACAGAATCTCATTTGACGTCAAGAGGCTGTTTAATTTAACGCACTCAGACGAAAATAATATTTCTTTAAATTAAATTAGAAGGAATTAAACCTGCAAATTAATTTTAGTATTCAACCATTAAACATTAAACTACAATTTGTAGGTTGAAGGCAATTGTCAACTATTCGTAGTCAGTATTACAATACACCAACGCTTTTATTACGATTTCAAGAAATAGGTACAACATCGAGACTGGTGTCTTTCAAATTAAACTAAATTTACATTAAACTTTTTGGAATCATAAAAGATAACGTAAATAAAGAATATTGTATTTATTATTGTACATCAGTAGGAGTAGAAGTATGTCGCCGCTCCATAGCAGGAAAGTATACAATAAAGTACCATGTGCAATGCAAAAACATTCTAGAAACTGTTTTAGATATTTACTTTTTAATAGCAAACAAAGTATAATCGAATGAGATGAAGTTTGTGGCAAGGCAGGACTATGAAAAATTATTCTTTGTGTTTTATCTGTCTATACGCAATGGCCGTGATACTTTCCGCTGCTTAAATCTGTTTAACATTGTCTTAGTATAATTATAATATTATTGATTGTTTACAATTATAATAGTGAAGATGCTAATGTAATTACATTCTGTATGGTTTTTATAATCAGTTCCTATTCACCTTGATACTGAGTTACTGTTATTTTGAAATACTTTCGAGGAAAACTAGACATTTGTATATTCATAATACCTATTATTATCTTTGTATAACCTTAGCGATTTATTCAGCTTACGTCGGGATAGCTATCTGATGGCAATATTTTTCTCAACTTATAACACTTATGTTTGGGTAAATTTATATAAACCATAGCCTACCATTCTAATGTATAAACGATGACACTGTTAAAGTTTTTTCAAAATCAGTACAATAGTTGATTCGCCCTTATAAATTAATTTAATAACTGCGCTCCAGACAATGAGATGTGTTTCTGGCCTGCATCTCATTGATCGAGTACGGAGCATGCAGACGCTTTTGAAAACAACTTATATCGCTGTCATTTCGACAAAAAAGAGATAATTTTGAATATATGTCAGAATTATTATAAAATTATTGACACCGCTAATATGTTTTTCGCTTTGAATACCGCAAATATTTATCACAGAATATTACACTCCGAAAAATTACAACAATTCTATATATTACGCATTGAGCATCGCCAACCAAATTATTGGATTCATCACCGCTAGCCGTGAGGATACTGAGACGCCGCTGCTTCGTATGAGGTGCTGAGTTTGAAGGGTAGTTCACGCCTTTTATTTGGGGTCTTTGTTATTATATTTATTTATAGGCAAGACCACCTACCGCTCCACGATGTCTCTCTTCCTTTGACGCATTTTTTAATATATTTTTATTTTCACCGCATCCATCCTGCTGGGACCTATTTACACGGTCCCACCAGCCCTTTCAATAGTTCTTGCGTAAAAAGGTATGAATATGTACGCGTCCAGTAGTGGAACAGCAACAGATACATCAAAGTATTACCCAACTCCTATGTATCACTTAGATAAGTGATATAAAACCTATAAAGTTGAAGAGATTGTTCATTTACTTATTCGTTCAGTAAGTTCAGTAGTGATCTTTGAAGCAAACGATCAGATAAAAAAAATATTTTTGCATTTTATAACCTATGTATTGATGAAGCTTCTAGATCTACATAACAGCACGTCACGTTAGTGAGTGTAGTGGAATAATTACCATGTAAAGTGTAGGGGGTGGATAGTTTGCGTGAAGTAAGTGCGGGTGAGCTTTGTCGAGTTATGGAAGGCACCGAGGGTGGAGAGAGCGAATTGCCCACCTGACGATATGTCAGTAAATTACTGTGTTTTAGCTGTACTAAGCTTGTAATCCTGCTTGTTATAGCATTTGTTTAATTGTACCTAATTTTGTTGACACTTATTCAAAATCTTCAATGTATATAGAGCCGCTGTTAAATCTTCGTTTTTTTATAAATTATTTCGTGATGTTTGTAGCTTCAACAAAATTGATGTAGCTCTTCACGATTCGATTAATAAACATCAGGAACAAAATTTGACAGAAATTAAATTAATCTAATTAATTAATCTTGGAGACAGGCACGAGACGTTACTCAGTGTAAGCAACATCGGCTTCGTGTTCCTAGTAACACGTTCTCTCGCGTAAAGGCCAATAGAGATTGACATAGAATTTTAAAACAAGTCAACTTCCATTAGCAGTAACAGTGTCCGGTGATTAAGTGTTAATTTTGAGATTATAAATAGCGTTATTCTCCGGAGTAGGACAAATTTATATTTGTAAGCTATGTAGGTCTATCTATATAAAGTACTATTTTACTGTAAGTAGTTTGAAGTTGTCATCCTCTAGTCTCTTAGGTGATAGACGTCTCGCAATATGGTTGAGTTTTATTGAGCTCCCTGTAATAGGACCGTTGGACATTTACATCAACGTTATTGTGCTTAAGTAGATTACAATTCAAAAATAGTGATTGCCGAAATATTTACAATACGTGCACAGTCGTCACTGTCATGTGGACCTTCAAGTCTCTCCGTTTCTGAACATGCCTTGGCTGAATCTGAAAGGTGATAAAGTAAAAGAGAATTACTGAGCCAGGTTTATCACCACGAGTTCGATGGTGGTGCTCAAAATACAGCATGGCGTTTAAAATACCATGTAATATAGTAACAAACTATACTATTATTATAAATTGTACAGTTATAGAGAGTAATCTGCTCTGGTTTTTATGTTGGTCGAATTGTATATTATAAATAATATGAAAGTTGGCACTCGAGGTTCTTTATCTATATTTAAATAGGCAGAAGGAAAACAGATAAGAATATCATCCTTCTCTGTTTCTTCAATAGTTTTTATTATTATTTACATTTTCGTTTAGTAGGTATCGACTAAATTTTGTGAACCAAAAAAAATGTAATCAGTTACTTTTTCCGTACCACCGATTGTTATTTGTATATTGTATATTCATTTATGAAAATATAACATGTTATAAACGATGACGTAAAGGACTAAGATTCAACATTTTTTATGTAATAATTATAGTGTGCGTTTTTTTTTTTTTTTATGTTATAGGGGGCAACCGAACAGGTGGGTCACCTGATGGTAAGTGATCACCGCCGTCCATAGACACTAGCAACACCAGGGGAGTTGCAAGTGCGTTGCCGGCCTTTTAATATATGTGGGCCTCCTGCGCTCTCACTGACCGAACGAAACACAACAGTGCAAGCACTGTTACTTCACGTCGGTTTTCTGTGAGAGGGTGGTACTACCCCGGGCGAGCCGACCCATTCATGCAGAAACCAGTAATAGCTTACTTTGTTATTCTCAAAAAAAAAACAGTATTTTAGAAACTTATAAAAATAAACAATTGTAGTCGAATTTGGAGCTTTGGACGGCGACTTGTATGCAATGTTCTAATTAATCTAATTTCTAATCATTTCTTCTTTTTGCATATATAGGAAGTATATTATTAGCTATTCATCGCTCGTGGATATGTTTACATTATTAACAATTTTTTTTTTTATGAATGTAAGGATTTACAGAATCGAACGTATGTTGCAAACTAATTCAATTGTTTATACACTAACTACATAGGAATGTCTTATAACCGTGAATAATTGAAAAAATATAAAGCAATTACGCTTGTAAATGAAATTGCGGCGTGAAATTAAAAGTTTATTTAATTAATTCAAGATGAGGCAGTGAGACGCGCCTCGCACAATAACACGACTTGAGGTCTTTCATTTAATTACCTTAACGAGTGATTCTCCCTTTCTGTACGATAAGACCAAATTTCAAGACTAAAAACTAACTTTAAATAAAATAGACTAGTATTGTAGTGCAGACGTCGAAAATGTCAAAGCAGTTGTTTTATAATAGGTTTACCGGAAATTCTTGTCCGTTTTTGGAATAACACAAAATACAAAGTGTTCTTACCATCAATAAACTTTATTTTTAGTTGAGTAGTTTGACCGGTGAAATGTCAATTTGATGTTCTCAGGTGCATACCCTGGTATGTATCAACAACTTTTTCGAAATTCGCATACATTTACTAATTTAATTGGTAACGCCATCGCGTAACGGTGAAGGAAAACATGATGAGGAAATCTGAACTTGAGAAATATTCTTGTTCTTTGTGTTTGAAATCGCCAATATGTCGAGGGATGGCGTGGTGATTACGCCTATACCTTCCTTCAGGAAGAAGCCTATGGCCTTGCAACGGGTCTCTTACGGGCTGATGTGGTCATGATGACGATAGTATATTTAATAAAGCTCACCTATTAAAAACTATTTCTCTATTAACTTGATTTTGGTAGCACGACAATGTGACGACACTGTCTGAAGGTAATCACAACACAGTCCAATAACAATAACGACCATCGAGTGACTGGTAATGATTTTCATAATTGGTGATCATTAGTACAGGACTAACATCCCGCTGGGGTAATGAATATGCACTGGTTGATTCCAGTACGCGAGAAGCCCAAGCGTGTCACTATGCCACATCTGGTATATACTGATCGTGGTATAGTCCTACCTACCACTTGGTGATTCTCCAATACAGTTTTATCATATCAGTAGAAATCTCATCCAAATCCCAATTAGCAGATCCCGAGATTAATGTAATCAAACAAATAGATTCGTGGGATTCCCTTTTTAGCTACATCCAATAAAAATGCAAATTGTTCAAATCGATTTTAACTTCGATTGTGAATTATTCAGATAAACGAATATCGGTTTAAGGATTTACCTCGTAATTGACACATCTAAAATATTGTTAAGGAAAATAAGAGGAAAATTTAGATTTTTCGCTAAAGGAAAACCACGACCATATTAGATGGCGACGTCCTTCCTGATGAGACGACAAACTAAACGCAAACGAAACTCCGAGATAGAATCCGTGATCCATGTGACTGCCGATTGACGTAAATATATGCAATTGATAAAACTAAAGCGTATACAATTGTTTTATTATACTGTAAACATGATCATTGAGATTAAATCAAAGTTTTATTATTCTTGTACATATTGAGTCGTTATATCCAAGTATTGGAGAGGATATCGTGTTTTCAATTTTAAGATATAAAATACAACAGTAAGTAACACAGCAGAAGCACTATTGGGTCGCATCTGGTTGATTAGTTATTCTCATAAACTTCATAGAATATGTAGTGGTAGTGATACTGCAATCAAGTCTTGTACTGGTTTCATCACTGCACATGTATTTATCTGAATTATCGATAGATTTTCAGCTTGATGGTGCTAAGCCAAAAGTAAGAAATATTGAGCTACCAATACGTTTACATTTAACCATTCTTACTTAATACTTGTAATGTATGATGTCTGTCTATTTTATAAACAGATGGTAGTCTATCAAACTAAAAATATTCTCCAAATATAACTTTGAAATGAATTGAACTCATGACTGCTTCTGAATCATAACGTCCTGAAGTAAGTCGTTATTTTTTTAATAGAGTGGTGGAGGTTACATACAGCTCGGTCGTGCCTGAAGAAATGTAAAGACGAGACCAAGGATGCTACAAATTTACAGATTTTGGTAATTGTAAGTCGGGAATAGATACACGGGTAACGAGTTCCATTTAATCGAAAATGCATAAGGATTCATATGACTGCATAGAATATAAGAAACGCACAGACCGAGAAAGATGCGATGTCTAGTATTCCTGAGATAGAATAAAATTGATGGAATTAGTTCGTATAGTTCTTGGTTACATTTGACAAAACCCAGCTGCTAGAACACCTTACACCAATATTTCATGTAATATTTTTTTGCAACTTTTATTATCTAATCTGCAAAATATTTCTAATCTAACAATTCTTACAGTATTGGATGTAACGAATTTTTTTTTTTTATGTTTTCCCTTGTTCCTCATACATGATCCGAGTCCTTGCCATTGTAAGTGTCCTTTCTTTACCCAGTGTATTTTTATATGTTTGGATGTAACAAATTCAAACTAATTAGTTTAATTAGCTTGTAGGTGGTAGAGCTACGCTGAAGCTATCACTGGCTTCAGCATGAATGGGTCGGCTCGCCCGACGCGCGGGGTAGTACCACCCTCTCACAGAAAACCGACGTGAAGTAACAGTGGTTGCACTGTTGCGTTTCGTTCGGTCAGTGAGAGCGCCGGAGGCCCACATATTTAAAAGGCCGGCAACGCACTTGTGACTCTCCTGGTGTTGCTAGTGTCTATGGACGGCGGTGATCACTTACCATCAGGTGACCCACATGTTCGTTTGCCCCCTATAATATTAAAAAAAAACATATCAATATAAGATACTATAGAAATGTTTTGCGTTAACACTTAACAACAAGGAGATGGGAAACCAATGATACCGATTTAATGGGTTGTTTGTTGAGATGAAGATGGACGTTTATAGCCGTTCTACACGCGGATATTAGATAAAATCTATTTTACGAGTTACAATTTTATAATATGTCCTGCTTAAGATATCTTATTTTAAACTATTCGTCATGTAGCATTAGATTGTTCCAGAACATTTAAAGATTGCTCCAAAGATTGCTCCAAAGCTTTTATTTATTGTATTTCATTTAAACCCTCCATTTTTTATGAGAAGGCCCTCATTGTTAATAATTCATAATTTACAAAATGACCTATTATTATTTTGTAGCCTTTCATGATAACATCTTTTAAGCACGTGCGCTTGTATAGTTCTTTGTAACCCAAAACAATGACGAGTGACCACAGTCACGTTGTAATATATAGAAGAATTAATCATGAATATCGAAATTTGGTGTTATATTGTTAATTTGTAATGCAGAGCGCAGAAGTCGCAGAAGTGGCGGGAGTCGCGGTCGCATTCAACACAAAAAGCCTAATTAATATGGAAGTCGCATATTATTTACGCACTCTACATCGCGTTTGGTTGTCTCGGAGCTTGCGATGTTGTATCGGACAGCATGAAATCATTTTGCGATATCCTGATATTATTATTACTTTGTAAATATGCCTTTTGTAATGTAATTATTTATTAAACCTCAATACTTTATAGGACTTTTATTAAAAATAATGTAGCTTATCATGTATATTAATCATTCATTCAGTGTTCATTTATAAAGCACTAAACTATATAATCCAAAACGTTCATTTTTTTTGTTCTGATTACTTTATTAGCTTGTCAAGGCCGCTATGAGTTTCACCGGACTACTAAGGGGAGCGCTTAAGACACTCACTCGATGGCGTTTTTCATGTTCTTTACGTTCCAGTTTTATACGATTTTGTTTGAAAGACTACTTTGTAAATGGATTTTTTATTTTATATGGATTTGCATAATGATTTTTATATATGTTTGTAATGCTACAATCGTAACTAATATTATAAATACGAAAGTTAGTTTATTTGTTTATTACGCTTTTACGCTTTAATTAGTCAATGGATCATCTCGAAAATTTGCATACAAATGGTCAGAAAATAGGGAAGTAAGTTGACAATCTTTTATCCAGAAGATATGTCCTCCTCTCGTAGGACAGTTCAAATTTACGCTAACGGTAGCGTAGACGTAGGTGAAAACTACATTTTATCTTTCATCTGTATTTTAGTTGATATTAACGTGCGTGACAACCAAAAGATAAAATGTAGTTTTCACCTACGTCTACGCTACCGTTAGCGTAAATTTGAACTGTCCTACGAGAGGAGGACATATCTTCTGGATAAAAGATTGTCAACTTACTTCCCTATTTTCTGACCATTTGTATGCAAATTTTCGAGATGATCCATTGACTAATTAAAGCGTAAAAGCGTAATAAACAAATAAACTAACTTTCGTATTTATAATATTAGTTACGATTGTAGCATTACAAACATATATAAAAATCATTATGCAAATCCATATAAAATAAAAAATCCATTTACAAAGTAGTCTTTCAAACAAAATCGTATAAAACTGGAACGTAAAGAACATGAAAAACGCCATCGAGTGAGTGTCTTAAGCGCTCCCCTTAGTAGTCCGGTGAAACTCATAGCGGCCTTGACAAGCTAATAAAGTAATCAGAACAAAAAAGTTGGCGTCTCGATACTGCTAATTATCTGAAATTTAAACGTCAATAGTCTACTCGTATAAATGCGTTGTATTTTATTATGACGTTACAGCCGCCATAGTGGCACACTTACGTTTATCGCGCTCCAAAATCTGTCGTGGTGGTCGAGTGTTTTAACTGGTGAAATATCAACCCAATATCCGTATGTACGAACGCCGGCATATACCAAAAAGTGTTTTAGAATTCGCGTACATTGACTAATTTAGATTAGAAGGGAAACATCGTAAGGAAACCTGAACCTGAGAAATGATCTTGTAGTACTAAGGTCTGTGGAAAAATATACTCGTATTATTATCGTTTACTTAAAGTTTTAATTTGAAATTGGTGGTTATAACCATATGGAAGAGGAAAGAGGTCTATGGCCCTGTAATGAGCTTCTAACCCTGCTGGATCTCTGACAAGTGTGGTCCACATCCGATTAGGTCTTAACCAACATAAACATGGCGATAACTCTGTAACAGTAACTCTTTTGTAGTTTGTCGCAATTCGGAATCATTTAGTGTGCATTCAGCTATAACGATACTTGCAGGTCCACATGAAATTACTAGCAATGGAATGTAATTCTCTCGATGGTGTGTGTTATTTTTGAATAGCTATGGATATTAGGTGTAGTGTATTTACTATACAGTGCTATTATAACAAATATCATTCTATACATAGTATCTAATTATGTAAACAATAAATAGTCTGATGTTGTAAATGGTAAAGTTTGTAGCCTTTGGAAGTGGAGTTGCCTTCACTAAGATGTAATTAACAGGTCAGCATCAGGATAAAAGCGGGGTCGTACGTGAGAGCGTTACCAAGTCGCGTTGAGGGAAGAGGACGTGTTCGCCTTCCGCATCGCCGGCGAACAACACGAGTCGCCGCACGCTCTAGTCCTAGACCTTTCGAATTTGTTATTAGAATACTTGAATTCTAAATATAAATTTGAATAGAAAAGGAAAATTTACACATTACTCGACCATACTTGTAATTTTTTTGACTTGAGTTGACTTTTTAGAATCGACATGTATACAATATTTAGATGCTAATACTATTAGAACCCAATTCAATAAAGAAATTGATATTCTACTAAAAGACAATTCATTTTAGTATGGAAAATTAATTTTGTCTTTTTTACAATTGATTTACAATACCCAAGGATGAATACATGTACATGTATATTATATAATTATACAGGTGCCTGGTGATAGATTTTCAACTTGAAAGTGGTAGCATGAGAGTTAACCATAAATATATTTCATCGCGATGTTTCCCTTTAAGTAATGAGATACTGTCACTATCGTACAGTTCTCCAAGCGTCTCGGTAGTTAGAAGTATTGTAAACTAAAATAGAGTCACTATGACGGGTTTATCACCGTGTTTATATTAGTAGCGATTCAGTCTAACGCAGACACCCTCCCTTTCTTTGTCTTCAGATTTATTGTACAAGGCTATCTTTTTCCAGTATCTGATCTATAAGCAGTCTGTTGTCACTGTATTTATACTCACCCTATAAAAGAATATATTATAAATGTTGCATCCGGGTCATGAGTGTAAACCGTGTTAGTTCATCAACCAGTAGCAGGGACTTTAAATACAAAAACACTTTACGCAGTAGTAACTATCAGTCTTATTACAGTACCGTTTTACTTACAACAGCCTAAAGGCGATATATCCCATGTGTTTGCTCTTGATCTTGAATAACGAATGCCCGACATACCTCTGAATGCGCGCTATTGTGATTTCATCCCCACCAATTTACTTGCTTATGATTGGTCGTTGTAGATTGACAGTATCTCGACCAATCATAAGAAGTACTTTAAATGTAGAACTTTATAATAATCATTAGCAATTATTTAACCAACATGAAAATAATAATTGATATATTTAGACATTTATAACACTTGCTTATGATTGATCATTTAAGATTGACAGTATCTCGATCAATCATAAGAAGTACTCTAAATATAAAACATTGTTAAATGTTTAGTAGTCATTTACCTAATATGAAAATAATAAGCGATATACATATTTAGATATTTATAACATGAGTATGGAACGTCAACACACATAAACGTCAAAGTGGCGTGCACAGAGCCTAGATTGGGAGGGATGACGTTTATAAAAAGAAGTGTTTTCTAAATCGGACTCCCATATCGTTCTATTTAAGTGGATACTTACCTAGGAACTGTACTGTATATTTGAGATACCTACTAAGTAAATACCTATTGTGATTCACTATAATAGTTCATTCTAATCCTCAAAATGTTAATTTCCTCGCCCGTATCTCTGCTGATGCTCATGTTGAGTGTCGAGAGGATGCATTCTTTCGTTGGTAGTCGGTGCGAGTGGTCTTCACTAAAATTATCGCGCATTCTGAGAGACGTGCTCTACTAGAGCCATACCATACGTGCCTACCTACATGCTGTCTGTAATTTAATCCTTTACATAATTGATGTCTAATCCGTGATACGAATTCGTTCTACTCAACTACCCGCCGACACCAATAGTTATAAACATAGATAATGAGTGTTAATCGCGATGGAGAAGGCTCATCTTCTGATATAGATAATATTTAATCTTATTTTGGTATATCTAACTTGTGAGCAAAAGTCTCTTCCAAAAAGACAACTAAAAAGACTAAAATAACGTAGATATAAGTAAGAACTTAATCAAATCCCGCACTAATGATTGGTGAATAATGTTTTCGAGAATTCCAACAGATCAATCTGCCATGTTCATGCCAGAATGACGTGTATTAATGGAGTCGCGAAGGGTAAGGCGCGTGACGTCACTTCAGGCACGTTGTTACTTACCCGACCTCTTTAGCCTGTCTAGGATTTATGTGGGTGTTTATGCCTCCCAATATTTTATAATAATTCTGAAAAGTAATTCCTCTGTGCATAGAAGTACATAGTACTTTAAAAGAAATATAATCAAGACGATTTCAACTGATCCAAACAGTCGGTATCTATATTTGATATATTAAAGGGAGTTATGCCTACGGATTTTTTACTATGACGACAGGGGTTATATGTCGGTAATTCTGACACAAATGCGAACTGTAATCAATACTGCAATATAAAAAAAACTACTTATAATTTTATTATAAGGTGAATTATAGATATATTATATTACTTTATCCTTGTAAATTAGTTTGCATATTATGAGTATAATGAGGATGTAACTATCTCTGTTTATAAAAATATCTATAATTAAAATATAAGCTAGATCGAGTTCCCTGCCGGTTCTTCTCGATGACTGGGTTGTGGGTAGTTGTAAGTTGGGTTGGGTTGGGTAGTTTGACGTTCATAAGCGCCTGCTCAGGGTCTAAATTGAATAAAGTATTTTTAATTTTTATTTAGAAAATACCTAACGTCTATATTTATTTCAAGTTTCAGGTTACTTTTTATGCTAAATTCCATTGCATTCATTTCAGAGATTTAGACATGAAAATTTTATAGAGAGTAACTGCGCTCAGCAGTTTCAGTCGCAAATTTTAAATTGCTGTCATCGTAGTTAAGTATAAACGAATGTTACACAAAGCACTACTGTTGCATAGGGATCTGACCTTGCGACTTAGTCACGCGTCATGGTATGTTGCTGACATAGCCATTTAGATGTCGACGGCTGCTCGTAACATTTCATTTTTGGAGGGCGGACAACCCGACCTCTGCCTCCGTTATCTCATTTTTTTTCCGCTGAGTATTCTACAATTTACATGATAATTGTTCTGCTCTTAAGGATCCTGGTGTCAATTAGATACTCTAAACGAACCTTTCTTAGTAAATGAGTTATAATGATGTAATGTAAATGGGGTAAATTGTATAGTGTAAAAAATTTTTTTTTTCATATTTAATAGCAGCATTTAATCGAGTACTCCTATAATAACAGCTTCCTCGCGATTTTGCTGAATTATGTAAGTTTATTGTTATTTTAACGTAAGCGTTGGACTTGGCTAATTTAAAGTAGACGCCGACTCCCATCAACAATACTGATGGTCATTAGTACATTAACTAATAATATAATATGTTATTGCAATGCATTGTTGTTGTATTGTTAATTATTCGTAGTTCCTATTGACTGTGGCAATAGTAATCATAACGTGCTAACAAATAATCATTATTGCGACTATAAATTGATGTGACGGGAAAAACGCTTTACGTTGCTCTTACGGAAAGTCATAATATGAATGGTATACGTTCCTTTTGTTGTAGCGACATTATTACAAGTAGCAATATAACCCATAACAGTAAATCATCAGCAGCAGAGGAACTGACCTCAGTTTATAACAACAGTTATTATAAAATATTGCAACAGCGTAAATCATTATTGATGAATAAACCTTATTTCCATTTATACCCATCGATAATTGATACATATGTTACATAGGTTTTTTTTTATTTGGTCGTGGAAAGCGTACAAACATCCAATTACACTGTTTAATTTACCGAGAAATTTGTTCTCCCTCGCAAACGTTTCACAACAAACCGGATACAAACACTTTGTACACGTGAAATTATTGTGACATCATCGAGATAAATTATTAAAATAAATAACTTTACCAGCGATATTTTATTTGATCTCAATTTCTATACTACGCTAGTTAGTGCGGGAATTTTGCTTTATCATGAGCTATTGAGGGTTATCTTCTGTTTTCATAACTGGTAAACTGGTATCTTGCATTACTACGTAGTCCTTAATAAACCTTTTTCGATTTTCGAAATAGCCGTACTCAATTTCATCATTATTGCTAAGCACCTAACGAAAAGACTATACTAAGCAATACTCTTACAGTCCTGTATATGCCAGTAAATTTCTTGTCAAAGTTCGGTTTGTCGTTTCGAAAATTAGTGTAAACAAACAACAGACACTTCAGTTTTATTTATATGTATAAGTTAACAAAACGAATGTGCCAAATGTGATGGTAAATATATGGCAATTCAAGAGCAATGGGTTTTGAAAGCGATTTAAAACTCATACAAAAGTAAAATAAATCGGTCCCGCGGAGAAAAATAACACAAGTTATACGAGTAATTAATTACAATTTTGGCTTAAACACAGCTGTTGCCAGCACCTTCTTATACCCTAGAAGGTGATCTTAGCTTGCGATTTCCTTAACATGACTGAAAGTTTTATAAGCTGCTGCTTAGAGACCGCACAGAAGCATTCTATAGTGAAGAACGGTGACGCAATCATTATTTTATATTTTTTTGTTTCGTGAAAGGCTAACCGTGTACCCAATGAGATTTCAGGCGTTCAGAAAACACAGTATTTTTTATTTCCACATGTGAGAGATGGTCAAAGTTTGATTCTCAGCAGAAACCAATGTTATGGAAGAAAATTCTAGTGTAAAATTTCATACGTTTAGAGCCACTGTTGCTAACTAGCTGTTAGTTTTTTGTTCAACTTAAATTGGTAATTATAAATAACTAGGATTGCCAGTTTTTACATGATGTTATTTGAAGTTCTATAAACTATGATTCACAAAAAATCTCTACATAAAAAGTGAGTGAGTAAGACAGAATACATTAGGAAGATCTTCAAAAATATTGTCAGAATTGACAGATTGATCTGTGGTTGTTGAATTGCCATTCTATTTACGCCGTAAGGCAAAAATGTGGTTTGGTTTTATCATTTTCTTTATATTATATCTATATACATCGAAAAGCTAAAAAAATATATCATGACAACATTTGATAGTAGTTATACCAGCAGAAACTTAATGCATCTATTGTGTGAAGTGAATAACCTTAAAATATAGTATGTATTCACCACTTGTGAAATGCGCAATTATATTAAAATAGATGTAATTTCTATATCCATTTTAAAAAATTTATTCAGTAAATAAATTTTAAACCTTTGGGTGTTATGTAGGAACAATAAGCAATGTAATCTACTATTAGTATACAATATGGCATATTTACTATTCCTTTATTTTGCCTGTAATGTACTTATAAAAAATAAACTAAAAAATTGTATTTGTCTAAATTTTTATGATTTACGCATTTAAATATTTAAGGACGTACAATTGAAACTAGGAACGGTTCGGGAAACATCTTTGTTATCAAAATGAAGTACTAGGGTATTTAAATAAATAATTACAAAAAATTAAGAACAATACTGATCGATCCATCTGCGAATTAAGAGTAGACTACAGGCTCAGCAGTACAGCTTAACTAATACTGTTAACGTAAAGTTCACAATTTTTGGCAAATCGCGTAAGTGAAATTATTTAAAGCAGATTAATCCCGATTTCGGCAACTTTAGAAAAGTTAGGTGTTGCTGTACTGTTTGTTATGCATATAATGTCGGTAGTTTGTCCCTAGTGGAAGTGGTGTCGACTGAGGGTAAATATTTAAATTGACTGGTTCTCGAATCAGCTATGTTATTACACAGAGTAACATTTTCAAATAGACGTAAAAACGTGTTCAGAAATATTTCAACGAGGAGTATATTTTATAGTGAGCTGTACTGTATGAAGAAGGGTGATAATGGCTAGGATTTGAGGTCCTATTAACTTTAGTCAATTTCGTTATTCTCTATCTAATCTATTTACTTATTTTAAACAATTTCTGTCTCTTTCTATCATTATGTTTTGTAAAGAGTATTCTATTAGCAGAGCTCTTCAATTCAAAACGTTTTAATATACTTTGGTTTTTCTTTATATAATACGTAGCAATTACAACGCACAGTCGTACTGTATCACGACGCACAGTCATACTATATCATGACGCACAGTCGTACTGAGTCACGTAGTACTCTCAAAGATACATTTGTGATGGGGATTTATTTCTATAACAAATCACAGCTTTTCCGACTTACCAGAACGTGTGATGTAACGATATACAAGACTAGTGTAAGAGTAGATTAAATAAAATCGAATTATTGTAAACTAGCTAAAACCACATTGAATCAGACATCTATTCCTGCAGTTATTTTGAATTGTTGACTTCTTATAAAATAAATATTGTATATCTCAGAATAATGTAAATCATCTATCGTCAACTGCCGACTTCCTTGTAGTTAATTGTGATGTCTTATTTATTGTGATTTAATACAATTATCTTATAATTATATTATCGTTATTTTACCCAGATTAACCTGAAGCCACCACGCTATTTCTTTCCAGTGCGAAGGTTACAAGGTACATCAATATCAAGACATTTTATTACTCAAGCTAATTTTAGGGCTAAACAAAAGTTTTATATGATTACATTTTGTCAGTAACAGGAAGCAAAAGTATATATGGACGTAAAGTCAGTGTGTTAGGAAAGTTTTAAATGTTCTACAGAAAGTGAACTGTCCAAAAGATCTTATATGTCTATGTCTTTGATGAGCACTTACTCTGAGTTATATGAAAAGTTAACTTATATTTAATTTATATTAAAAGCTAATTTCATTTATATGTAGTTAAATAGTTTATAATAATGAAATTGAAAAAGGATAATTCGTTAGTAATTACTAAGTTATAATTTAGCTTATAATGTCTTAAGTAAGATTTAAATTAACATCTTGTTATCACAGTTGAACTTTTTTCCGGTAACTCAATTTCTGTAACAAACAAAATTTATAGAAATGTTGATTTAATAAGTGACATATCGATTAGTTGTAATCATATTTAATTCTGATACGTTTATATTTGACATTCTTTAGAAAAAAAAATTGATCCCAAAATGCCACGAAACTTGTTAAATTGTATATTGAAAACAAACCGAATATAAGGTACAACTCACCGTAAATACCATCGTTAGGGTCGTTCCAGGATTGTTTCTCAGATGTACTAAATAATATGAAAAATAAGTTAGCGAAGAAGTAAACTGCTGAAGCTACAAAGAACACCTTACGCCATTCCGCTGGATCTTTCTGTGAAACAATAATATATCATAAGTTATTAATTAATGATATCTAAATACCACGTCTAGATCTAAATCGATAAAGTTTTAATTACAATGAAGAAATCACCTTTCAACTAGATTTTAAGCAATTTACCTGATTTAATAGTTTTACGTGATTTCGTTGTTGCCCTTTTGTTGGCATAAATTATTGTTCGTATACTAGTATATGTATTGAATATTCATTAAGTGACTATAAACGTTACTTCGATCCTAAATATTAAAAGTTGAATTACGATACTTAATAATATAAAGTTACCTCATCTTGTATAATTACACCGCAAACTATCGGAGCAATGATAGATACAATATTGGCCAGGAAATTGGTGATACCCATTAACGAGGCGCTAAAGTTTGGTGCTATATCTGTGTGCACTAGCTGAAAAACAAATCGTTGTAAGATTCACACATTTTAATTAACTGTTACTTATTGTATAGCAAAATACATAAAACTGTATTATTTTTTAGTATATTAAGTTTACTTCTAATATAATGCTGTTATAAATGATTTAAATAGACCTTATGAACACAAAATGTCCTTGAATTGTTTCAATTCCGTTACGAAAGACATTTTATACTATTTTTATTATTAGCTTATTCGAGTCGTATCACATTTAACGTGTCGATGTCAGTTTATATTGGATCATTTCCCTTAAAATTAATAGGTATTGTTATGAAATCAAATCACACTTACGAGGTAACCAGTATAATGACCAGCATTGACACCAACAGCAACTGTTAGCATGACAACAGCGAAGATCATATCACCAGGGGGAGAATATGAGAGACCGATTAATGCTATAGCGGGACCCCATAACCCTGAAAAATTACATTGTCATTATTATTAAGAAATATTATTGTGAGATGGTAATATGTCATTCATTTGCAATACAGTAGATCAATTGTAACTCAAACGTCAAGGTAGAATTAAAAAAAAACAATAATTAAATTAAGTTCCACTTAATAAACGTTTTGATTTAGAAAAGTTTTAATTGGAATTTTAGCAAACCTAATTTAAAGTTATAAAGCTAAAATAAATAAGAGTTCTAGTTACAGAGTTAGTTTTTCAAGTAAAAATTAATGTCGGTAATATTAAGAAACGTACAGTAGTTATCTTTTCTTCGAACCATAAGAAGTTATTAATTTAAATAGCCTAACTGTGGCTGTAGTAGAGCCCAACATTGACATGTTCAAGATACAAAAAATTACAGTTTCTTCAAGTTATAGAGGGAAAATATGTACTTAAATATATTGTATCGAAACATTTATTATTTCGACTTATTAAGCGCTCAGACTTTAAGCAATGAAGGTATTGGACCTTAAAGAGAAGGGAACGAGGGTTTATTTGAAGTTTTATAGGATCTAGTATAACACGCAAATATCTCCCACAAAATAACTTACCAATGGAGTTTGACAGTTTTCTAGTGTTAGAAACACTGAGCCACTTCTTTCTTATGATAAGGTCAGTCATAGCGCCTATTGGGAAGCTGAGCGCGTACATTGATAAATAAGGTAGTGATGATAACATTCCATTCTGTTTAAGAAAAAATAGGTTTACAATTAGATAAGTAAGTGTTAAAAAAGGTAAAAAGAAAATATAACGTCTGGTAATAATACTATTGAGTGAAGAAAACGAAATTGATGAACCATTTAAAGATATTATTATATATACATGTAATGCGTTAAATGTTGGAAATTATTAAAATGATAAGCAGCTGTACGACGATCGAAGATCATTTAAAAGGACTCCACCGAATAACTGAAATCCATAGAAAATGACGCTTAAAACAACCGCAAAAGTATTAATTTTAGTTTACAATTCTTTGGTAACGTAATAATGTTTACCAATAAATATTGTGTGCTAAACGAAAACTGCAGTAATATCAATATTTAAATATGTATTGCGAATCAATATTTCATTATTTCTCTTTCAAACATAGTTTTTTGATTTATATATTAAATAAATCTTCAATTGTGGGGCTGGACTTAACTCACACTCTTCAAATCTACGTTTAGGACTTTCGCCATAAACGTTGGCATTTCAGTCATTAGCGTGAAAAATCCCCAGTTCTGTCCACAGTGGGCTACAATCACAGCCCAGAATGGAAGCGAAGTAAATATCTTCCACCACGGAGCTGAATATCTCTGAAAGAAAAGAATATATTGATACTGTAGAGTAAGAATAATATATCATATAAGTATTGTAATTATATTTTAATAGAGAGTAGTCCTTAGTAGGCTTATTAATGCGAATGTAAGTGTGTGTTGTTTGTGCGTTACGCTTTCACACCTATAACTACTCAACTAATCATTATGAAATTTTGCACACACGTTGTCAGAATACAGAAAAGGATATAGGGTACCGATTATCTAAAGAACAAGTACTATGCAAGAGGAATAGGACAATATACATTAACGTTAGTGAAGCTGGAGGCAGAAGCTAGTAAATTATAATCTTAACGTGTTTGTTACTTCATTGTGCTTCTACATCGAACTTTATATACTTTAAGCACATTATCACTTAAGATTTCAGTAGTCAGTGTTTTACATTATGATAGATGTAACAGATTTATTGCAGTTGTGGAATTAAAATAAACATATTTTTAATAACAAGGATCCATATAATTTAATAATTAGTATACATAAATGGAGTTAGACATAATAGAATAGGAAGTAAGGGAACATTAAATTCTAGTGAAAGTACGTTGGATATATTCAGTATGTTCTTACTATTTGCTTCCCGACTCTACCCAGCGACACTTGTATATATTTCATTTCAGCTTCGGATACATATTTAGACGTTTCAGGAGAATCTGAGCCGAATATTAAATACACAAGTGTCCATATAGCTCCAAGTGTGCCGTTCGTGTAGAATATCGCTTGCCAGCCCCAAGCTGTTGCGAGAAATCCAGATGCTATCAACTGAAGAGCGATACCTAATTGCCCGCCTAGAAAATAAAAAGCACGATTAATTGGAAAAATAGAACAATTAATTTGAATGAAACGTTCAGAATATTGTTGATTTATAATATAAGTATAGTACTAATTTATTTAATTAGGTCAGTGTTCTATTATTAGTGTACCTACTATAGAAACTAGTTGTTACAGCAGTATCTCACCATTTTGTTTCCATGACCAACCAACTAGAACTAACAAACTAACCAGCATAGATAATAGTCACCAAGAGCCCCTTCTCCTCCAACGGAATCCACTGACTGACGAGATGATGCGTACAAGGGTATGTGAAGGCTTGTGTGAAACCCTGAAGTATCCTGCAAACGCACACTAACTCCCAACCACCCTGTAACACATTTTAAATAGAATTAGTAAAATTATAAGAACAGTATCTAAAACATTTGACTTGATGATGTTCAAGGTTAAGTAAAGTGGATGTAGTTAGAATGAAGGAATTGAATCCAGTGAAATATTCTTTGCCAGTATGAAACTCTTTAAAAGTGTCACAAAGATGGTTGGTCTCGCGATATAGTGGTTGTTATAGTTGTCTCTAGTTTTACGGTGTGTACATATCTGAGTGTATAATTAGAATATAACACTGAATAGGGAGATGGTTTTATCCCCGTACGGGCACAATTTTTGTGTTTTTTTTTTTTTTTATATTATAGGGGGCAAACGAACAGGCGGGTCACCTGATGGTAAGTGATCACCGCCGTCCATAGACACTAGCAACACCAGGGGAGTCGCAAGTGCGTTGCCGGCCTTTTAAATACGTGGGCCTCCGGCGCTCTCACTGACCGAACGAAACGCAACAGTGCAACCACTGTTACTTGACGTCGGTTTTCTGTGAGAGGGTGGTACTACCCCGGGCGAGCCGACCCATTCATGCTGAAACCAGTAATAACTTCAGCGTAGAAAAACTTCCAGAAAAATCAAGACGTATTAAAAATCATAAAGACAAACTTACAATTACGGTTCCAATTGGAAGAAGCAATGAGATAAAAGAGTTAATTGATATGGATAGAGTTATCAGCAGCTTGCCTCCAAACTTTCTCGCCATCTCACCAGCCGGTACCTGCAGCACCACATATCCCCAGAAGAATGAGGAAAGGATTATTGATTGAACGCCATAACTCCAATCGAAGTGCTGAACAATAAAAAGTTTAAATTATTTTTGTTGCAGTGTGACTGGGTTCCGGGAAAAGCTAATACGTCTCTATTATTATTAATATTAAGAAGTTGTATATCTTATGCATATTATTTGATGTAATAAAATAAATTTTTTTGTGTATTTAATATATCCGTATATTTTGTATGTGAAAATAAAAAATGAAGCAATAACAACGAAATATGATATTGCTAATTTATATAAGTAGGCGTTACATACGCGTTATGCACATACCTATATAACGAGTAGAAGCACAATAATTGTACAAATGTGCTAACTTAAAATATTGCAAGTTAGGTCCATCGTACAACTGGTGTAACATCAGCAATAGTGACACGCTTAGCCTTTTAGTTCCTAAAGGTTTTGCAGAGGTCGACATGATACCCCCGAATAGCGATAGATCCTGTTAGTGCTTGCTGTCATTTCTGGGTGTGCCATGCTTACCATCAAGTGCAGTGTGGTCACTTCACGTGTGGCATTAAAAATTCCTGAAAACTTCATTTGTATTGATTCTGATGATTCACAATACGTAAAATATAACTGTATTTTATATTTTTATTATGTTTTATAAAGTTGAGTTGGTATGCATATTATACCTTAACAGTAAAAAAATGTTAAAAAGAAACTTCCGATTCGTTGGAGCCTATGAGACATGGCAACCCTGCCACCGTTCTTTATACTTATTTAGATATTGCCCTAAATTAAGGAAAATTGTATATTAGATTATTTATTTTTCTAAACAGTGTTTATCATTGTAAGATGATTTCGTCGTCAATTGTATAGTTTTTTGATCTCTACTAATTAATTAAACATTACGTTTTGATATTTAATCATAGAGTAACGAACGAACGAGTAGGTGTTTATAAGTATTTTGCTTGTTTCGCGAGTCAGTTTGGATTCGGCATATTAACCGATTGACTAAAATGAATCGCAAAGAAAAAAAATTAAGATAATTTTCAACCGGCTCCTATCACTTATCATTGAAGAACTATGGGAGTTATTGGAAGAAGGAAGTAGAAGTATTTAGACAAGAGATTAGATTTTAAAAAGACGCGTCCTTGCCGTAACAAATAATCTTTTTAATGAATTACAGATCGAAAATTCTAGAGAATTTAGGTTATTTTTAAGAATTATTGTAGAATGTTTTGCGACATTGTTGCAGTACATAATAAAATAATATACAAATTGTGCTTAGAACTAGCGAACGAGTTGACGAGTAGCGGCCGAGTGCATGTTCATACGTGTTGAGCGGGATAGCGTGTCGCTGCGGAGGCGGAAAAATGAAGCGGGAGGTACTTGGGTACTCGGATACTCGCCCTAGTAAATAATTCGTTATTCTAGTGACTCTCTCGGCACTCTGTTCGGACTTAGTACTCGGCCGAATCCTCGTCAAAATATTCATATGTATCGAGTACTCGGCAGAGGGCACTGTCTCGCCACTGTACTCATTACATGTGATAGACCTATAAGGTAGTCAGGTGAGATTGCGTCAAATGCTAAAACTAGTTTATTTCAAAAAAGTTGTCTTTAATTTAACAACTTCATTGAATGTATACATTGTTTTATTAACCAGAGGTCGCGTCATTCATTATTTTTATCTGTAATTTAATAGTCTTCTGTTATCATTGGATCGTTGACCTACAATACATAATTTATAACTAATGGAATATTTTACAATTCATTTTCTTAGTAATTATTGTAGTTGATTTTCTTTATATTAAATTTAATATATCTAGCTGTAGAGTAAGGACAGGAAAATAATTCTTTAGAGTCAAGTTATCGCCTCCACTAGTAAATAACTGTATGACAGGTAAGTGGTGGAGTTGAATTTAGCGAACTTGTATTACCTTGCACTACCGCTTATTGAACTGCCAAATTATCCGACTTCCCTGAGACTTGAGAGATACCAAAGGTAATTGCAGAACGGAATGATAGGCTATCATTAAAATACACTTCTTAATTAGAAATACTCGTGTAACTGAGTAAGGGGGATCTACCAAGAAAGCCAACCATTTAAGTCTAACGAACACTCCTACAAAGAGAAAACCCTTTAACAGGGTTAAAGAGGTAATCTGTAATTATTTAATGTTTATTTGTTCTGGGAAGGTTTTTGTATATAATGGTCATTATCCGATACATTAGGATTGATGAAGATCTTCTGAGATAGGCAACAATATTCTTCAATACTTTAATTCATGATTGCTGTGATCGTATATCTATATATATATATCTCTTTAGAGAGTAGTGTGTAGTTCTCCATCATTTTTTTTATGTCAGTTATAGTAAATTTCCATAATATTCATCCAATTTCAATTATTTTAGCAATCTTAAGATAATATTGTATATAATAAATGAAATAAAAATAAATCAGATGTATGTATGAAAAACGGAAACCAACAAAAACAAAGAAAATTAAAAATGCTGGTTTATTTAAATTTATTCAGTATTTTTTTTAAATAAAATACAAAGACGGTTTTTTTTTTGAGAAAAAAATGTGGTAGTTTTGTTTTACGATACCTGCTTAGTATTAGTTTATGTTATTGAATAATACTAGAATTATTAACGTGTTTATTTCTAGTACTATTACAATAATTATTGAAATGTTGTTGCCTTTTATAAATCAAAAAACAGTACGTTTGAATTGTTGCCGCAGGGCCTTTATTTTTTGTAGTGACAACATGATAAAAAAGTTTTTTTTTGTTATATCACATTCGTAAAATTGAGATTATTAAATAACAAAAGGTGCAGTGAAAGTTATTTTTGCTTAACGTAAATTAGAAATAAGATGTACGTAGTGCATAAGCCATTGTATCAGTGACATTACGGACCCCACCCACAAAGATAACGTTATCGCTTATACTGATTATGTCGTCACTTATGACACTGAAGTCTAAATTTAAGTCTTGGAAAATTTTCCCTACACTTTGTCCATTTCAACTCAAAGCTGTTGCAACTTAATTTAACATACAGTTTACTCACGTTTTATATGAAGAATGTGTAACTTCATTTTTCACTTTTCCGTATGATTTTTCATATCTTTTCATATAAATGTAGTTGTAATAATGACAAACAAACACCTGTTTGATCTAAAGTGATGCGCTTATATACTGATTGTGATACATTCGGCAATTTAATTATATTGATATAAATAGACGGCCTTTGCTCTCGGCTTTGATCGCGTTAATATATATTTGTAGAAGACGTGATCACATACGGAGCAGTAGAACTGGCCGTTCTAATTGTACGTATACGCTGTAAAAATGCTTTGGTCCTATTTTTTAAAACTTGTCATTTTGCGTCTATTATTTGCAATCGATTCTCCACAGATCTTGCAACATTTTTGAAGATAGAGCACCAAGACGACCGTTTTAAAGCGAGATCCTCCCAGCACGTGAAATCGATGTTGCAAGCGCTCAGATGCCCTTTGAATACATCTTATACTACAGATATTGACCACCGTATTTCCGTTTACCCTTTTGCCGCCTCGGAGTAAAAGAATACTATATTATTATTAGTATTGAAAAACACACAAGGAAATGCAAATGGAGTTCGCCTGGTACGCGGTGTGGCCGTACTAACGCTCTCGACTGAGTAATAAACACGACGAGAACTATTTATGATGGTACGCTCCATCGCTTCACTTGTTAAGTTGCATTTGCTCGGATGCTTAAAAAACCATCAAGCGATGAATAATCAGTTTGCCAAACTCTACATTGAAAAATGAATTTTGGTGTCGGGTTTACATCGATAAATATCGATATCGCTTGTCGGATTAGTATGAAACTTAGCACGTGTAGACGTTTTTTTAATGGATTCTATAAGTAGTCATTATATGCATACACATTTCTACTCCATCACTGTTCATTTGATCGCCATGAGAACTGGTATGTGCAGAAAATTAATACGCGGTGAATATAAATATTCATTTTGATATAACTCAACTATATACACAGTAATTATAAAAAATAGTAACAAATACAAGAGGAGATGCGTGCGCAGCTGGTATAATATTTAATTTGAAATAAAAAGAAATGCTGCTGTGAATAGAATAAGTATATCTTCACTAATACTTTCGGGTGAAAAACTTGACGTGTTGTGGATAAGATACCAAGCCATATAAAGCAGTCGGACCTTACATATATAAATATAGTATTTATCATTTTCATTAAAACATTTTAACGACGATACACTGAATTGACATCAACTCGATAAACTTCACGTGACAAGGTTAGTCTTAATTTGGATCAATTAAACAAATGTTATATGTTTTTATAATGATAACAAATTAATGATAACGTGTGACAATATAATATAATACATGGCCGCCGTGCTTTTTATATTTAATATATTAGATTTGATTCAATATATCACCAGTTCTCAAACATGCTGTAAGCTTTAAAAGTTAAAGAAGACGCTACACAAACACTACATTCTACATTAGTATAATTTCTCTTCGTTGTAATATGTATGTTGATTGAAATACCAACACACGAAATTGCTGCCTGGAAACTAAGTTATAATATCCATTACAATTGGCAGTGTGAGTTAGGATAGCTGTTCGAACGTGAGATGGAGTCGCAATGTACCCTGCCAACTGTCAACTAAATCAAGAGACACTGCAAAGGCAGTAGGCGTCGGTAGAAACATTAATATGCCAAGTTATTGTCACAAACAACTGCAGTATATAATATGTATTCGCCAAATGCAACAGCGTATTCTCATTCATACCCCGTTGATATTTATCTATACTCTATTTATGTAGTACCTTTACCCCGAATTGAAAAATTTATATCTTATTACTTATTATTCATTTCTTGTAAATATGGCTAACTGATTAGAAATAATTAGTTTCGTATTTGTGGCATCTAATTACTTCACATAACTTGCTGAAACTACTGGATTCAGTTTGAATCCTGGATTGGTGATAAGCGTAGATATCAGTGTTTATTTTTTTATTTATTTGAACGCACAAATTTATGGTTAACTAGTAAAAAAAACTCTTTTATAGGTTATTGACTAATAAATAGACAGACAGACAGACTGACAGTAAATTATTGACTGATATTAGCTATCTAATAACATGTTACGACCTTTAGATGAGCTGCAATTATCACACAAAAGTACATTAAGTAAGGACGAGTTAATAATGCGAGCGAGCTGTGTAATGTGCGGTCGTAAAAACTAAATGTTAGGGTAACTGCGGAGCACAACTAGTTACAAATGTTATTCAATAATCAATTTTTGATAAAGCTTACGTCGTCTTTCATTTTATCCGTCATATCGACGATCGCCATACTCATGTTAACTCGCATGGTGTAAGCCAGTAACATAGCCAGGAAGAGAAGAAATGTCTGTATGTGCCGGACTCCAAATCCTTCTGAAATTAAAATTACACATTTATGATATTTGCTTGGATGTTAACGAAACAAGAATACAAAAAGACGTCAATTTTAAAAGAGATTACAAGGAAAAAATAACACTTTTGGATTATTGATGTATTTATAAATTCTTTACTAAATTACGAAGTACAAACATGAATAAACAAAGGTTATACTAAAACAAGTCAAAACAATTTTGAATAACACTAAAGCCTTTCTTATAAAAGTCCCTTTTAAATTACCACGGTCTATATAGAAGTACTAACTTTATGTTTGCCTTTAACATAACACATAGCGATATTCACTATATATTGGTACTATAAATTAAATGTTTACTGTTAGTCGATGGCATCACTATTGAAATGAATTGAGTAAATATACAAAAAATCTTAAAAATACATTGATGTTATTATACGTTTTGTTGAGCCATCAATCTGTAACGTAATGCCGAAAGCATTGTATACCACATCTTTACGAAACATACTAAGTATAAGGAAAATTGCTGCGGTGAGTGAAACAAAAGATGCTTTAAAAGCCTGCCATTAACAAAACCATTATTTTAGCCTCCTCTTGCTATAAACAGGTAAGAGCGAATCCTGTACGCGTATTTTTAATGATGTTAAGCTTAACCGAACCTGACGTTAATGACCTCAAGAGAACCACTTTCAGTTTATCATAACATCTTTATCATTGCGTTATATCTCTTATAGTGTGGACAGAGATTCTTAAAATAATCTATAGGTTATTGCGGAATCCACTGTATTTTCCATAACGAGTTTTCTATTTCTCCCTATTTTTCGTATTTCTCATTGAAATGCAAATTGTTATCGGCAATGAAGATGATATACTTGAAATCAGTATTTCGTAGATTCTGTATGATGCTATTGATTTAAAATTCTGTATTTTTAACTTATGGATCACTATAAAATCTTTTGTCCTTAAGAAGAGGAAAATAATCATTGACTATTTATTTACTATTTTAATTTTCCTGTTGCAACAACAACCTTAACACTACACTCACTGTATATCTTCATACATTCCATATCGTGTCTAGTGCTATATACTTCACTGGCTTATTATATCGCATGTTGATTATTACCAGACAAATTAGCACATAAACGTTTAACTTTCTAATCTATGCTATGATTTGGACACTGATTGTATGTAGAAGGCAAATTTAAAACTATAAAATTTACCTAATTAACATTTTTCAAGTGTGTGAAATGATACATAAGTTCTAGTTTAGGTATTAAATATATACTCACTTGGCTTAATATTTAATTTTTTTTCAACAGTGGCCATATCTTGAAGTGTTCACTTAACTCCAGAACAGATTGTTTGTGTCACTTTACACACTTCACGGTATCGAGGCTCTGTAGAGAAGCATACGGCAGTCCGATGCGTATTAGCACACGTAACTAATTTGTACAACGCGTAAACGGACAACGAAGACCAACTTACGAAGCAGTCGGATACTGTATTTTGAAAGCGGTCTGGTATATAGAATATTACCTAGAATTTTATGAATTAATAAAATTTAAACATATGTATTTTTTGTAACCATAGTAAATTGAAACTAAAATGTCGTCGTAAAAATATCACGGTGATAAAAATCCACTTTAACTAAATTAACACGAATCTCAATATCACGGAAACCAACCACTCAAATTTACTTTTTATGGGCACTTACGCTATTCACTAGAACTTGTGCATTCTATCCTAACAAAGTATCACGAGAAGACTCCAAAAAAATATTTTACCATTTTTTTCCTCCGTAGTTAGTACACGAGAACCATCAAACATAATAACCCGATGTTTTACTGAAACGACTTTTTTTTATACAGAATTTTTAAACGAATATGTACTCGTGTATATATTTTAAGTTAGCAAATGGCGAAACATTCTGTAGTAAAGACTGGACAGTTTATGTTGATCTTACTGTGTACAAACAAGTTGTTAATCGAGGTCGTGTTCACACTGTGTTCAAAGTTGAAAGGAAAGTCAGAGACGTAAGTGATCCAAATTCGTTTCAAGGGTGTGAAACATTCTTTGCGATATGAACGATAGAGAATCAGTTGGGTGAGATCTATATAAAGTATAAGAACATGGTGCCCTTATTATGTCAGTAATGCTGCAGCTCGTAGAAGATCTATGATAGTTAGATAGATAGATAGATAATTATGTAGACATATTACATATTCTATAAAAACATTCAGAAGTTTCCACGGTGAACCTTTGCATATATTTTTATTTATGGTACTTTTACCCATCCTTTCAGTTTCTTCTTCTTTTCTTTCCTTCGTTAAATATTTATTAACAAAGGGAGCTTTACGTGTTTTTAAATTGAATGTATTATAGAACAAACATTGAGATTTGTTAACATTTGACACAGTTTTATTTAGAACTCGATAAACCTTTTACCTTAAACTGTTCAAATATCATGTTCTTTATCCAAAATAATGTTATTTAAATCTTTATTTATGTATTTATTTGGAAGAATAACAGCTGTAATTTACAATAATATAATTCATGATTAGACTAGAAATATCAAGCCATTTCCTAGTCCCAGCCAATAATACTACAAAAACGGGCAGTTCGAGCAATTTATGATATGGGACCTCGCGAATCATTAAAAGATAAGTTCCAGGAGTTCGGTATCCTAACTCTGCCCTCCCAATACATACTTGAAAATCTAATGTACGTCCGCAAAAACTTAGATAAGCTAGATTTCGTAAAGGACCGACATAATCTAAATACAAGAAATAAGAACAAATTGGTCATTCCATGTTTTAGGCTCACTAGGACCGGTAACAGTTTTTTAGGTAATAGTGTTAGGTTTTATAATAAAATTCCAAAGCACGTTACCGATCTGCCGGATACTAATTTTAAGCACCATGTCAAGCAGGTTTTAATATCTAAAGGCTATTACAGGGTGGATTAATATGTGAACGACGGTGACGTCTGGAAATGACGCCCTCTCTGTGCATCCACCAAAACCGAATGTAATTATTTATAACTATGTTTTAAAAATGTGAGTTATAATATGTTAATGAAAAGATAAACCAGATCGAGTTTCTTGCCGGTTCTTCTCGATGACTGGGTTGTTTTCCGAACCGGTGGTAACTTTGACGTTCATAAGCGCCTTCTCAGGGCCTAAACTGAATAAAGTATTTTTGATTTTGATTTTTGATTTTAATATGATCTACTAATATACTCGTAAATTTAATATAAATTGATCTCTGAGTATACGTAGTAAATACTAAGGTTTTACGAGTTCCCCTATCTCGATCTATAGTATTTTCATTCCTCAGATTATTCAACTCGAGGATGAGAGTTCAAGCCCTGAGTCTGATGGGCAAAACTTTTATTTAACTTTATATTAAGCAACTCTTTCATGAATATTTTATATATTTCTTTTTTTAAGATAAAATAGTGATTGCTTTTGTAATAAATCAGTTAGCTATTGGTATTCCACATCATCCGTAGTAAGGCTTTTAATATCTATTGAATCTTTATGGTTCCGTATCGTTTACATATTACAAATGGTACCGTTTCCATATTTTTCTGTTAGTCATAATTGTATTTTTTTGGTCAGATTCTTATATATGTTTTCTGATATGAGTAATGAGTTATATATAGAATAATATACTTATAATAAGTAATAAGGCACAGCTAATAGACAATTAGATCAACAACAGGCTGTTGGAGTTTTATTACATTTTATATGTGTACGTCATAGTATAACACATTATAAAATTACTTAGAATAGAAATAATAAAATAAGCATCAATAGCGCAATAAAAGTATATAAAGATACATTACAGTACATTTTTAGAGATCGTTAAAAATGTAGTTGACGCAAGCAAAGCCACCGGTAATACATATATAGTATATATACGTCTTATATATGAACGAGTGGAAGAATACTCGCCATTATATAAGATTTTTATCCGAAGTAACGCAAAAAGGAAGATATCAAAATAACCGGAATCCATTTAAAATAAATTAACTCATAACCGGTCGATCAACTTGTTTCTACTACGAGATGACACTAGCTGGTAACGGTGAGTATGTTTGCAATATAATTATTAAATAAACTGTTCCTTTGTTAATTTTATTTTATTATTAGCAAGTTAGGTAATGCTGATTTAAACGTATTAGGCATGTAAACTATACCCGGGGATTCCAAAACTACAAACATGATTTAAATTTATTATGGATATCTTATCACGCTTTGTGACAATATTTTGAATTGATTGTCTAATTATATTCACCTATTCTGATATACCAATATTTTGTTATTATATCTCATTAAAATTAAATTGAAAGATATTTGACCAGAACAATATTAAACAGAAGTTCGCGCCGGGATTTTACCACATCTGTAAGCAATGCCTGAACCAGATAAGGTTATGGCGAGGATATATCGAGATCATAGAGGTACTCGCAGTAGACTTGATTGAATTATCACAAACATACTCGTTACGGTTCCGAGCGCCAACCAAAGACTTACTTCACCTGAAGCTGCTGGTTGATAATTTATCGAAGCATGACGGTGACGATTTTTTATGAGGAACGCCACAACACCAGCTACCATTTTATATTATATATCTTGCTATAACCTTTTTCAACAATTATATTGATTTTTATTTTCATTTATACAATGCAAATATAAACTTAGCAGGGTGACGTACCGCATTTCTCTCTTTTATGAAAATTTTCTCTTTAAGAATAGATCAATCCATTCATGCATTCACACTGGTAACGAAAACATTCAGGTTTTAGTTGGTACAAATAAGTGTTGTTCGAATACGATATACTTGTATATACACCAATATAATTATTCAATATTGACAACAAAGCACTTCCTTAATCTTTACTCATTAAGTTGATATCTCTCTCTTTCAGGCGTCATTTTATGTATCTTTCCATTATGTAAGTGTAAGGTCATGTACGGCTCGAGAAATATTTTCGCTGATGTTGATATACTAATTAATATTTAATCAGTCACTAATGTCACTTATTTTCTTACATCCATACATCTCAGACTGTACCTTATACATAAATACAAGATATACGATGGAATTTATTGAACTATTTGTACAATCTAAAAATCAGAGAATTTGGTATGAAATGCACATCGAACAAAACTGTTCATTTCTCTCTCATTGCATGTCCACTGCGAATTTAATTAATCTCAGTTTCAACTCGTTTAGTAGTTTGTACGGATTACAAAAATAAAAGCTTTAGTTAGAAGGTTTCGACATTTATAACGTCAACGAATATAAAGTCCTTTAATGTTAACATTCGTTTTTGCTTTATGTATTTAATGTAATATGTAAGGAAGCTGACGGTTCGGTTTCATTTGTTTATATTGTCTGTATAACAAGTTTCCGCAATCGAGCTCGCTCCCGTCTCAAAGAGTAAAGTACTCGAAGCAAGAAAGTGTTGGGAAGAGCTCGCAAACAAGTCAAATGCAATTTGAATTAGTTTCGAAGTTGAGACTTCTTGTAATTGTTATAGACCGAATGTATTTACACAAATTTACTTAATGTATATTAAATTTTCTTAATCTTTAATAATTTCCATACTCATCTTCTTATACTTATCCCACATAAATAGGACCGGTACAACATGTTTTCCTCTTCCACTCTCTCATGTCAGATATCATCCACGTAATTTTCGTTTTACTAAATATGCTCGTACCTTAAAATGATTAACCTATTAACCCAAATTAGATTTATTTAGTACCGTCTTTAACTAAAGGTAAAAGTGAAACAATATGTAACATCCTCGGCAATCATCATATTTTCCCTTAAAATCACTCACACTAGACTTTTATCTAGATATATGCCTCTGCCTTTGAGTAATTGTATCGCGTGAAGAATTAGTTAAATCTCAAGACTAAAACGTGGGTTTATTGTTAATACTTTAGATTAAAATGTCGACTTTGCTATAACAGAAGCTGAAGTGCAAGCTTGGCTATTGTGGCCGCAAATTAAAGCAGTACTACCGAGCCAAGATTTTACCGTGAATGTATACCTATACACGTATCACACAGTAACGCAACTTGTGATTCATTCATACATTTTAATTACTGGTAATGATGTCCCGTCTCTTTACATCCGCTAAAAACGAATGTACCTATCTATGTCTATAACTTTGTGAGTTTGTAAGCATTTGTTATGTACGGTGAAAAGGTAAACCTGAACGAATTCCTCGACGGTTCTTCTCGATGACTGAGTTGTTTTCTAAACCGGTAGTGCCCCAAGAGCCTTCTCAAGGTCTAAATTGAATAAAGTATTTTGGATGTTGATCAAACGTAGTACATGCTTAATTAGTACATAACGGATTCTTATTCTTATTTATATTAGTTGAGATTTCTGCTTTTGTACTATGGCGTGGATAGTTTTATTTTTGTTGGGTTGCAGTAAATCAAATTTTTATCTTCAAATATACTAATTCGAATAATTATATCATAGTAATCGATCTGCGCCACAATTTCACTAAACTCAAATAAAAATTATTTACAAAACACTAACAAGAGTTGGTTGTATTCGTTTATTTTATACAATACACATATTTTGCATTTTCCAAGGCGAATAAGAAATTTCTCAGTTTTGTGTTTAATAGTCTTCCTCATGGAATAATAGAAAGATTATAGAACATTAATTGCACCCTAATTAGTTTTGGTGAACAAGATTTTAATAAAGTAGCCTCGAATCTTAATAGAAAACATTTTAGTATATTCATGTATATCATTTTGTATTCTACATTGAAGAAAAGGCGCGCTAAATCACTTTTCCTCGTTCTTGATCTAATACGATATGTGAAGCTGCTTTATTTGGGTTTCACGATGTTCCAAAAGTTATGATGAAACGGCGTCGCCTTCTGCATTATTAATATCCGTAAGCAAAAACTAGAAAATTTCTCAACACGAGTATAATTACCATGCTGATTTTTCTGTATTGTGTTAGCAACGCTGCACCGACTTAATTGAAAGTTTATTCCAGTACAAGTTTGTAGGATTCATACTGCACCTTTTTATACGGTAAATTTTATGAAAAATTACCACAGCATAGTTTAATAGGATTTTTCACTACTTTGGATCGATGTTAATGTTCAAAGTATTCGGTTACAAGGTATGTGTTAACGTTACTAGTATTCCGCTGCTGAATAACATATTCATATAAGTAATAATATCACATCTAGTTGGTTCGTTTACAAGATTCGGAAATTGTGTAAACAAATTTCATAAAAAATGAAAATTAGTGTTCCAAGGAAATATCTTATTTTTTAAATAGTACTTTTTTTAAACAACTACTCTACTTTATTAATGGAAACGTTTAAAATACTTTAAATGTTTTTCGCAATAAATAATCATATTTTTTGTCTTATGTTTACATTTTAAGCTGCAGTTTCATTTCCATTTGATTTACTGAAGTGTGTCTATTCGAGTAATACTGTTTGAAATTATTTGATTCTAAAGCAGTTACATAAGTTTATCGAACGAAATATAGTAAATGGCATCACAGTTTCGGATATTAAAATTGGATATTTACAAGCACCTGTTACGTAGCTATTTTATTAACGTGAGCATAACTCGCGTATCATCACGACTTTTTGTAAATAATTAAGTGATACCCGCTCGGTGAGCTCGGCGTTAAATAAACTTTTAATTAAAAAAAATATATCAAAGGGTCAACTTAACCAAAAAAATAAGTAGCCTAGTATTATGAAAATACCCTTTTATTATAAAAATATCTTTTTCCTATAGAATTTTTGTACTAAACACCTTTTATTGGCTTAATACACTTCAAAGCTTAGAGCCTTTTCCTTCGATCGTTGAACAAGAACTGACTATCTCACCTTTGTCGTTGACGATATTCAAATACGAATGCAATGCATTTCCGTGACCGACAAATTGAAAGACTAAACAAATACTAAGAGTTATAACAGGAAGCTCACTGCAGTCCGTTTAAATGATTTTAGTTAATAAAAATATTATAAAGGCAATATTAAATCATTAAAATCAAATACCAAAAATAGAAATCATGACACTAGAATCATCTACGGCAAATTGCCAATCAACTGGTCATAATTATATGCTAACCTTTGGTAGCTTTGATGTTATCGAGCCTCACAAGAGCTGTATTTTCATTACATATATACCTAGTCTTGCCATAAACACTGAAACAAAGAAAAAATAAAAATTTCTATTGGAAATAACAATTATTACTTTTACAGTGTGTTAGTTTAATACATAAATTTAAAACCATTTACAATATAAAAAGTTTATTCTCCATTGGCTGCAATATAGTCCTTTAAACGTTGAGGCCAGTTATCAATGGAAGCACGCACTGTATCCATGGGAAAATTCTTCGCTGTCAATCGTACGGATTGTTTTAGGGATTCCAAATTATTATGTCGTTTAGAACAAGTCGTACTCTCTAAAACTGATCATAAATCACAATCTAGCGGATTAAGATCGGGACTACACGAAGCCCAGCCTTCAACTCTAGTAAAGTCCGAAACGTACTCAGTATCCTATTTCGAAAATAGTTACCTCTGTATTTACTGATTTTATCTGTAGATATTTGTCTGAGTAGTCGAAATACCAAATATACTTCTTACGATCCGGGAATCTTTGTAGGCGAGCAAAGTGTTACCACCATTTCTGAAGCAGTGCCTTTCAAATTTCTTGGTAGAAAGATAAATTACAAAGGATACCATCCCTAGAGGCAGTTGTCGACAATTTCATTAATGATCTTAATAAATCGTTTCTATAATAAGATGAAAATTATAGTAAAGTGTACGCAATTTACTTAGAAATGCAAAGCGAGTGGATAACCATAGGTGAGTTCTGCATCACATTCGCCCTAAAGTGGCGCACCTTGATACATGATTGGTCTCCTGTCTTATTAAAATTCTATCTCAACGCCTTCCAAATGACCCTCCCAGACCAATGTAATTTAGTAAGGTGGGGGAAAGCCTGTGAAAAATCTTGCTATACTTGTGGTGAGGAAATAGGTACAGCTAGGCACTTAGTGGTGGGATGCAAGGTGCTCCTCGAAATAGATGATTACTCACGTTGCCATGTTAGAGTACTCCAAATCAAACGTGAAGCTGTTGGCCTTTCAGTAGTGAACCCAAAAAGGATTGACCAGAAACAAAAAACAAACTAACATTTTTAAAAGAAGGTTCAATCCTAAAGTCCAATAACAAGCCCTTCTCAATCTTAGCTACTGCTCCTGACTGGCTTATTTTAATGGACACATATAAAAAGTATTAAAACATTCCAAAGTATGGGGGTGTGTCGTCTTCCAGACCCGATATATTCCTGTTTTCTCGAAAAACTTCAACATATAATATTGGTAGAGCTCACTGTACCATGGGAACCAAACATACATACCTAAAGACTACGTTATAAAAACAAATAAATATAACGAACTAATAAGTTAACTAACAAAATATGGCTATACGGTAAGATTATAACGATAAAAATATGCCCTAGCGGTAAACCAACGAAATCTCTCTAAAATCTTCTAAAATCTCCTTGACTTGTCTAAACCTGCAGTAAGTTCAATTCTAGAACGCATATAAAGCAGGCTCTTATCAAATTTGGCAGGGCAGGGAGAAAAACATAAGCAGTGAAGCTAAGTGTTGACGTACGTCGGCAAGGGGCCCTTAAACCTACACCCGGGTCACAAATCCTGGGATCTGCTCGAAGTTTCCCTTTCTGCCATACGATAGACCCGGCCCCGATAGACCCGGCACCCACACTGTGAATCCATGGACTGCTAACAAGCTGGTCTCTCCTGTATTATAAATTATCATCTATGTTGATTGAACTAAAGGGACTCCCTCCTTCCCTTACAACCATGTCAAGCGGGTTTGATGTCAAAGGCTATTATAGAGTATATCAATATGTAAACGATGGTGATGCTTGGAATTGACTTCTCTCTGTGCATTCACTAAAAACCGATTGTAACTTGTAATGTATTTTAAATATACATATATATCACTACATATTATGTCTGTCTGTATGTTCGTGAATGAATTCGTAAACTACGAAACTGATTGTAATGCGGTTCGTTAATAGATAGAGTAATACATGAGAAAGGTTTAGATATATAATTTGTCAAGGTTTTGTGAAAATTGATTGAAATATAACAATAATTGTTGGAAGTGTTGGAAAAAGTCGAGCCGTTTGGTAGCTTTCATCGAAAACCCTGCCTAATTCTTATGAGATATAACAAAACAATGCATAGTGAGATATTCCTTATTTCCTTTAGAATACCTATATATCTTCTAAAAACATGGTCACATACACTGAGGTAATTGGAAGGCTATTTAGACGGATACAGTGTTAATCCTTATCAAATTTAATACATTAGCTACCTTAAAAATTTCATGCACATAAGTATATATTTTTTATTATCAGGGAAGCACAACGTCCGCCGGGCCTGCTAGTAAGTTAAAGAGATAAACCTGATCGAGTTTCTTACCGGTCTTTTTCTGACCGGACTGGGTTGTTTTCCGAACTGATGGTAATTCTGACGTTCAAAAGCGCCTTCTGCGCAAATTTCTAATAGCTCTACTCTATATGGTGTGTTCTTGACATGACTGATAATAATTATGACTCACACTTAATTTCTCCTTTCTGTCACTAATAATATTAATCGTAATATTTAATTATTTTATTTGAACCCAAGATACTCTTCAATTAGCGCCGTTATTTTGTTTCTTCGTTTTCCTTCCTATAACTCTAAATTTTATTGTATGTTGTATTCACGACAACGACGTCGAACATTATTGCACTGAACAAATATTCAATAATGTCCACTGCACGACTGTACGTTACTATTGTTATTACAGTATTAACTTAATTTAAAGCAATCAGAAGGTAGCTGTACCTGTTATCACTACTGTTCGTACATTTCTTACTATACGGTATTCCACTACCTTTGTAAAAGGATTAAAGGCAGATTTTACATTGGTTCTTAATTATGAAGGTCAATCTACAGCTTGCTTATTGGTGAAGGTAAAAGACGTATACGTAGTTTTCAATCTGTAGTCGTTTGTAGAACATAATGTACTAATGCAGTTTTATATTTATTCAAGCTGCTAAATCTCCTGATATACAAAGCCGTATTTGATGTTCTGATAAAAAAGATAAATAATGTAAGATGACAATAAGGTCACTGCAATCGGTGACATTCAAATGACTTTTCCGAAAACGTGATTACCTCTTAAAATAATCAGGTTATAAAATATACTGTATACTTATTTAAAAACTGCCTACATCTAATTGAATTATTGTATAAATACAAGAAAATCTTGTATTTTAACTTATAATAAAATACGAGTCAAAAATAAAGACGCCATAATAAATGCATGAAAATTTTGCGAGACTTGTTGCTATTTCAATCTAAATATGTTAAGGTTGTTAACTTCTACTCTTAAACTACCTGCAAACATATTTATTCAAGTTAGACCCTGAGAAGCCGCTCATGGACGTTAAAACTCCACTACTGGTTAGGACAAATAAAAAATGAAGCCGACAACAAACTGCACATTTGAAAAAAAAATACTGGTCTTACTGACCCTAAAATAGGGAATGCCTGGTTTGCAATTATTGTTGATTTCATTTATTTAGTTCGTTGGTTTCTCTTAATTAAGTGAGTGATTATGAAATTTTGAAATAGTTTCTTCGTGAAACATTTACTTACAATAACGTTTGTCATGCCATTGGAAACCTGACGAAGCTGAAATATTTACATACCAACTGAGGTAATATAATTATATGTGTAGACGGAATATTGATAAGATACGTCCCAACAGAACATGTTATATTCTCAATTGTTATGCTTGTGTCTTAGTCATGTGAAGTAGTTTAGTTTAACAAAATGGAAGAATACAATGTAAAAAATGAAATTGTTTCAGGTTAGCAATTATATCTCTTATTTTTACTGCGGTTCCAGTCGTAACTAAAGCGTTGAATTTTTTGCTTTTTTGTTTGTAGTTTTCTGCTGGAAACCATTCATTTACTTTTAAAAATTCACTTTTGTTTAAGTTACAAATGTGAAAATTAAATTTTGGGTTACAGTACGAACATTTGGCATCCGACATATTCAGGTGGTGATGATGTTCTTCGCAATGACCATAGCCTTTAGTGTTCGGGTCAGTATTAGTATTGGTGTCGTCGCTATGATAGACAGCTCTTCCGATGATGTGAGTATTTTATATCTTTAAACTTTTGTGTACTATATTATTTGATAGTAATTTTTTCAACTAAGTATCAACATACACCGCAGTTGCAGTTACACTGATTTCACTTCTTTTTATAAAGAGGTAATATATACGTTAGGTAAGAATACAGTCGCATATATTATCTTTGTGTATTCATTGGCGGCTCCCACGAGCATGAGCATTAGCACGAGCTAAGAAGTTCTCATTCGTAACAATAAAATATGGGATTATCAAGAAATTCTAAACACCAAAATCAATTTAAGTGTATAAAAGCAATACGTTTTAAAATATGTTGAAGCTAAAGTAAGCTTCATAATTTATTTGTATACCAGTTGTCTGTTCCGCAAGAAGCTATATTATGGCTCTAAGGTAAATACGTTTATGATCCAATATCTTATTAGAAAGACCTCTTCTATATTTCAAATTATTATGAATTATATTGTTGTATTGTAAACAATGATGTTAATTATTTTTATAATGAAAAATATATGTCAATTATGTTTAATACAGTAGTTACCCGTGACTTCGCCTGCGTGAAATTTAGCAAAAATATTTTGTTGAGAGTAACAGATTCGAACCGCACCCAATTACAAATATAATAATCTAAAGAAGCAGTTTCCAAAACCGCGGCTCACGTGCTCATTTACGCGGAACAATTTTTTTTACTTAATGTCATACGCACAGAGTCGCGCGTAACAGCCATTCTAAAATAAAATAGTCTAAGTTAGTACTTATAAATTCAGTTATCCACCGGTGAAAGTCCCTTGCAAATCGGTGCTACTATTTTGGATATTCCATAGGACGAATTCGCAGATAATAGCTAGTCTAAAATACAAAAAAGGCTAAACCACTCCTTATAAAGTCAGCTATCTAACAGTGAAAGTTCTCGGTTCAACCGTTTCGGATATTCCTTTGTGGATGACTTCGATATCCACTCAATAAAAAGCTATTATTTTGATACTACATAAATACACTTCATTTTTATTATACGTATAGATAGGCTTAATAAGATATCAGTTAGTTCTTAAGCACACTTTTATTATTAAGTACCAATTACTTTACTTGTCATTTACTTATTCATAATGTATATTTGTGGTTGATAATAAATAAATAAACACTGGAATGTAATTTATCTATCTATTTAGTTTGATGGTGAACATAAGTATTTCGTTAAGTTTAGACTAAAAAGGTAGTTTATTGTTATTACAATTTACTGGGACCTGTTGAGAGAGATTATTTCATAACGATAATAAAATTTGAAAATTTCACATTTCCCTTATGAGAAATTAATAAAAAAAAATCTATGTTAATAGAAGATTTATTGAAAAATGAAATATAATTTGTCAATTCAAAATATCACGGAAAAAACAAGGAAACCACAGTAAGAGGAAAAAGTATAAAATACCATTCTTTTACAGCTCTAACACCGAAGTCTACTGTATTATAAATTCCCTTGATTTCTTTTTATCTTCGTGGAGCTAACTGTTCACTACCTGTACCTACATTTTGTCTATGTATGTTTGTTGCCTTTGGGACTTGTTACATATAAATTCCATTAGAATATTGTATACATTTTATTTCTTTTCAATAAAACATTAAATAAACTTAATTACATTCGTCTAGAATGACTTATTAGAGATCGTACAGTCATCTCATGTCTCGCCTTATATCCAAATCCTCGCACTAAGATACAGAATCTAAACATCATCCGATTATGTTATGCCGAAGGGTCTTTCTTAACAACCAAATTAATTTAAATATAAATTTGTAATTACAGCATTTCGATTGGAGTGTCCAGATACAGAGTCTTATCCTCTCATCATTCTCCTGGGGGTATATAATACTTCAGATACCAGCCGGTGTGATTGCTGGTAGGTTTGGTGGGAAATTCACACTGAGTATGTGTATTGGTATGAACTCTTTGGGTTCTCTGCTGATACCTTCTGCTGCTTACTATGTAAGTGGTGTCGTTTTATACTCTTTGTAATTGTAGTCCATTGAATTAGGAATACGATAAATTTATAATGAATTCGCTATGTTTCTCCTTTTTTATAAAAGTACATTAAGGTCACGGCAGCCTACTTTATAGTAAAAACAGTGCAATCTAGAAGCAAAAGAAATCGTGACGGCTATTTCAGCTTGCTAGCTATCTGTTGTTGGCTATATATAGGCTGATGTCAAAACGCGACAAACTATTAAATGGTCACCGTGAAAGGTTTGTTGTCATCATGTGTATGATTGTTAAGACATAGTTGTGTATAGAAATCCGTTATCTTTAATTTTAATAACTGTATGTATTCTTTCAATATATACTTAAGATTATACATTATTTCAAATATCTACATTGATAATATTCTTATAGCATCTGAAGCCGAAAGCGTGGTTGAATTTTAATATTGTGTTATTTATTACAGGCTGGATGGAAAGGGGTTTGTGCCTGTCGTATAGTTCAGGGTTTATTCCAAGGCTTCTTGTTGCCTAGTAATCATCATTTGATGGCTAAATGGGCACCGCTGAGTGAGAAAAGCAGATTTGGCATGCTTGTTTACTCAGGCAAGTATACTACTATAATATATTATTTACTCAAACTCTAGCATCTTTAACTATATTTGTAAATCTTTATTATTTCAAAACGATAGCGACAAAAACGTTTCCATTTTAAATGAGCAATAGTTTATTCTTGAGAGTGTATGTTATGAATGTTCATAGAAACTATGTGATATAAAACCCTCTACCTGATATTAGTTTCAAAGGGTCAAAATGACAAAAAAATATCAAAAATAGAGAATACGTAAGGAACAAAGAAAAAAAAATGAAAACGAGAACTGCCATCACTTGCTGATATCAGTAAAACATGCTACTGCTTTTTATTTTTTAAGACACTTTTATAAAATTTTATTGTATAGGAACGAATACTTTTCATTGTGATAGATTAATGAAATCTGAACAAGATCCAAAAAATTATAAAATTTGTTGGCTTCATCAAGAGTTCTACCTGCAAATTTCATATTCCGTCGTTTTATTGCTTGATATTGAGTATTCAGATGAATGTTTAGTTAACTTTTATTTATCTAGGTGCCCAATTTGGAACGGGACTGCAGTTTCTACTATCAGGCTTCGTGGCTGAATATTGGGGTTGGGCTGCGATATACTACTTAACTGGTACTATTGGCTTGGTCTGGACTGCTCTCTATTTATTGATCGGGGCTGACTCACCTCAGAGTTCCAAACTCATTAGTGTTGAGGAACGTCTTTACATAGAGAAGTCAGTTGGATTCGTTGAAGAGCAAAAGGTAAGTTGATTTAATGATTATGATATGTGCCTTCTCGTAAAATAGTTTTAGAGTAGTATTATAGTCTGCAATCGTTAGATTGTTTGAATTATTTAAGGCCTTTTTTACATGACTTACATTTTATTCTTACCAAGAACAAAACAACTTAAACTGTATCTAAAACATTCCCAGAAATACAAGACACCGTGGAAGTCAATGTTGACGTCATTGCCTTTTATATCGATTGTGGTGGCTCACATTTGCCAAGCTTGGGGTTTGTGGACATTCATGACGGAGATACCTTCTTACATGAGCCAAGTCTTAGGGGCGAACATTAAGCAGGTAAGGATTTTGGCAATAATGTATCCGTAAGTACCAAGGTGAATAAAATTCCAAAAAAAAAGTAACTGCTTCAAGAAAACTACTAGAAACTTTAATTTAAATTATTTACGTCTTGCAAATAATCAAAAACCGTTAGTTATATACCATACCTCGAGTGAATAATGCCTTTTAAAACACAAATTCTCTGTGTATATCGACGTGGAAATCTAAGGATTTAGACAGAAGTGTTATAAATGAATATTAAAAACATTTGTTGATTCGTTAAAGTAAACTCATGAAGTAATAATGAAACGGTGAGAGCTGTTACTTGGACCAATATACTTTATTCAGAATTAGGTGGCTCGAGATACGTTTTTATAAAATTATATTTTTACCATCAACTTTAATGGGGCTTAAATATTACTATAGTTTATTTATTTAAATAATAATTATGAGTCTTAATTTACTTTTAGCATCAGTAGTTATTCTTCATTAAATTTCGATTCCAGTAAAATTTGCACCAACAGCTTGTTGTAAATGCCCTGTAGTAGGTTGCTATTTATGGGCAATTATAAATATGAATTATTTTGGTTTCAGAATGGTATCCTGTCAGCAATCCCATATCTTGTTATGTGTGTAATAAGTTTCCCGTTTGGATTTTTTTCTGATTATGTTTTGAAAAGAAAATGGATGAGTTTGACGACGGCTAGGAAAGTAAGCAATTCTATAGGTGAGAAAAATATGTTTATTGAAAGTGTCAATTTTTAATTTTTTACAAAAAACATGAGTTGATGCTTTTGGTGTAACTTATTTTAGAAAGTTGCAAAACATTTCTGTAATAATCAAATTCAAACGTAATCGATTAATGCCCGGTTTCTGAAGCATTTTTAACTGTAGTTTATCTGTTCAATAGCGCTATCGGTTCGATAACTTGTCAAATTGGGTTTCTGAACACATAATTATACGAGAAATGTCAGTTATCCTCGGTTCAACTTAACTGGCCAAGATTGGGCGTTTATCTTTTCGATAAGTTGAATTTGACGTTTCATCTGCCAAAACTGACCTGAAACCCCTTTTTCTTTGAGTCGGTATACTAATTTTAGCACAAATGTTGTTTAAATTATTGTTTATTATGTTCCATAATATGAATAAGGATCCGAAAATTCATCGTAATTCAGTATAAAAATACTGTAGATAATTTCTAATCTCTGTACTTCAAAATCATTTTATATTTATTATTTGTCGACACAAATTCTTTAGCAACTATATAATATTTTAATATTGTTTTCGTGCTTTATTATCGTACATATATTTTTTTATCTATTTATAAAATACATACAAATAATGATTTCAACAGGATTGCTGAGTATAAAATCTAACTGAATCAATAAAAATTATACTACTATACATGATAAATAATACCATTCAAGCAATAACAAAACCAAAGTTTTTAAAATGTTCGTCATTTTGGGAATGAGGGATCAATTTTCAGTCTTTGAGAAACAGCTATGTAACAAATCAGCATACAAACTTTATAACTAAAATTAAAATAAGGCCACGAATCTAAATTGACAAAAAAACTGTTACAATAGAACAATAATTAATGACGAATTGAAATGATAAAATCAATTTTATGCACCATTTTGTAAAAAGAGCCATCTAGTGAACATCAAAGAAGTAGTTATTGGTTTGATAGTTATTTGACGTCTCGTTGTGTATTCAGAAACACATTGACAGTTAAACGCCGCTTGTATTATGGATAACTTTATTGAATCAATAGCTATTGATAGTTTAACTGACGGCTTTAGAAACCGGGCATACTCATGCTATTTATAGTCAAAGTATTTTATACAAAATCCACACCCTTGATATCTCTTACTTTATTTGATAGCCAGTACTGATATATATGCCACTTGATAGAGAAATGCTCATTTTAAAATATACTGTGATGCTTAACTTGAAATGAAAACTACTATTCTGAAAGAATATGTTGTTTTTTTATTTATGTGCTAACAAAAAAAAATTACTGACATCAAAATTTCCGCAATAACGGTAACTTATCGTTCATATTTAGGTTTCTTTGGTCCAGCCATTGCACTGATCTTCCTATCGTACGTGCCAGCCGACTTGATATTAGCAGTATTACTCCTGTCATTGACTGTCAGCATTAACGTTGGATACATCACGGGATTTTTTGTAAGTTTATTTTATACACTGACATCTGGGTTAAAGAATTTCCAAGGACAATCAATTGCATACCTACCAGCTGTTTAAAAAGTACTCGATAAATAACCATCACAAAAAATCACCATAATTGTTTTATTCTGCATAAAGATGGTGATGTTAAACCGTGTCGTATTATACTTTTAAAAGAGTTTTGTAAGATATATTAGAAAGTATTTTTAACACACTCATTAACTTCTCCTGTGTCTATTTATATAAATAACAGAATCTTTGAACGTGAATTTCAAGGACTTCAAAACGTCAGGTTAAATTGAAATGTAGAAATCTTAATTTACGTATGACAATACAATAATTTAATGTGTTTGTCCCATTTGATTAATCAATTATTTAAATAGTCAATTTAATAATTACTAAATTAAGTACTAATTAATTATGAAGTGATTAGAATACGAAATAGCTCATAGTAGAGCCTAATAACATGTTGTCACATATGATGTAACAAAAAGTCGAGTCTTTGAGGTGCTATGAAATTTAAGTTCGTTTAAAGACTAGCAAAGCGAAAATAAACAACAATTTCAAATAAGAATAAATTTATCATCAAAGCACTTAAAAAAGCTTTTTATTGACGTTATACTTCTTTTGGAGCGTTAGGAAAAAATGATGAGAAAAATTTTTAAGATGCGCGCGCACACCGTCTCGAAAAACCGATACCCTGAAGTTAGCTATAGTCAACATTTTATTTTAAAAAAAGTATGTATGCATTAAATATCTTTTTTCTATTGTTTGTGTCGTTTTTTCTACAAACGTATAATAAGGCGAAAGATAAAATTTTAAAAAGATTTATATCTTGTTACGCCAAAGAAGTATAACTTCTAAAGCGTGTACATAAGTACACACACATGTTTTTATAATTTTATATTAATATCAAGAATAATAACTGTTATAAACAATCATAAATAAACTAATTATAAGAATAGATCTAAAAGAGCCCACACTTTTCTTGAAATTAATTATTTTGTAGTTAAGTTTTTTTATTATTTGAATTTTTTTGTTTGTTATAAACCAGTGAAATTTACATCTTTATAGCTTCAAGATGGAGTGTACTTATAAATTGTGTTCTGCTTTTTAGTTCTATTTGCTATAAAAGTATGTTTTATTAGAAAAAATTAAATGATTATGTTGACAAAAGACAAAAAAACTATTGTCAACAACTTTGATACACTGGTTTACTTAAATACGACTTCTGCGTGGGACGTTTCGTATTTTTAGAAAGTCTGCAAAATGAGTCAGGATATTATTCTATAAATATAATATGTAAATACAAAATACAGTGAAGTGTTGTTTTATAGAATAATATAAAATAAAATGAACACATTAAATTATTGTAAATGTGTTAATTTAGAAAAGCTATCAACGAAATAAAGCAGTAGCTTGGGTGAACATTTTGGGTGTGTAAACAAAAAGAATGTAAATGTGGAAACAATTCTTACATAGAATAATGCATACAATTATAGAACCAAAAATGTTTTAGTTGGTACACATCGACATGGCGCCTAACTTTGCTGGAACAATGATGGGTATCACTAATGGAGTAGCCAATGTGATATCTATCTTCGCTCCAATAGTTGCTGGAGCTATTCTGAAAGACGAAGTAAGTTTGATTCCAGAGTCCATTAGATTTTATTGAATTTCCTTTGTTTCTGTAACTAACTTCCTTTCTCTAACTTTATGTATTTATTTTCTGATTAATTCAAGTTAAAATTCAGAAATACAAGTGAAAGTGATACTGTGGAAATATAGTCCCAACGTCCAGATCCTACATTTAGTTGTTCCAAACTTTTGATGTACCGACAATTGTATTCTAAATGATCGTATTGTAAGTTATAAATAAAGAAAATTAATTTTAAACTACACAGACCACAGAAATCGGTTAGAAATCGCTAATTCTAATACACGTCTGTTTCCTCAAACAGTTTCGTGTCTACTTTGAATTGATTACTAATTATAAAGTTAATCCATAAATGTCTTATGATAATGTACCTAGTGTACAAATATGAAGCACTAACTAGCCTTGGGTAAATTGTAATGTTTTATTTCCTCGTATTAAAAAACGAATTTGCGTACAGTTTCTTGCCAATTCTAATGTTTCTAATGATGTGTGTCAAATTAGACAAATTGCACTTTTTTTAACAATATTCAATTGCATATCCTCTTACATTGAGACTGCCGTAAAGCTAATGAAATTATTTGGTATTATTATATTTAGTATTAATAATATAATTGCATTTTATAATTCCTCAGACAGACCAGAGCCAATGGCGTAAAGTATTCTTTATAACTGCAGCTATGTACGTATTCGGAAATATCTTCTACTTAATATTTGGCACGAGCATTAGACAAGTTTGGAATGAACCTGATAATATAATACCAAATGGTAAGTCTACTTACAAATCCATTTAAGATTTCGTATTGTATAGCATTTCTATCCCATTGTTTTACAGTACTGCAGTTGTGCTTATGTTCTCTAATTTGAAGCGTGCAGTACAAACACTTAATTGTAAACTGACCGTTTCAACGTATTCTTTAATAATAATCTGTGTAATAACAGAGTTCAGTAGAAGGTTGCTTAAGTACGATCTTGATATCGTTTCACGTGGGACAAACTACGAGCCTATTCGATATTTCTGTCACATTAGAAAATATATGCGAACAGACATTTTGTTGAATTTCATACCGACTATAATTTTATATAATATACACACATATATTTTTTTATATAATTGAAATTTTTCTCTTTCCAGAAATAGGCCCAGAGACAAAAAAGAGTCAAAATTTAGCGGTAACTCATTTATAAATTATAACTATAATAAATTAATATTGTTAGATATTCCCATATCTTTTATTTTATAACAGAGCATTAAACTGCGTTCTAGTTAAAACCATGTGACTGGATCACATATGATATTAAGTGGCCATGTAGCGAATGAAAGTAGTGCAGTAATATTAGAAAAGACTGTCCCTTTTTGTTAAGTATTCAAAACTTTTTCTTAGGTATCAGCCACATGTCTGAATAACTTCGAAACAACCATAAAGCAGTTACAGTTTGATAGGACTGCATCATCAACAGACTCACACGCATATAGCGATCTACACTTATTTAATTCTCGAGGAAATGTCCAACGATTTCATATAATAACGATAGTCTTATCAAATGCAAACCCAAAAATTGTAGTCATAAGCATTAATGTGTTATACAGTATATGTAGTTATTGGCATCATCACAAAGTGACCACACTGTAGTTGGTAGTAACTACAGTGCAATCTAAAAACAACGGTGAACACCGAGATATTAACCGATGTATATCCGTCACTGTCAGGCTGGCCTGCACGCATCTCCATAACTGGCTGATTCGGAACAGAGCACACTAAAAGAGAATCATGTTTTACAGTTTAACGCGATGATGGTACCAATCTAGTTGAGTACATACATCCGACCATTACCTTTGATTCTGGATATTTATCATCTGATCTGAAACAGAACAGGCACGCCAGTATGACGGTTGATATAGTTGATGTATGATGAATGTGATTCGATCGAACACTATTGCTATACCTTAACAACCGGTAAAACTCGGCACCTGGCCTCTATAATATGGTGGTCCTAGGTTGGTGCTGCATGAAAGGATGACGTCACTATGACTGTCGAGGATCACACCATGATTGCTTTTGTAGTTATAGAAATTGAGATGTAACTTACCCGCACACATTTTTTATACCCGACTTTCAAACAAGGACGATTTTTCATTTCCTCAGTACGTTTGTAGATATGCAATTTTCTCAGAAATACAATTCCGATTTTTTTTTTACTCATATAATATTACTAAGGTTTAATTACTACTGGATTCATCATCATCTCAGTCTATAGAAGTACGCTGCTGGACATAGGCCTCACCACACGTTCTCCACAGCGTACGGTAAGTCAAGGGTATTCGTCTCAGCCACCTCTCCGGAGACCGAGTTCAGGATACACGGGTACGCGTCCCCGGCTTCCCTAGCTACTACTACTTCCTGCATGTTCATCCAAGGTAGTAGTATCCTCCCTCGCAATTCCTATCCACCACAAACCATTCCCCTCAACAACTTTCATAACCTTACCTTACCCACTAGTCCATCTACTCTCCGGTAAGAGTGCCGGGAAGCAGCGCTCTCTTATCAACCTACTGCGCTCGCCAACCCGCTTGGCAAGTGTGGCGAGTATGGTAAATCCCCCATACTAATATGAATACTTAATTATAATATGAAAATTGATAAGAATACAATATAGACTACTTCACTCGTGTATGTTGTTAATTGCTAGAATACGTTTAGTAGTTTCATATATTAGTAGATACAAAAAACAAACGTTATCTCTTTATATTACAATATAATTATAACTAATATCTTTATAAATAAGAATACTATTGTTTTTATATAGATTTATACATATAATTATTATGTGTTTTTGTGTTATTTAAAGACGTCCGTGTTTTTTTTTTTTTTGTTATTTTTATATTCGTCTTTTTAAATAGATCTGCACATTTCATATAAATCTGCCCGGTTTACATAGATCTGCACAGTTAAAATGATATAAATAAATATGTGAACAGATATAATAAACAAATAAGCGTTTTGTTATTTCTCATTTTCATGCAGTTTTACAATATTTATTTATATTTTATAATACTTATTTATGTTATAATATATTCATTTAACTTTTTTTTTTTGTTATTATTATTTACTTATGTTATCAGTAGTACATTTATTTGTTAATTTTATATTTGTTAAATTAGCAATTTTTATTACTGTTATAGTATTGATTTTTCAATTATTTAAGTAAGAAGCCCTCTGTAAGGTAAAGGTCTCCTCCGTTTGTGTCCATTGTTTTCTACGTGGATATTGTTGTACACAGAACCATTTTATTCGAAATGTAGCAGACCTGAACAACTGATGTACACAAACGAATACTACAAAAACACTAAAATTAGAACGTGTGGTTGTTTGTCTATTACATTTTCACGGTTAAACTAGTCAACCGATCATTGTGAAAGTTTTCATAGAAGTTATCAATGGCATAGAGAACATAGGAAACCTTATCATCTAGAAAAAAATTGCTTTTCCCGAGGGCTAAGTTAAAATCTACGTTAACGAAAACCAAGCCACATGCAAAAGCTAGTACATATATAAAGCTCAGACGCAAAATAAAGATTTATTTTTATTGTATATATGATAATATATGATGATATTAAATATAATAATATAGTTACTGACAATAGTAAGGATTGCCATCGTAATTACTTCGTAGATCGTAAATAATATGTACATAAAATATCTATATAATAGTTTCTCTAATAAAATAATATACCAGAATAATCAATTTTTAACTATATTAACACATCTGTAGTTCTTTCTGTGTATGTGTATTTTTTTTTAATTTCATAATAGGCTTCTATTATGAAAAAATATTATTTACACCATTTGTATATCTAGACTTAACTAGTAAACGAGTTTGACTGACTGTTATGAAATTTTGTACAAGAAAAGCCTACTTAAGGGAAGTTTACGTCTTACATTCGTTTTAGAAATTGTAAATAACAATCATATATAACAACGTTTAACGAAATTTGCACTTTTCAAAATACCTAAAATATAATGCAACCTTTAATAATTAACAATTATACTTGTAAAGATTATAAAAATGTCCAAAAATACAATAACGAGGAGAAAATCATTAGTGTGTAATTGAAAATTACACATAGGTGGAGTCACGGGTAGAGCCAGTACATAATACTTCGTGTATTTACAACGCATTAAAACGATTTGTCTTACTAGAGGTCAATATTTACAGATTACGACAAATTATAATTATCATTACATTACAATAACAAAACACGATGTAAATATCACAGTTCAAATTCTTACAAAAATCTATGTTGCCGCTATAAACATTTTTATTTGGAAAGACGTAAAGTTCATTGTAACATGTTACGACACTATTAGAACGTCTGTATCAATCGAACAACAAATTATTATATATTCGCGCTACTTCACATTTCAGATAACCTCGTCATTGATATCGAAATTTATCAAAGTTTTTTTTACAACACAAACAGAGAAATGCATAGAGACACCATCATAATAAATAAGATTCCTTTACTAGCTCTTGGTAATAATAGCTTCGTCTACGTTACAATTGTTTTTCTTTTTCAAAATAAGTTATCTTTGCTAAATTCTATGAGAAACATTTCAGTAACCTTACATCTTATCGAACTATTAAATTGTGGTCTATTTCATATGTATATATACGTATTTAAAGGCTGTGCCAACCTTCTGATAATTAGGAAGCTAAGTAAACTCTTAATGACAAGTTATAAAATTAAATTGCTAACCTCCTGAATTTAATAATTAGTTAGTGTGTCGTTTTATTTTTTATAGTTTTTAAAGAGAGGGACAGGCTATGAACCCGCCATGCTTATTGTGAAAGATTTTGTAGACGTAACTCCACGACTAGTGTAATAATTATAATCTTCTGTAACCTATCAAAGACTATCTATATATTTATTATCTAGGATTATCAAAGGATAGTAGATTTTTCAGTGGTAGCCGTTCTATTGAATTGCAATGTGCCTTCAATTTTGACGTTAGGTACAATATAAAACGAATGAAACTAGTGAATATTTTCATAGTTTTTTAGTACAATTATAAAATTATGAATATATTCACTTATAAGATGTTCGCCGGTTTCAATTGTATGACTCATTTATTTAATTGCGAAATTTTCCCATTTGAAAATAATATTTTCATAATTATTACAATTAACTATTCAATTATTTCTCCATAATTATCTTTTTGCAATTATTAACATACCTGAATTAATATATAATGACGAAATTGATGATATAATTCACGAATAAAAATACAAATGTATAAAATATGATTTTAAACAGCGGTTATTTCATCCGTAAAATATATAACTTTCAATAACAGTTTGTTATTGTATTATCACGAAAGGTGGCGCTGTACAAGCACATTGCGATTTTAAAAAAAGCCGAAGATTTCCAAGTAAGCTAAAAAAAATAATAAAGTGATTTAAATATATATTGCCTGTAGTTGCGTCACCTTGCGAGCTTTAATCTATACATATAAATAAAATTGGAGTGTCTGTTTGTAATATCAAAATAACAACTTTTTACTCATTGGATATGAACGTATACACGATACTGATAACAAAAATAAAAAAATTAAATTTTTTGTCTGTGTGTCTGTCTGTATGTTCTAGGTAATCTCGGAAGCGGCTGGACCGATTTTGACAAATTTTCTCTGACGGATAGTTAAAACTACAGCGGGTGACATAGGCTAATTCATTTTAGACTAGCTGTCATCCGTGGCTTCGTCTGTAGTACTATCTCCAAAACGATTGGACCTATTTTCATGGGACTTTCACTGACAGATAGCTAACATTATAAAAAGTAATTAAAACTTTTTTATTTTGGACTAGCTTTAACCCATGGCATTGTTTGTAGTACTATCTCCAAAACGTTTGAACTATTTTTCACGGAACTTTCACTAACAGATAGTTGATCTTATAAAAGTAATTCACAATTATAAAAAAAAATGCATGCGGAGCTGCGGGCAACAGCTAGTATTATATAATATTCAATCTTACATATTCAACTTGGATATATAATATGGCTGAATATGATTTGCGAGGAACGTTTATCATTATCTTTGTTGGGGTTATAATAGAATTTCTTAAAGTTTCTTTAAGTATAATTTAAAAAAATAGATTATAACTAACATATTATAACAAGAAATAACCCTCAAACTTTAAAGGTAACTAAGGTGGTAGAATTTTGGCAAAATGTATTGAAATGTTTTGCGACCGATATACCAGGTGTACCAGTTACCGTGACATGTTTAGGTGTGTGTGAATTGCTGGCTGTTTGCACTCGGTTGACTCGTTGTCTCCATATATATTGTCATAAATCTATCATAGTAAGTCACCTTTACTTCATCGTGTTTCTGAATCAACCAGTGTATATTCAACTACAGAGCGGTCTGTGTGTCGACGTCGCTACGAATATAGTTGTTGTTTGTAAAACTCTCAATTGTCACTGTTGCTTTTGAATAACCATCACATACAATGCTGTCATGTTGTCGTGTTACAATAACAACGGGAATAGATTTGTTGTCATGAATAGAACGTAGTGTTTGGCAACGAAAGAGACGAATGATAATAGGATTTACGGATAGAGTAAGAACGACATTATCTAGAATTAATGAGATTAGGCGTTATATTAAAGAAAATATAAAATAGCATTAGAGACAGAAATTGAGGAGTAATAGGTTAGCGTGATGTGGGAAGATCGAGAAGAGAGGAAAGTCATATAACTTGAAAAGTGTTGTGGACGCGTTGAGACAGGAATGATATACTTATAAAGGGTATGACTGCTTAATTGGTAGCTAATAGAGGAGAGTGGAAGAAGATAAGAAGTTATTATTATATTAGTCATGGGCTTCCGTTGAAAACTCGAATACAAAATCTTTTATCATAAGCGTAACTGGTCGTGAATATAAACTTTCATTCTCTATCTCTCTCTCCTTGTAAAGTATAAACAATAAAACGAAACACCTACTTATATTATATATTAACAGCCATAATAATTAACAATTTTACATCTATTACATAAAAATTTCAAAAAGTTCAAAAAAGTAAAAAAATTAGATGTGATGTTTTATGTTTATATTAGCAAATGTAATCAGATGGAAATTTCGAGTTACATTATAACTTACAAAGAGTATTATTACGTTGTTTTCACTTCAGAAATTAGTATGGAACTCTTTGATGCGTAGAGATAGACGTGTTGTTTGCAATGAAGCGGAACAGAGGATTGATTATTAACAAAATAAATTATTTTATGAAATTCAAAGTCAATTACCGATGAATAACTGCGTAAAACAACATGTGCCTTGGCTGTGTCAACGAGGACTGAACAAACAAAATATTTGTTCGTTGGTAAAGATGACCTATTCTACATACAAGCACATTTAATAAGATTCTATAAAAAAAGCCTACTTCCCGAATTGATTGGCTTAATATTTTGAAGAAACATGGATCTAAGACAAAATTCTTTATAAGTCACAAGAAAGTAGCTAATTTTGAGTTTGAAAGTGGACAGATATAGAGGTAAAGGAAGACCGAAAAGGGTGTGGATGGATTGTGTGAAAAACGATATGTATATAAAGAGTGTGAATACTGAGATGACATCTGAGAGAGGAGGAGGAGAGGAGAGTGGAAAAGGAAAACATGTTGTGCCGACCCTACTTAATCAAATCAAATCAAATCAAAAATACTTTATTCAATTTAGACCCTAAGAAGGCGCTTATGAACGTCAAAACTACCACTTAGGTGGGATAAGGGTAAGATGATGATGATGATGATGATTTACTTAATGAGCATTCTGAGACATTGTACAGTGACTCGGTCCACTATTACAGTAAGCGAAGTGCAATGCGAGAATAGAGATGCCAATTATTAGTACTCATACTGGAATGATGCTGCTTCTTCACATCAATGTTTGAACTTAGTTTTGTGGACCTTATATTAATAAAATGTTTGGGAAAGGGATTTTAATCTAGATCCTTGGGAGTTAAAGTATGAGCTAATAACCTTACTAAGCCCCGATAACACGTTTCTGCTCCTCATCAAATTGAAGAGATGAAACCTTAGTCTTAGAAATGAAAGAATGTAAATAATAGAAGTATATTATGTATTTAGTTTGTAAAAGTATTAAGTTGTTTCTCTTTAGTTAACATTTTTCTGCTTATCAGTTGTCGCTGTGTACACCTAGTTAGTAAGTTAGTACTACGAGTCGATACCTAACATTGAAGAGCGTAAAATTGAGTACGTGTCCTTAACGGCATTCAGCTTGGCCTCATTGTTATGGTAATACCTATCTACGTATATTATAATTATTTCAGAAGCGTGTAGTGTTTCAAAACCTTTGTTTAAAAAAAGAAAAGAAAATATTAATAATTACTTACAGCAATTTATAAATACACGCAAGCGGAGTCGGCGGGCATAGCTAGAGTACTTATAAATACTAACATGTATATTTGGTATCCAAGTGCACACGTTTATGAAAACATTCGAGGATTCGTGATGGAATGCAATATAGCGAAGATATATTATTTAGAACAATAAACTTTGTTTTAGAATAATAACCTTGGGTTAAACCTAATTAAGCAGTTTAACTTCAATAACATGGACGTAGGAGTTCTATAAAACCTTTTGATAAAGTTGCTAATGCCAATTGGAACTGGTTGAAACATTATATTATAAAAGACGACGTCAGGGAGGTATTAATTTTGATATCAATGGGTTATGATGGAGCTGGTGTGATTGATAAAAAACCCGTAAATAAAAGAAAAAACACTCCATTGAAACTACTTCTGTGCATGTTGCCAAGCCTTACTGTTTTTTACCACTTTGTATTGGAAACAAATAATCATTGAATAAAAAGCTGAAATTAGTGTATCTATATTTTCGGGCAAATAGGAGTTCAACTTGTAATCATATTAGAATTTCTTCTCCTCGTCAAGGAACACCATTAAAAAATTGTGAGCACAAACTACTCCACTAGTTTTGTACGGAGTCGATCAGTTAACACGTTGGAGTATTTAGTTAAATGTGATGAGATCGCGGCGACGTACGCTTGTGTCTCGCAGTGACACCAACAGATTTTGTTGCGGCAAAGTGTACACTTGAAAGCTATGACTTCCGCACAGAAAGTGGAAAATCTTAGACCTAGTGAGTATGAACCAATACGTAAAAGGATATTTTGAATGAATGCTAATACTAAACATATTTGATCTGGTTTAAAATTAAAGTAAATCTTCATAACTTGATTCGCCTCATTATCTATCTATCAGTGTTTTAGTGAGCATTGCATTTCTTTTCAAGGTAAGAAGAGTACGTTTAGTAGCGTTTAACTTATTGTTTTAGCGCACACTTAATGTTGTTAAAATCAAGTAAAAAGTTCAAACATATATTAGGTATACATATGTATGTAGTAGAGATCGACATGCCGAGTTGAGTTCAAGTTATTTACAAATTCTTTACAACATTTAAAAATATATAAAATTACATATAAAAAAAATCGTTTCAAGTGCATCGTTGTTATTAAATCTATGAAAATGATTTCTGGTTCAAAGCAAGCACTATTAATTATCAAAGTAAGGATATATTTTATAAAAGGCAATAAACGTAGTGTAGTTCCAGCTTTATATGGCCGTCAGACTTATAAAGCTAAGTAATATATTGTTGGGTTAAATTCGTATATTCCAATATTTGTTTTGTACTTTTATAATTGGAATTACGAAATAAGTTCTGTATTTGTAAAGGAGAATTTCGTCGTAAGCATTTCCTCTTATCTGGGGGAGCAAGCGAACAAAGGGAGATCCCTGTATACTAAGCCCCACGGCGTGCCCACAGCCCATTAACACGGGGTTGTGAGAAACTTTATCTTGAAGCCTGAGATCAGCGGTCAGCCCAGTGTATGATGAACATACCTCTCTTGGGCTTAAAAAGGCAGTCAAGTGTAATCCCTACTGCCCTCCCGAACTATATTGTCTGCTCTGATCAGGAGATCAGAGGTAGGAACCTAGGATGATAAAATAAATAAATTAATGTCTACTCCAATCACACATCTACATTAACGCTTATAATGTTCCCTCCCTCGTAGACTTTTAAGAAAGTTTTCTTCTTATCTATTTTCTTCCAAGAATTTCGTCTCTATCTTGATAGAGATAGCGACGAGATAATTTCCTAGCTCAACCAGCCTAAAACTATTTTTGAGTTAAATCCAGGCAAATAAAAACGAAAGCAAATATCACATTCAAGACCTCTGAAATAAATTTTTATCACAACATTTCAAAATAAAATTATATCTACAGAGCAGATCACAGAGTTAATGAAATTAGAAGCATCATGTGGAACGCGAGTTGGCAGCAGAAAGAACTTTTCTTGTTACTTACGTGTCAGCGAATATTTCAAGTTACGTCTTTTATTTAGGCGCTTTTTTTTCAGTGCGGAAATACATATTATGTAGAGTATAAGAGAGGTGTTTTGTATGCATATAGTACGTACTTTTTTTAATATTGAGTCATGCAGTACTGTCTATTAGTATGTTTAAATTATCACATGCTTTATATAAACAGTTGTGTATATATTTTTCTTATTAAGAACGGATAACTTGACACGTTTCACTTAACATTTGGAAAATGTCTTATGTACAATTCTAAATATTGTTATGTGTGTGTCTTGAGAAATTATCACACATTCCAAAACATTTTTTTTTGTGCTGTTATAGAAGTTTATTTTCAGGTGGATTGGGTATCCGACATGTCCAGACATTCCTGCTCTTCATGGCCATGCTGTTGGCGTTTACGATGCGAGTCAACATGAGCATGGCCATTGTTGATATGACTGACGAGAGGAAAGACGAGGTGAAGTTCTTAATATTAAATTAATAATTAAGGAACTCCAAAAATCACAGAAAAAAATATACCGTGAACATAGATTCAATTTTAAAGATACTAGTTAAAGATATAAGTATGGAATTTAATGGAGTTTGTGCAATTTATGCAACTTTAGAATTACAAGTCTTTAAGGTGAAACTCCAATGAGTGGCTTGAATATTAAACTCATTTAAAACATTTTTTCTACATATGTATCTTTTCGTCCATATGTGTATAATTGTGGATGGTTCACTGTAACAATTATACGTAACTATAACAGTAAGACATGTTTGTAATGTCGTGCAAGCTCTACAACACACTATATACAATAGACTGCATTTGATTGATGCTCGTTTTTATTGCGGTCATTACTTTCCTTGGACGCTGTTGTTAGCAGATATCATTAGTTAAATTGTAATCGTTTCAACGAATCGTAATAGAAAAACAGATTTAGCCAAATACAAATCGATTAAGGGGTCCGAATGATAAATATTTGTAATTTGAAAGTCAAAATAACGATTTTTTACTGATTGGATATGCACATATACACGATACTGATAACAAAAATACAATTTTTAAAATTTTTGTCTGTCTGTATGTTCCGGGTAATCTCCGAAACGGCTAGACCGACTTTGACAGATATTTCACTGACGAATAGTTAAAATTACAGCGGGTGACATAGGCTACTTTATTTTAGACTAGCTGTCATCCGTGGCTTCGTCTGTAGTGCTAACTCCAAAATGATTGGACCTATTTTCATGGGACTTTCACTGACAGATAGCTAACGTTATAAAAAGTAATTAAAGCTTATACCTATGGCTTTGTTTGCAGTATTATCTCCCGAAACGTTTGAACCATTTTTCACAGAACCTTCACGAACAGATAGCTAATCTTATAAGAAATAATTGACAATTATTAAAAAAAAATGCATGCGGAGCTGCGGGCAACAACTAGTATTAAATATACGTTTTCATCGTTATTAAAACCTATATAACTGAAACAGAGGTCAAGGAGAAGTTATCATAAATAAAAATAATTTCAGAACGAGCTACGACTCACTTTATATAATTTTTGCATTGTTTTGACAATATTAATTCTTCTGTTGACAGTTGTGTTTGTGTCGCAAAATTTAAATTCGATACAATATTTTGACATATTTGACGTTGTATCTTTGACAGTTTTATCATCAATACAAATATACTGTTAGATATGATGATTTATATGAATACTTGATATGTGATAGTTAAGGCCTTTCTCGTTTGATAAAAACGATACACGTACACTTCTCTATTATCTGTTGTTTATACGCATACAACTTTATCTGACCACACAGATTCCTCGAGATACTTACCAATGCCAATAGGGTATTAGAATTTGAGATAAAGTCTTCATTTACAATAACATATGATCATTGATGTATACATAATTTAAGTAAATACTATTAAAACTGAATAAAATAGAATAAAAATAAAACGGGAGAAGTAAATGAAAATTGATGAAGTTGATTTAAAGTCATATCATATATCAAGATAAATTCAAATTAAAAGCACAAACTCATTTTCTAAATCTCTCTTGCGTCTGATTTTTCGTATAATTGTAGGTATCTTATATATTACACTAGCGGCCCGCTCCGGGTTTGCACGGGTATAAAATATTCCTACTAGCCTATGTCATTCACTGAAAAAATGATTAAAATCGATCCAGTAGTTTTGATTTATTCATTACTGCCCGCGGCCCGCACGCGTTAAATTTGGAGTAACCTCAAAAATAACAGTATTTCTCCACTATTTAATTTATGTTATTATACATATCAACCTTCCTCTTCAATCACTCTATCTATTAAAAAAAACCGCATCAAAATCCGTTGCGTAGTTTTAAAGATTTAAGCATACATAGGGATATAGGGACAGAGAAAGCGACTTTGTTTTATACTATGTAGTGATGAGATTTACTAATGTCACATATACTTTTTTCCACAAAGTAGCAACGTTCTCGTTGTCGTATTCAAGATACAAGAGATTAGTGTTGCCATAAATGCTGACGAGCCCAACTTTACCTAATCTAGCACGTCACTATCTCTCGGGTCTCAATAGGATTTTATATTCACTTGAATAGTTTCCAAGTTATATCATCATAATTGGTGATCTTTGTCATATGACGGTAGATTTTAAGGTTAATCAATTCCCGCCATGAGTTATTAACAAGAAATGAACAAATACAAAAGACAAATTTCAAAGAAAAAATGTATCCAACAATTCTCACCTTATTTTAAAGATAAATATTTTCCATTGAGTGGACTAGAGTGGCCGAATAGCAATCGAATTGTTTTGTTTTCAGTATTTTGATTGGAGCCACAGCGTACAGTCCGTGATCTTATCATCGTTCTTCTGGGGCTACGTGATACTGCAGGTGCCAGCTGGGGAGTTGGCCAGGAAATTCGGTGGTAAACCACTTATCACCTTCGCTATATCAGTCAATTCACTGATATCCTTACTGCTTCCAATTAGTTCTTCTATAGTAAGTTAAATGTTAAGGTTATTAGTAAAACGGGTGTCGGACTTTTGTAGAGTTACTTTCTGTTACTTTTATGATACTATATTTAAAAGCATTAAAAAAAACAAAGGTAGTGTGTACTTATATACACGCGTTAGAAGTTATACTTCTTTGGCGTAACAAGATAAAAATCTTTAAAAAAAAATTATCTTTCGCCTTATTCTACGTTTGTAGAAAAAACAACACTAAAAATAGAAAAAAGGTGTTTAATACATACATACTTTTTTTGAATATAATGTTGACTATAGCTAACTTCAAGGTGTCGGTTTTTCGTGACGGTGTGCGCGCGCATCGTAAAAATTTACTCTCATCATTTTTCCCTAACGCGCCAAAAGAAGTATAACTCCAATAAATAGAGGTGCTATGGCATAAAGACATAACACTATATTTGTGGATATATCGGTAACAGAGGTAATGTGATGTCTCAAGCGAAAATCAGTAAATAGCTACTTATAGGTTTTTCCTACCAGTTTCTGTTTTTGTAAGAGAACTGCTTGTGAATACAAATAGTCTCCTTGAGATTTCTTTCTACTTAAACGATCGAACTTCGTAATTTATAGTCAACCTGCGACCAATTTAGATAAATGTGACATTGAATCGAAAATATCTAATTAGTTCATTTTGCCTTTTTAAGAGAAATGTGAAATACACATTCTTGTTAAATTTATTAGTAGGGTAGTAGTACTCGTATATATATTGATTGCAAATATAAGTGACACTCAACTATATTAATGCCCTATTACAGGTGGAGCGTTCAGATTCACCACGTGTTTCCGAAATTCTACTTTGTTTAAATTATCTTCCTAAAAATAATTATATTTACAATTTCTGAGAGTAAATTTGAATATAGATTTTTTTATATTAGTAACTACAGATACAATTTCAAAAATCTAATATTAAGCCGCTAAGTCTTAAGATTATTATAGTGGATATTTTCTCGGGATGTTTACGGTGTAATCGAATTTTTTCATTCCCGTGATCAATAATATAAGATAATAAGATACAGAATGTTCATTAAATTACCTTGCTGGTTTCGTTAACGTGAATATGCGCAATCTTGTTTGCACTGTTGACCCTTTGTTTTTATATTATATATACCTATATAGATAATAATGCTCAACACCCGACCGAATTTTTGTTCTTAGAAATAAAAGAAAAGATGAAATTGATTAATTACATGATTTTTTTTAAGTACACACACATTCGTATTATTATCGTTACGATAAAGATCATAAGCTATTGTTCTTGTAGTAATTTTGCCCAGGCTTTGGATAGTGTTCCACACAAATTTGCTAAATTTGTTGTATTACTATGAAAAACAATTTTGTTAACAGGGAGGATGGAAATTAGTTTGTACATGTCGTATACTTCAAGGATTTACGCAAGCCTTTATCTACCCCTGTATGCACCATCTCGTCAGCCAGTGGATTCCATTGGAAGAGAAAGGGCTTTTAACAACAATTGTATATGCTGGTAAATTTCGTTAAAGAATTTTTATTGAGCTTATTGTTTAATAATCAACGCTTGAACTTTAAAAATAAAATCTATGAAGTTGTTTTTAGACAATCTTATAATTTTTTAAGCACGATAAGCTTAATTGTTTTTTCATTCGAAAAATGTGTAACTTAACTTCATAAGGATTTGATACAATATATCTAAATTCAATTTACAGCGAAAGCACTTATTCTTATAAAAATTAAGTTTATCTTATAAGTTGATTAAAAAAAGTAAAGCAGCCATCAGATTTAGCAAAGCAGGATAAGAAATGGATATTAGCGTTGATGTATATATATATCGCATCTTAAACATACACGTATGTCTTAAGTCCTAACCATTGTCCCAATCTCCTCACCTGCAACGCAATGGACCCAGTACCTGCACGATGAATCCATGGAATGCTAAGAGTTTTTCATCTAGCCACATACTGATTACCTTTGATATAATTAAAATGAACAATTATTTTCAATCTTAAACGATTGTAAGTCATGAAATATAACTCATAGCTATTCTTACTGGTTCATTTTAGGCGGTCAGTTAGGAATAGCTCTGCAGCTGATTGCATCAGGATTTATAGCATCTGCATGGGGTTGGCCTGCGATATTTTACACCAACGGAACCCTTGGAGCGATATGGACCGTTGCCTACCTAATTCTAGGCTCAGATGCTCCCGAAAGGTCAAAATATATTTCTAAAGCTGAAGTAGCCTACATTCAAACCTCATTAGGTCGGGTTGGAGAACAAAAGGTACAGTACTACGTCTACAATTTTCTTTACTATTAATATTAATTTACTTGTTTCACTCTGTCGTTTTTTTGCTTATTCATAGATTTTTCCTTCAAAAACTTTGACCATTTCTACTTCTACAAATAAAAGTTTAAAAAGTCCAACGATTATAATTATATCTGTTATACATTTTTAGCATATTATAATATATTCTCTATTTATTGATTTTGTTTTCGTTGGTAATTGAAAAATATTCAATTCTTCATCTATTGTAGAAGTGGAACGGTTATCTAGAAAACGTGGAATGTTATATGTGTCTGGACATATACATCCAGTGATCGTGAATTATTGACTGAACTGCTTTAAGCTTAGTAAATGTGAATGACATTGGTAATAGAACCATTAATAATGTCGCTAGTCTATTAGTGTCTAGATCACTCCGCATACACTACAGAGCGTTACTTGTAACTGATGTGATAATTATACATATTTCCCTTAACCAATTCAATTTCAATTTCCAGAGATACCCAACACCATGGTTTAAAATTTTGACGTCGCTTCCATTCTGGGCTGTGATTGTGGCACATTGCGGACAAAACTGGGGATTTTTCACTCTCATGACAGAAATGCCAACATACATGGCTAAAGTATTAAATGTTGACTTGAAAAGTGTGAGTGTTATTTTAATATACAAAGAATGTTTTTTTTTTTAAATAAGTTATATAATTACCAAGATAAACAATAAAACAGAAGTGTATGTCGGTAATGTTCGACCTTGGAAAGTTATTCTGTTTGCACAATACCGCTAGTTATTTTATAATTTATAATAATCAATATTGAATTACTCTTCTCTTTTTCAGAATGGAGTTTTATCATCTCTTCCTTATTTAGCAATGTACACATTAAGCTTCCCGATGGGTGCTATGACTGATCTAATTATTAGAAAAGGCTGGCTTAATGTTTCCCACACTAGGAAACTGTTTAATTCAATAGGTTTGGTTAATTTTATTTTATCATTTTATGACAAATTATTATTAAAAATTGTAAATTTAGAATAGTGAGTATTAAATACGTTTATATCATCTATTTATCAGTTATCCAAATATTCGAAAGTTTCACGAAATTTCAAGGTATAAGCTCTGAAGTAGCTAGCAAACGGCCTTACATATGAGGTGATTTTAAGGGGTAACTTCAACTTAAACCCATCGTAAACAACCTCAAAAAGAATGATAGCTCTATTTGAAGCCATTCATTACTAGTTGTTGGTTGTCATGAGTATTTAATTGGAGCACATAATGTGACTTGTGCATCGCTAATATACAGTTGCACGATAATAATACCTTCCGCATGGCATACGGTAAAGTGAGAAATGCTGCTATGTGATAGAAATAACCATGCCAATACAAACTTGCACTTTGCACACTTCGTTCCTATGATACAGATCTTTAAAAATACAATTACAGCGGGTTATGACGGCTCCCTATACTCTTCATTTAACATTTGGCTTTTAGACTGCAACAATATTTATAGGTCTTTGGGGTCCAGCTATAGCGCTAATCGGTTTATCATATTCTCCGCCTGGTGATATGGTTTTTGCTGTTGTCATGCTTACTCTTGCTGTGGGGATCAATGCTGGACAATATACTGGTTACATGGTGAGTACGATGTACAATTGTTATGTCTTTCATTGTATAATAAAAGTAATAATGGTTACATAGAAAAATGTTAGCAAATGCTCTAAATTGTATTGTGAGGAGGAATTATTTCAAATATGCAAATTTATTTAATCTCGTGTAAATTGCTATACAAGTTTGCTTTATTTACCTTTTTTAGCATTTATATATTTTCATTTAATTTTATATGATTATCATAACTTGTTTTCTATAAAATTTTGTTTTCGTGCTGTATATAACATACTTCGAGAGATTTTGTTTCGATATACACGGAGGTGCATCGCATTTGATTGTTTGTTGTATTTCTTTTCTAGCTAGTACATATAGACTTGGCTCCCAACTTCAGCGCCTCTTTGATGGGTATTACCAATTTCCTGGCTAACATCATCTCTATCATCGCTCCTTTAGTTTGCGGATTCATTATTAATGATGAGGTAATCCTTAAAAATATATTCTGAGTATAAGGTGTCTGAATAAGAATGAAGGAAAACATCGTGAGGAAATCTAAACCCTGAGAAATGTTCTTGTACCCCAATATGTGAGAATGTACACAACTGTGGATTTCTCCGAGTTTGAAATCGCCAATAACTCACGGACTGGCGCGGTGGTCGGTAAAGAGGCCCATGACCCTGCAGTTTATTTCTTACAGTCTAATGATGATATTCTGAGTATCTTTTTAGCTTCTCTTCCGAAATCATTAGCCTAATTAATGTAGATGACGTGATATTTTGTCAATAATTTACTAAACTCATACGTAGCGTTATAAAGCATTGGAATACTGTGATTTAATCAAAAACATATCAAGTAGTTTCAGAACGAGTTTTGTCCACGTTATATTTTTACAGACCGAACCGACGGAATGGCGCAAAGTGTTCTTCGTAGCATCAGGAGTATATTTCTTTGCAAATTTGTTCTTTGTACTTTTCTGCACTTCTGAGAGGCAGCCTTGGAACGAACCCAAAGTAAACAACACCGACGTCGGTAAGCGAATAAACTTTTGAGACTCAAGCATAAGAATTAAAAGTGAACATTATTTTCCATTTTTTATTATTTCCAGAATTCAGTACGGCAGTAAAGTCAGCCTCAGTGGACACTAAGCATTGATGTTAATATAATTAATTGTTATTAAACCTGTAAATGTGCTAAGTTATTTTTGTACGAATAAAAGTAATATAGAAAATGATATTGTTATTTTAATAAACCTATATGAGTTTATAATTGTGAAATTAAATCTATATTGTATTCTGACAAAGCATTTAATTAAAGTCATTATCTGTTATGTATAAAGCCCAAAATGTTATTACAAATATTACAAATGTAAATCATTTTCGTTTCTTTCTTCTTTTTAAACTAAACGTTGTACAATCTGTTCTTTGATTGTTAAATGAAACTCTTTTCTTCCTACCGTGAATTAAACATAATTCAAAATAAAGCAATCTCACTAAAGAGGATTGTAAATATATAAGTAACATTTGATCATAGAGTATATTTATATATAGAAGAATATTTAACTTGTTTATATTGAAATATATCACAAGAAATAGAAGTATTAGAATAGTATTTAACTTGTGAATATTACATTTTTTATTTAGATGATTATTTTAGGAAAACTTTCTTAACTCGATGTTATTTCTTGACGATTTCACTAGAATACAGAGTGCATACGGGACACACATTTATGTTATATATACATTGTTTATTAGCTATAAATGTAAAAACGAATTATATATTGATCACATAATTTAGAAAAAGTACACTGGTAATGCAATTTATGACAAATTGAATAGGGTCCGATTTGGATTGAACTGTAGCATATTTGAAGGCTGATTTTAGGTGATGACCAATAGTCATAATTACTTAATGTCTAGAAAATAACAAGCACATTTACTGCCTTTGTGTACTTATATTATACAAAGAGGAAAATAAACAAAACTGATCCAGCAAAAACTACATTAAAGAATTTTCCTGAAGCTGTGATACGGTTTTAGGGCTCATAAAATAGAAATAAAGTTACAGTTATGTAATGGCGTGTTTGTTTTCAAGCCCTTGTCTTATTCTAAAGACATATGATTGTTATTCCAAATGCAACTGTATAAAATCAATATTCTATAATTAATCGATACAACAATAAATTGCGAAGAGCAACCGCCTGTATGATGCGAAAGCGCAAGGGTAGTTCAAATTGGTTTGTCAAAAATAAATATGATTTACCTTTTTATTAGCTTTGCTTTATATCCAGCGACAGGGAATTCAAACTAATTTGTATGTATGTAGGCGTAGTTGTATCCAAACGTTATTAGGCTAGAAATATACAGATACTACTTTATTTTAAGTTTATTGATATTATACTCTGAGAAATTTTGTTTCTAAGTAAAATATTTGATCTGTGGATCGTGAATAATGTGAATTTCGAAAATGTATAATACGAAATGGAATAGAGTCATTTGAAATATAAATCAAATTTCTCATCAGCAATATAGAGTTTTCGGTAACAGTAATAAATTATGAGAACGTAATATTCATTTATTAATATCTCGTTTTCAGTTTCCGCTCGTACAACATGCCGAGTTTGTACAGACAGACACCCGGAACCCGGAAACCGATTCATACCATTCGCTTCTATTATGCCATTTGCAACGATTACTAGACCTTTTGGATGATCAGGGACCGAAGGTTTTTTGTGATAATAAGCAATATATATTTATTAACATGCAAAATCTCAACGCGACTATTCTTACTTCGGCTGTCCTTTCTAAATATTCTTTTTTGTGTATTTTCAATACGTTTTAGCGGCTACATTTAAAATTGGATAGAAGCATAGACTCTTTTATCAGGGTTTTACTTTGTGTAAGTCTGCCGTGTTTTATTTTATTGAACTATTACTGAATTCTCTTGTAAGATTATTTTTTTCGTATTGTTAAAGGTGAGGAAATACATTAAAGGAATCTTTATTGTGTTGAAGATGATAAAAGACAATATTTTTGTTATTATAACCATTTATATATATATTATACACATTTTCAAAGTAAATGAGACAATTAGGAAGTAATATTATTATTCGATATACAAAATTAAGTGTTAAGGGTGATACGAGGATTTGTATTTATTTATATTATATGCAAGTATTAGTAGATGGTAAAATGTTGAATTTAAAATACGAAATGGCTCGTAAATACAGCTATCAAAATAAAATAATAGGAGTATGCGATTACTTTTGAGCTTGTGTTTATTTTTTCCAACATTACTAACTTGCTATACTTATTCTGATATATAGTATAAAATACGCATATCCATTTTGTATTTCGAATACATAACAAAACTTACTTCAAAAATTGAATACAATATTATTGTTACTCTATAAATGATATGGATTGATATACTAGCATGAAGTTATTTCTTACACTAGTAACACTTCGATCTTCAACGTAACAAAAAATATTAGACGAGATTTTATATGAAAAATACTTTTAATATATAACATGCCTTTATCATCCCTCTTTTAACCATTCTATAGATAAAATAACAAGCTACATACATTTCCTGTCTTAGCAAAATATCTCGTCGAATACATTTACCCTTTCAGGTATCTATCACCTTCAGGGACACAAGATTGCAACATTAACCCCCGGAACGGCGGAGTTCAAGTTCATCTTAGGTAAGGGATGGAAGGCCTTTCTACTGAATTCCAAACGAAATGTCCTTTACCGAGGTCAACACACATGGGTAACACCCAAGTTTTACAACCCCGTCTCGTTTGGACGAGATTTTATAGCAAAGGAACATTTTTCTTGAAATAACTTTCAAATCAAATCAAATCAAAAATACTTTATTCAATTTAGGCCCTAAGAAGGCGCTTATGAACGTCAAAACTACCACCGGTTCGGAATACATCCCAGTCATCCAGAAGAACCGGCAAGAAACTCGATCGGGTTTATCTTTTTAACATATACTTATATAATTAAAATTCATTATACATTACAATCGATTTTAGTGGATGCACAGAGAGGAGTCAATTCCAGACATCACCATCGTTCACATATTGATCCACTCTATAATAACCCTTTGACACCAAAACCCGCTTAACATGGCACTTAAACTTATAGTCTGGCAAATCAGTAATATGCTTTGGGACTTTGTTATAAAACCTAACACTATTACCTAAAAAACTGTTACTGGTTTTACTGAGTCTAAAACATGGAACGACCAGTTTGTCACAGTTTCTAGTTTTTAAATCATGCCTGTGTTATAAAGAGATGCATTCGTTTCATTGTATTATGTGACGTATATACAACAGGAGACAAAAAAATTATACACCACTACATTCAATCATGTTCAAGTAAATGACATCAAGTGGTCATTTGACTAACTTGGTACCTGTGATTTTTTGGTAAATACACATACTGTTGCTACTTTTTTATTTAGACAGTCAAGGTAAACAAAAAACGTATGACAATAGTGGAATGGCTAACATACTCTGAGCTTTCATTCACAGCACCAACATATTGTGGCTACGCCAGGTTTAATGAAAAAACATGAATTCAGATAAACACAGAGGAAGAGAAAACAAAGGCACGGAAAATGGTTTTAATTATCTCTGTAGTCAGGTTCGGACGTGTAGTGTATTATTTACATCCAACCTGCCGTACTGTAAAACGAACTGGAATGAGAAAAACGTTGCGATATATAACGCCAGGTGCTACTGTACCTACATCGTTAGATGCTATATTGTTTATTTTACAAATCCCCTAGAGTATAGTTTGCCAATTTCTTGTAGTTAGTAATATTTGACAACGTGTGTTCCAGCTATAATGCAACTTACCTATTTATATATACGTTATCAAAACGTTGTCTGAGCATCAATGACAGAACGCATTTCTATTGTTTTTAGAATTTTTGTCTGTTTCTCTGTCTGTCTGTCTATCGTTTGTAGGCACATCACGAAAAAATTACAGAACAGATTTTGACGAAATTTGGTATGGTAATAAATTATACATGGGTATAAGATATAGGACATGTTTTTATATATATTTTTATATTCGTATATATATTTATCTTACCTATAAGAAAACACAAAAGAGAAGCAATTTACGCAAAAGCTGTTGAACAGAGTTTGGCATTGTTGAATATTGTTTTGAGTGGCCACACCGCGTGTCGAAAGTCAGAATTATACATTCACAGTATAAGATACTACTAGATATTGTAGTGCCACGTCACGCCTCGAAGAACAAAACTGTTCACAAAGGGTCGATGTCGAGTTTTGATACTCCTTTTTATCTATGACTTTCATTAATCACTGTGTTCAGAATTGAAATTCCACGCGGACGTAGTCGCGGGCACAGCTAGTAACTTATAAAACTTTACATAGTGAGAGAACAAAAAGCAGATAGCAGGGAGCTTCATGTAAGTGGAGAAGGAAAGCCAGAGTTGTGAGATTAGTACTAGAACGAGAACTAGAAACTCGGCACACATATTTTAAGAACGTTGACATTTATCATAGGCTCGTGTTTGTCATCAGTATTATCAGGATATTAGGTAATTATCGGTGCAATCTCATTACTTTGACTGTACTATATATACATCAATGGCGAAGTGCAGTAAGTTTGTCAAGATAAATAAAAAATACACCACAGACAGGCAATTTATTATAGGAACTATGTGAACTCTAATACATTGATAAAGACTAGGATATGCTTACGTAAACCACAGGATTTGTCGCGTAGTGCGTGCATATAAAAGCATTGTCAGTCCTTGCACGTTTGTTCAAATTAGACCGCACAACTCTTAGAGATGAATGTGAAGGTAAATAAACAAATATGTAAAGTTATTAAAATATGGTATTGGAGATAAAAATACCAGTCTATAAATATTCAGGATTGAGTTAAAGGATTCCTGAGGGAAAGGAAAGGTTTCAAAATTACGTCACCCACGAAGTATTTGTCTATTTTTTCCTACATTTTATTCTATTAGAATACTTCTTAAGTAGGAATACAGCTTTCCTCAAAACTTTTTCTTCATGTTCAGCTAAAACAGTTACTACTTCAGATTAAACAAAATATATATGTATTTTGATTCTGATGTTTTTAAATATCTATAGCCTTTACTAAAATTGGGTGAAATAATGGCACGTAATCCAATTTTCTGTTTTTTTTTCTTTAATAATAACTCGAGTACAATTGTATAATTGTACGTAATGTATGTAATGTTGAATGTAATACATTAAAACTAGATTAATTTATATTCGTTAATTCTGAATTCATCCGGTCTGTAAGCCTCGCGCGGACTACCGGACCAACTTCGTTCGTCAGACAAATGGAAACCGAAATTGGTATCAGTATTATGATATTGCGCTTCCGTGATTTATTAACATTGGATAAATGTTGTAAAATCATAATTAAAGTAAATTTGCGAAGTTGCAACAAATTATTCAATTTGGTCCAAGAAAATTAATCTCAGGAGAAATCTTACTACGATAGAAGGCAACTCGGAGATTGAGGTAATGAATAAAGAAACGCCTCATGGGAACATTCACTACAGTTCAGATTTAAGTGTTAATGTAAATACTTCGAGTCAGGGATTTATTATTTATTTGGTTTAGGGAGAATTCGTCCTCTGGGATCAACATGAGATCGTTATGGGGGCTTAGTCGCTCGCTGCACACAGTCTTTTATGGAAATAAGAATGAACTTTTTTCTTTTTCGATTTATTTTTGAGTATTTACTTGTTATAGGACATTTGCAAAATATATACCATAAGTTTTGCAATTATTACAAATAACTAACGTTCTTTAGAGAAGTATGGATAGATAACAGATTATAAATCTGATTCATTCAGTTGATCCTAAAGATTATATGGTTTCCTTAATGCTAACCGTTTCTTGTAACTAAACGCCACCCTACACAATCCTTAAATTAAAAATTTATCGCCAAGCAGAGCTATAGGTGTGTTTTGGAAGTTTCCTTTGTGAATGCCGTGTTAGACCATATCACCACTGACTATTAGATGTGATTGTGGTGTAACAACGTATAAAGTAAAAAAAAAAACAAAACAAACAAATGTTAACTCGAACTCTCTGTAAATATAGTTTATTTTAACTCCAGTAATTGTAAGGCTAAATCTTTTGCTTGTATCCCGGTGTATTTACGAACCAGAAACATTTTTCATGCATCGTTGGAATTCACCGGAACGTCAAGATCCCTTACCCAAAGCCGTCTCGTGACTCGACCCCGTCCGCTCGGAGGGTCAACGCTCAATTTTGTTTCAATGTTGGTAGGAATGCCTTTGAGCGGAAAAACATAATATCTACCGAGGTTATTTTTTTTCTGAACAGACTTGACAGATTGTTTTTATGAATGATTCCGTGGTATTTCAACATCTAAAGATAAAAAATATGATTTTTTTTAAATGTTTATGCCCGTGCTACCATTTTAACACGTGAAGATTTAAATATTACTTGTAGATATACTCTAAGTAGGTATGTAATTTACTTTCAGATTGAAGACGGTTGCTAAACTGGAAATTACTGTACTACAACGATGAGATGCCATGATAGCATAAGCATGTATCCGTCCTCGTAAGTACATGTTCATTACAGAATTTGAACTAATTTCGATTCCTCGTTGTGATAAACTATCAAGATAATATTTACTCAATAGTAGACGAGTACACCTAATACGTAAGGTGTTGTTGGGAAAAACGGGACCAATTTACCAAGCCATAAATAGATGTAGTTGAAGCTACTTTAAAATCGTATCCTTTTCATTAATGCATAGTTAATCTGATGTTATATATACTTGTCTTCTTGTTCAAACACTTTCTACTGATTTGGCACAAACTATCGCAGGTTGTGAATACATAATAATCAAAGTTTCTGTCTAGATTGTGGGTATAAATGAAGCTAGGTCGACAATGTATATATCGGGATCATGATCTTCTCAAAAACAAATAAACCGGCATCTCTATTACTTATTACTGTACCTACTATTGAGCTAACAGCACCGCTATGATAAATAGGAGCATTTACATAAATCTCAAGATATGTCTATTAAAGAGCTGACTAAATATTGCTTTTCGTGTTAAAGTTGTATAATCGATAAAAAAATTATTTACATCTTGCACTACATTCTGTGTATTATCAGGCTACACTCAGTTAGCAAACTTATGAATTATTGCATAATCGGAGTATACTTTGTACTGTTAATTACCTTATGATATTACGGTATCGGTATATGTGTTCTATTCTTCTGTTGTTATTTTTTTGTCTTCTGCTTTGACGATTTTTCAAAACTGTTACTATATAATAGACCAGTAATCTTGATTTTTTCCGTTATTTATAATAGAAATCTAAATAGCGACAAACAGCCACGTCACTCATGGATAATGCATTACTGATGGAATTTATATAATCGTATAAATTACGGCGATTAATTTCAACAGACGTATTCTTATTTTATATTAATAGTATAGTGCGTAGATAATAAAATGCATTCTCTGTGTCTTTATAGTTGTCTTATTACATTTTTTTCTTAGAAAAGAAAAATATGAAAATACTCGGTCCTTTCAGATTTACACAAAAGAGTGATATTTTACACTTATACCTTTTGTCACATCAGCTATTTCAGTTGATTAAATGTCTTAAAGGTATACAATAAACAGAGAGCAGCTAACGCACTTTGAATGGAAAAACATTCTACAGATACGATAATACAATCAAGTGAGGAGTACTGTATTATTGTTACATAACTTCCATGACACTTCATCTGCTGTATGAGATAATGTAAATTGTGTAGCGTATATTTCAATAAAATTATACAAATATATAGTACATATTATTATGTTGGTACGATTAAGATTATTAAGAGTACCAATGAGAAGCGAATGACTTTGAATAAGTATTGCGGAGCTGATAATACTTATTTATGCAATGAACTGAAAAATGAAGTCTTTAATGGCCATCTCGCGTCAGATATTGAACTTTTGCATGCAATATTTTGAGATGAGGTAGCTGCTTGTATTGCTATGTATTTAGAATGAAGAGGCAGAAATCTCAGAGCCTTTTAAGGCCGGCAGCGTTAATTATACAGGAAGCTTCATTACATCCCTCTCATCTAGATTTATTATGTACTAGGTTCAGGTAGCAACGCCTCAAGCTTGCTGCTTTCAACATTTTTATATATATATATATTTTTTTTATGTAAACTCAGCAAAGTCCCTATTTTGCCATTTGGTAGGTACCGTTTAGTTGTAGATTAACGACCATACCTGGAAATGAAAATCAGTAGAATGTCGTCATCGCCCCAAGGTCTTATTAACCTTATTGATACAAGTCTGTGAGTGTCTTAGATATATTTATGATGGTTGACTCTGAAACCGCCGACCAGGCCTTCACTTCATGTATAGGAATCACGTTCTATTATCACTCTCTAGCATTTTCTCATTTGTTACTAAGCAACGTGTACAAGGGTCGGATGAAGTAAGTATGAATGTTACCAGATATAATAATAATAAAAAATAAAAACTAATTAACTTGCGGAATTCTGTGCAAAGAACTTTTTTCACTCGTAAAGTTAAGACATTTTCATTAAAATTTACATAATTAGTATCGTTAACGTTTGCAACTTGAATTTAAGTGATGACACACTTAAAGATAAGCAGATATGTCTGAACTTGACTTGCAATTGTGCTATTGTTCCATCTTAATATTATTTTAATTTCTTTGGAATATCTATAAATTTGTGTCTACTTAATGTAATTTTTATGAGAAATCATGCTCCATGTATTACTTTATATATTAACATTACGTTGCATTACATTATTAGATTCCAGGAATCTCTCGCGTTTCAAACTACGTCTGCAACATTATTTGATATTATTAATTCAGTTATTGTGAACTGTTACTTCTATTAGCTCAGGCGTTGACGGAGCTTAAGTTGTAAGCACAGCTTTACGAGTTTGAAAAGTAAGTTTAAAAAGTTTGAAGAAGCGTTTAACAAATCGATTTTCTGAAAGTTTGACACAAATAAAAAAATAAAAAAAAAAACAAATAATTAATTAACAATGTATATTATTAGAAAATATTACTAAATAAATTATTATTCACGCTCGTTTTCGTAAGAAGACAACCATTACATTTAGTGATTTATTATTATAGGATTTCTCTCAAACAAATCAAAAATTCTTCAATTGCTTTAGGGGTTTTGAAGGTTAATTTGACAGTTAAAATACTACCATCGATTAAAAAAAAACCCTAATCATAGAGAAAACCAGTCAAATAGAGTTGATCGGGTTTAGCCATCTTATCTATTCTTGTATTTTTTTTAATTGTATAAGTGTTGCTTATAATAGCACTTTATATTTTTTAGTTCTGTATATTAATTAGTAATCAGTTCCAAACATCAGCGTAATATAAATTACAATAAGTCTATCAAAACTAAAACCCACTTTACATAATCGCCGAAATTCTGGTAGGGCTAATCTAAATAGTAAATATAAAAATAGTTGTGTAATACAGTTTTGTATAATACGATTTACTGTTGTGGCCCAATGACTACTGGGTCGGCGACTCGTGGCTTATAGAGTCATTACCCGTAGATTCGTAGCTCGTTCCTGATACTTTGTTACATATTAATCGCAGCGTATCTCCTATGTCAAACTGATATGACTGCCCTGATCGTACTCTATTATGTAATAGAATGTGTAATTCTATCTAATGTTTTGATAGGTGGTAGAGCTACGCTGAAGCTATTACTGGTTTCAGCATGAATGTGTCGGCTCGCCCGACGCGCGGGGTAGTACCACCCGACACACAGAAAGCCGACGTGAATTAACAGTGCTTGCACTGTTGCGTTTCGTTCGGTCAGTGAGAGCGCCGGAGGCCCACATATTTAAAAGACCGGCAACGCACTTGCGACTCCCCAGGTGTTCCTAGTGTCTATGGACGGCGGTGATCACTTACCATCAGGTGAACCACCTGTTCGTTTGTCCCTTATAATATTAAAAAAAATTAAATGTTTTTAGGAGTCCGTTTGTGCCCCTTATCAACGTGCCTCGTTCTTTGACATAAAAAGATAGTTACTATTAATTACACTAAATGATATACAAATGGTTCGCTGTTTTCGTAGAAGCTAACATATATTACTTACGATCTTTTATTTGTGTTACTTCCTAATATTCAAAGAAATACCTAGTATAAAATCGCGACACACCCAAGCCTATTGGGAGATGACTATCACTGGCAGTCGTCACTCTTATGAAGGACGGCAGGTCTATCTACTGCTGTGTATACATTGGCTTTATTACAATGTATGTGGTGGTAACAACCAAATTGGGTATATTTATTTACAAGCCATTTGGTCACTGGATATATGTCGACTTAACAACTGAAGTAAATTTCGTTCCAGTCAGACCAAACCTCCAAAGATATATTGGGAGTATGAAATTAATATATGAAATTCCAGACATTTCTGCTTTAGTATTAGGCTTGGTCCCATCTCGTAAATTGTTGAAAATGTCCCTTTTTATAGTAGAAATATGTCAGCTACCTCAACTGCTGTTCCTCGTAGTAAAATACCGTCCGACATTCAACTATGGAAGTACGCAAAGAAGACTCTAACTTACTAGGTTCAATATTACTGAACGATATCACTTTCGTAGTCCATAAATTAAGTATTAAATTATGTCTTATTCCATTTCAAATTTGCACATTCATCAGTTTTAATAAAACTCTAATGAATTTATTTTTATTTTCTGGAATTTGATTACCTTATATATTTCAAGTACAATGATTTTTTTTTTTTTTTTTTTTATTTATTTTAGGTCGCTTTTTAACATCTCAGGTCATTAGCGACCACGATTAACAAAATACATATATTGTAGTAAGATTACATTAGATTATAAGCATTTATCATTTTCAAATAAGTTAAGGTACGCGTACATCCATCTTGATTTAAGCAGTCTTTTAAGTTGTCAGAAATGTTACATAATCGTCTTTCTTTGTTAAATGCTGCACATTCTATTAATAGATGTAAGACAGTCAGGTCTTGTCCACACTTACATTTATTTTTATCAGTTTTAGTGATTAAGTGAATGTGCGTCAGATTTGTGTGCCCAATCCTCAATCTGGTGATAATTACTTGATTTTTCCTACAAGTAAAGGTATTAGGAGATTTTTCAAAAATTGATTTTCTGATATTAAATAACATTGTTGTATTTTCTGTTTTCCAATTTGCTATAAATTATTATAAATTGGTTCAAATATTTCTTAAAGGTTTTATAATACAGAGAACAACAAGGAATGTTATTCTTTGTAGATCAAAACTTACTTTGGCGCTAGAAAACAAAGAAATAGTTACGATTCTTTGAAAGCCATATTTTAATTTATTTATTAATTTGCAATATTGCTCGCAATTCATATATATAAGCACTTATTTCTAAACGAAAAGATATAAAACAAAAACTATTTCAATATCTAATAAACAATCTACACAACGAAGTCGAGAACAATTAAATTTTCGTTTATTAAATTTTCTATTAACTAAATTCTATTCTACTCGCTGTTTTCTCAACCTTCACATTTACGAGTAATTAAAAGGTTTCACGTGAATGAACACACTAGTCAGTTTCTAACGATATTTGAATGATTTAACTGGCAACTATATTGAAGCTTTCATCTATAAGTATAAATAAGACAGGAGTATATTGTGTTGGTTCGAGCTAATCTCAGAAACGTCCGAACCAATTCTAAGAAGACTTTGCTAGCAGATTAAGAACTTTCAAAAATTATTATTTAAGCTACATAACATTATGTTTTTCCGTAGAAGCTAAGTAAAGCTGACTAAAAATCAATTAAAAAAAACATGTGTTGTAAAGACACACGACAGAAGTAAAACTTTTGTATTGTAGGGAAATACTTTCAATTTTCCAGTCGGTCACCCATCTTAGTACTGACCTCGCCCGACGCTGCCTAAGTTCGGTGATCGGACGAGAATCAGTCTTTTCAACAAGAGTAGAGACCCGACACAGTATTTACCCCTACCACTTTTCGTCACAGAAAAAAGTTGCCGGTCAGAATTTCGAAGCTCTTTCACAAGAAACTTTACTTCAAAAACAAAAGACAGTCCACAAATAACCCCTACATAGTTCATAATTCATATGAAATGTCAAATTGACTTTAACTAGGCTGTACTCGTGGATTCACTCATATGTGGTAATGACTAATCAAAAATCTACTACCTAAGTGGTTTAATTTTTGTTGTAACAGTTAAGAGTTAAAGTTAAAAATATTTAAATGTATTACTATACATCAAGATAATCGGTTGAGTAGTGAAGGCGTCAAAGCGAAACAAATTCACATTCGCATTTATAATATTAGTTAGGACTAGTACAATAAATTTGAAAGTGCAAAATTATCAAATATAACATTTACAAATCTAAGTGATTTTACAAAATATAGCGAACAAATTTAATATTTACATAATTTATTTAATTATTATATAATTCTTATATAAAAATAATATTTATGCCACCATTTATGACGTTTATATAGAGAAATTTAATCCGTTCTAGCTATTGCAAAAATTAATTATCTATTTGTTCGTATACCATACGAACATTTGAGAGATATTATGCTGGAACCTGTAGCCAATTTAAAAACAAATGCTACGTGCAACTTTTTTAAGACAATCAGTGAAACTAGCTTACGAGGCACTCGTTACTGTATAGAGTGATGCCTCACTGGGCTAAGTATATGTATTTCAACTTAGTCGTATTACTATGTTGGGCATTGTTCTTAAACGACTTACAATATTTAAATTCTTTTGATACATTGATATCTTGTTTTCCATTAACTATACCATAAAGTCTCAAACGGTTGGCAAAATTAGATTGGTTCTTGTGTTTTATAAAAATATATTTTATTATAGCTTATATTTATAAAAATATCATTGTGCTTATCTGTTAAGAGATTCAGTCGTGAAAAGCTGACAAGCAGGCGGACAAACAGTGAACTTGGCATTTATACATAATCAACAAAATTTAACAATCATTTTAGTTTATTGTTGGAAATATCTTAAAAAAAGTATATAATAATCAATAGGTTCTAGATTGAATAAATTTTGTATTTAACTTATGGGCAACCGAACACGTATATATTGTATATTTTACTTGATTTTGATATCATCTGTTTGAATGATTATAGATATATATATGTACATACACATATATTACTTTTGACATAACACGTTAGTAATATTTTAAAATTAGGTCTCATATTATTCACGAGGGAAGCCGCCGCTAAATTTGATATTAGCACAAACTCGATCGTCCGAACGTAACTGCTTATAATTGGCTAGAACCGGGTTCTAAAGGGTTATTGTGATGGAAATCTCGGGACAGTGATCAAATGATCGCCCCTTTGTACCAACTGTCATGATAATTACATGAAATAATTGATTCAATTGTCTAATAAAGAGTTAACATTGTGATATATATTGCAAGCATTTAGTGTTTGTACCTTAATTATCTCGATTGATTCCTAATAGAGCGTTTTATTTCGAGCTGTAATCTTACTCGTGGAATGAATTAGTTTATTAGCTCTTATTTTGCTACTTTATAAAGCCATAAAATTGTTTCCAATCTAGCTTCCTCTACTATGAATAATATTAAAATATTTTCCCGGTATAAGCTCTTTAAATTATGCGTGTAAGTATAAATAAACAAGCAGATAACCGATGTTCCTAATGTAATATCATGGCTTGTCAATTTTAAAAACAAGTTCAAATACAAATAAAAATCAGACAGAAAATTGTACAACTTTGACGCGAATATAAAGTTAAAAGTACCACTGAACAATTATATACATTTTTAAAAACAAAACTTTTTACCTATTACAGCTTTAACATAACGGTAAATAAATATTGCGCAACCAATGAAGAAGAGTCATCATGCATTCTGGGTTTTTACTACGTATGAATTGGACTCATTTTGGAGTAATGCAATTGTACAAATAATAGTAATCCCTAGGAATAAATAAAAATGAATTTTCGAATATATTTTATTGGATCCATTAAAGTGATGTAAAATAACTTAATATTGTTAAAAAAAAGTAATGTATATTCATAAAAAATTTGTAAAGACAATATTACGTCAAAATAGGTCACTACAATATACTCGTGATGCTGCTATAAGTTCCTGTCATCGTTGCGATAAAGCAGGCATTGTATTACATTTTCATTGTAAAGGAAGCCGTGAAAAGAGTCTATACAGTCTCCTGGAGCTTAGTTACATTGTCTGGTGAGCAGTCCTTAATATAGGCTTTATGTAGGACCCCCGTCAGTAGAGAACAAAGCATTCGTTTTGAAGTACATTACATACATACCATCTAAAGCTGATTTAACTTTGAACATAGAGTCTCTTTAAATTTAAAAATGTTCACGCTAAAAATCATGATTCCTAAAGCGCTGGATTCTGATGCAAGATGTTGAAGACATGATATTATTGCATTTTTTTTTTTTTTTTTTTTTTTTATATTATAGGAGGCAAACGAACAGGTGGGTCACCTGATGGTAAGTGATCACCGCCGTCCATAGGCACTAGCAACACCAGGGGAGTCGCAAGTGCGTTGCCGACCTTTTAAATATGTGGGCCTCCGGCACTCTCACTGACCGAACGAAACGCAACAGTTTAAGCACTGTTACTTCACGTCGGTTTTCTGTGAGAGGGTGGTACTACCCCGGGCGAGCCGACCCATTCATGCTGAAACCAGTAGTAGCTTCAGCGTAGCTCTACCACCTACAAACGTAGCTCTACCACCTACAAGTAGCTCTACCACCTACACGTAGCTCTACCACCTACAATTGAGATGAGTGTAAATCGTACACCTTCGCCTAACTCTTCAGTAAATAAAAGCATTGTGATGAAGTCATCGCATGGTGGTGATGGTGGAGGAACTTTTCGTAGGACGAAACGCTATACCTATAAAATATGTATAACAAAAAGCGAATCACAGATGTTCCTATAGTTCGTTAACAAGACGTTGTAAATTAGAAAAAAAATGTAGTTATCATAGACTCAAAATAAAAATTAGATTCGACAAATATATTAATTAGTCTACAATTTGAGGGTTATAGATGAGTCTAATTATTAATTAAGGTGAAATGTAGAACGAATAATAAAACCGTAGTAGAAAAACATATAATACAAAATATTAAAAACAAAACGAGCATATTTCTAGACACTCCTATCCAATAAATGATATTATAACCTCCTGTGTCAGTAATTATAAATGGATGGTATGTACGTCATTTCATTTTTCATACTACAATTGAGCTATACTAATATAAATGAGCATTGTATAGATTCAATTCAAAAGTGACGCTACGTGTGATGTGCTTAGTGTACTTACACGCTAGTAGAACTGACCACGTCGTGCGTCACGTGTCGTGCCCGCAGTTAGCCTCCGTCTATTATATTTATCCTAAGTTTTACTCTCACGTACATCGTTCAAGGGAATAATATACATTGATGTCTTTCTTTTCCTACCTACTGTATATTGCCTTCCTATTATCAACTTTTACTGAACTTTTCATGGAACTTTACAGTAATATCATTATTAACATTCTAATACTGGGTGCGAATGTGAGTTTGTTTATTTGTTGTGCTTTCACGCCTTAATTACACAATTGATTAATATTAAATTTAGCATACACCTTCTGAAGTGTATATAACATTGAATACCCGTCATGCAGAAAAAAATTACTATTCCCGAGTAATATATTAAGTATACGTTAACGCGAACGAAGCTGCGAGCAAAAGCTAGTAGCTTATACATCAGCTATAATTTAGAAATATTTTACAGTAATTGGTCAAAATTTATCTATCTTCTATACATATAATAAGAATATAGATCTAACGTGTCTATTTGATTTTTAAGGAAAATATCGTTGCAGTTGTCTAGGAATAAGTAATGAAATACATTTCAATTATTTTTAGAAATGTCTGTCTGTCTGTTTGTTTGTACAGGTATCACTGGTAAAGTACTAGGTTTATGATGAAACATCAGCAAGAAAATCATAAAAGATATCCTTTTGCAACAGTTAGTCTTTGTTTAGACGCTTATATGTGGCTTGTTTCTAAGGGACAAAATGGAAGGGACGAAAGCGAGAGAGATTGGTGTCGGATATAAAGCTTACTACTATGGGAGTAACGGTAGGAGATATGGAACAGAAATTGAATTAGTCAATGAATTTAAAAAATGTGAGACGGATGTAAAAAGAGTGAATGATAGATTAATACTGGTGAAGTTATTAATAGAACAGATAACGTTAAATGTAATAAGTGTGTGTGCTCCGCAAGCTGGATGTAATGAGGCTGTAAACGAGAAGTTCTGGGAAGATTTTGATGCGGTGATGATGGATATTACAAAATAATAATATCTATATTAGAGCTAATTTTAATGGGTCTGTGGGAAAAGACAGTGGAGGTTATGAGAGAGTCCATGGGGCCTGGGGTTTTGGGAATAGAAACAAAGAAGGTGAAAACCTCATTCAAGCTGCAGTTGCTTTCGATCTTGTAATAGTTAATACTTTTTTCCTAAAACAGAGACCAGCACCTAATCACATATAATAGTAAGTAGTGGTAATAACGCTACCCAAATTGATTACTTTCCTCTGCGAAGAAATAATATCAAAATAGTGGGGATTGCAAAGTTCTGCCTGGATAAATATTTAACATTGCTTATTAATGTTACATTTGAAAATAAACTTAAAACTGGCCAGAAATCAGGAAGCGATCCCAAATAAATGGTGCAATAGCATAATAGCACCTACCTTTAAGAATAAACATGATGTACAGGCTTTTAACAATTATCGAGCAATAAAGCTCATGCCACATAGTATGAAGGTTTGGGAAAAGGTGATAGCTAGACGAATAAGAGATGAGACTGAAGTGACTCTCAATCAATTCGAGGTTATGCCTGGGTGAGCGGCAACAGATGCCATTTTCGTACTTCGGTAACTATACGAATAATACAGACGTGTACATAAGAACTTGCATATGTTGATAATTGAAAGCAATAAGGTTGTGACAGAACTTATGACCCGAGTAACTAAATAGATTGGTGATCAATTAATATTTCAATGCTAAATGTATGTAGAATGTTCGACTTTAACTTAATTTATATGTGTGTAGATGGTGAAAAATCAATTACGTATAAAGAAAATAGTGTTTTTTGTCGAATGAGTGTTTTTTTGTCGAATGAATGTATTATCTTCACGGCTTTCTTTGTCCCCTTATTTAATAGTGGTCCGTTTTTTCTTCAAGTTATTTGTTACTATATATTTTTTTACAGTTCTATAATTATATATATACCTATAGAAATATCTAATTATGAATATTCACTACGTACTTATATTACAAGGCAAAATAAAATCCATTTTTATGATAATTTAGTAAAAGAATCTAAATATTGAAGTCAGACCACGACTGTGGTAATTGGTATATTTTAAAAACTGATAAACTCCCATATAGTTAGAACTAACCTAAAAAAATGATAAATATTAATACATACTAAATTTAAAGAATATTTGAACATATGAGAAAATTAACGAAAAAAGTATGCAATATAAATAGAAGTTCAATTACAGCGACAGATTTTTTCAATACGAGCCTCCGCAAGGCAATTACCATTTCACGCCATAAAGACAGGAAAGCGTAAACCTACCAATTGGAAAATTCAGTATAATAGATATTATGTGGATTATTTATTCTCAATTTTTTTATAACAACAATAAATACAAGCCGCTAAGATTTCAAAACCAATCCTACAATAACATTTTTAAAAGTTAAAACTACTATTTCAACCTTTAATTACTAACTCGAATTTTTCTAACATGTGGTAATAATATAGTACAAGGCCTTAAGTTTTTGCAATATTTATGTCATCGTTAGCTGTTTGATGCTAAATGTATATTATAAAGCATAAATAAAATTGTTTTTACTGTGAAAACGCTAATATCTTAAACTATCAGTGATATTTGAAGAAGTTTACGTATTGAATATCATGCTACAACTATTAGTAAAAGAGAATTTACGATACAAAATATAGGTTAAATAGTAGGCTATGCGAGAAATAAGTTTAAACGTGAGTGGCGCGTGTCGCACGGGAGGGTTGCATGTTGGCCGAGTGTCTATATTAGCGAGATACCATGCCGCGCGGCTCAGTCGCGCGGTCGGCTCCTCACGCAACAGTCATGCTTTCTATGGAATTTGTTTAAGTTTACCTAGCTAACTGCGTTGATTATCGTTATATATTTTTATGAATATTACATTCGTTAGAATAATTAACATTTTTTGTTTATTTCATATTTTAATACTTAATTAATAATATAAGTTTAGGTTAGGTCAGATTTGTATCAGTAGGCTAGGTAAGTTTTTTATGAGTAATTCAAAATTTTAAGGATTAAACACGACTGAAAGTGCTTTAAAAATAAACTAGGATTCCAAATTCATGTTATACCTTTTGACTACTATTTTAGAAATGTGTTTTTCATTGTTCATGTTCCACGTAACCCTAAAAAACCTCTGCGTCTCAGCGGTACTTAGTAACGCTTATATCGAGATAAATGTAACGGCCCTATTATCATAATAAAAAACGAACAAAAAAAGTTGCCTGAATTTTTATTGCTAATTTCGATAGAGAAACCGTTATTTGCCTTTTTCGATGTCGTAGACGCTACTTGAATTCATAACGGAGGTCCGTTTAGTGGGTACATCTTAATATTTTTATGTAAATGTCTGAGTAAAATGTAGTCTAGAGGTCGACTGGGTTGTATAAAATATTGTCTACTCTAAGGAATCTGTATATCAATTACAAACTTCAACATTACTTGAGCGATCAATGTTAAAATTGACATATTTTTTATATACTAGCATCTCACAATCTCACCTGACATTAACTGATGATGTGATCCAAGATGGTAAACATGCTACACCTAGAGGAGGACTGGTTCTCAAGTGCGGCTACAGCTGCTTGACTTGGCTTATTTTCAACGTAAGGGTGGTAGACTGCCAAGTGGACTTAGAAAAAGCCCTACCACCATATTACTATTTCATCATAATGTTTTTCTTCACCATTCGCATGGATTTAAACCTACAACGATTGCCACGGTTTCAAACACGCTAACCACTGAGTTATCGTCACTTCAAAGGAAACGATAATGTCGATCGTCTGTATGTGTAGATATTTCAATATGGAGAATATCTACACAATATGCTTTTCGCTATAACAAAGCTAATTTATATAATAATATAAATTAATTGATAACCACGACATTCTGCGTACAACATATCAAAATGGAACCAAGATTTCAAACCAGGAAAAGTGGATTATTCTCGAGGGACAGATCTGTAGAACGTTATGGCGTTTACTAATTTAGCAGGACGTGGGAGCATTGGTACCATGTTGCTATTTTCAGAAAGTTGAAGGAAATTTAAATGAAAGAACCGTCTCCGATTGCGTTGACCAGTAAACGCTTTGGCAGTTAGTTTACGAATTTTCCTTTATTAATTGTGCAGGTATATACGTATTTGAATGAGACGGAACACAAAAATATGAAACCATAAAAATGCAAACAATATTATAGTTATAGAATATAAATGTAAATTATGAATAAACAATAACAACTGAGCAATAAAATAATTAAAATGATTAACTAAAAAAAATTGAGTCGGTATTAGTAGAGTTGCCTGACGGTATCTGCTTTGTTTTTTTTTTGTAACAGATCTACGCTGGTGACACTTTTGGTGGCTTCACAGCTTCACCAAACTATCAAGGGGAGCGCTTAGAACACTTACCCGATTGTATGGTTTGTTCTTTACAGGTCTCAGGTGCGTAGTTAATCCGACTATACTGTGCGCATCTTGTATTCCTAGAAAGTTTGATATTTTCGGAGTGCCATTTTTGGTTTCTCACGATAACGTTCATTAGAATATAATTAATTTTTGTAATACACACAGTAACGTTGTCTGTTAGCTGTGTATTGCTACAGATCAAATCTACACTAAAGTAACCGAAGTTGCGTGCAAAAGCTAGTTAACTATTTTTTGATACACAACTAGCTAATTCTTTCGACGACGTTTTGAAAGACCAGTGTTATTGTTTCAGGGGAAATTACGCATTTCTTTGAATCGATCGTCGGCTGTTTTTGTTGTAATTTTGTCACATCTACTTGATACATATGATGCTTTTATCATCTTAAGTTACATTTTATCATTACTGGATAGCCCCTATCAGAGAGCGTAATAATATGCAGTTGTAGTAACATGACAAAAAGTTTTCTAGCTGCAATTAAAGTATAATCAAAAGCAAATCAAACGTTTCGAAGATAAGGCCAGAATACAGCAGATACTTCAATGTGGCTTGTAGTAAAGAAGAATTTATTTTGTATACTAAAGAAACCTATTTAAAAAAAGGTGTGTGTGCGATTCACACACGATAGAAGTGAAACTTCAGTAAATCGACAAAAAAATGAGATGAATATATATAATAAGGGTAGGATAATTACAAAGTTTATTTGTTTAAAAACGAAAGTATTTTGATTAATTTTAAAAGATATTTTTTATTTTATTTAACATATGTTACATCATTTATGGCTCAAATTCCATATTTTCAGTTTCAACAAACAAGATATAAAAATACGTAAGAGTGAGGATGCTACGAAGCATAAAATAGTAATGTATATTTCTGTCTCATTCCTTGCCGTATTTGTGTCTCTTACCTGTCGTTATTCCGTTGCATCCGGTTTGAAATCACAACGATTCTAAAGAAGTCTCACTTCAATAAAATATAAATAAAAATCTATATAAAATTTACTTAAGTATATGTAACTAGCTTTTGTAACAATACTTTTTCTGGATAAAAAGTACCCTACGTGTTTTTCTGTATCCCCGAGAACCTGTAGGTGTACAACATTTCACTATGATTAGTTGAATATTTAAGACGTGAAAGCGTAACAAACAATTCACATTCGTATTTATAATATTATTAAAGAAGTAAGGATAGGTGAATCGTTTTTATCGCTACTGATAAATAAGTATAATTACAAAGTTCGCTACATTTAGAAATATAGTTGTCACGTTAATATAGATTCATGTAATCGTACCCAAATCATCAAACGTATTCACTTCTACAGAATTAACTTAATGCATGTCCCGTGGCAGAGAGAAGTCCTTTGTATGAGGACATATTTGAAACTAAGCGAGCACTAACGAGCCAAGTTAGTGACTTTGTCATTCTCAGTGGCGACGTAAACCCAAACCTTTGTTTCAAACGCTACTAATTATTATATGTGTGATTTGGAAATATTATAAATAAGACTAGTTGTGCTTTGCGTCCTCGTGGAATTTAATAAAAACATTTGTGATTCGAAATCATGAGTGTATACGTGTATAAGCTTTCAACATCGACTCACTCTTTGTAGACGATTCTGTTTTCCGAGACGCAGCGTTATGCTGTGGTTAGTATCCACTCCTTCTTCAGACTTAGAATATACATATCTGACTCTCAAGAGACGGCATTGTACTCAAAACAAAAGTTAGCCATGTGTCGGACACGTTCTTATTTTTATTTCATCTACATTCGATTATGAATTTAATTTAATAAATTACTCGTTTCTTATCGAATTTTAAAGGCAGGTAATTTATTCAAACAATTTCAATCAGTAGTTAATTTCACCTAACGGTCTTTCTCAGTATTCAGTAAATGATCTAATCTTATCTCAGAAGTTCACGTCCATTTGCTACCAGACATCTTACCCTCAACAAAATCACAGTGCAATATAATGCGATGGTTAAAGTTAATAGTAAAATTTAAGAAAACCCTATTCATAACGCAATCAGTCGAAGACATAACAGAGTAAAATAACTTTAGACACTACTCTATATTCTCAAAAAAACTATAGAATGAGAGCCTAGTAATTCAATTGCAAATTACAAGCATAACCCAATTTATAACGTAACGAATTGAAAACTTATTGGTAGCGGCATTGATATATAAAAAAAATGGGTTTTTACATACATATATCAATGGGTTCGCGGTTATGTTTTTTGAATATAATAATTCAATACTAAATGTCAGTTTAATAATTTAACAATTGCAAAAATATAAGGACTATAATACAACGTACGTACTGAACTTAACTGAAACTTGGAATCAAGTGAAATCCATGAAGAGTATAATTCTAAATAATCCTAACAAATATAAAATTAATTTCATGTTTATTCATCTTCGCCCTTGTAATTTTTCAGTACATTAAACTAAAAAAACATTACATTTAGCGCCATCTGTACATTTTAGAGAAGAGCTTTAGATTTATGTGGTACACGGACAAACAAACTCATAGACATACAAACATTTTAAGAAATGTCATCAATTCTAATAATAAAGCTCCGAAGAGTATTTTTACTTAAATATCTGTAATAGAGCGACTTTTAGAATGAGAGAGTTCGTTGTAACCTATTATTATACGTAATTGCGTCTAAATCGGTCCAATAGTTTTTGCGTAATGCATGTACGAACACAAACTACAAGCAATGATGCAGAATAAAATGCCAGAAGAACATGGAATTGTGTACTACCAACGTTACAAAAGCTCTCAAATATTTTTTCTAAAATATATTTAATACACTGATATCGTTCCATAACTCTTCTGTTATAAGTATAAATATAAAGTATATATGCCAATACGAATAACAATATCGTATTAGAACTTGAACACATAGAATATAAGCTATTTTTAAGTAACTAGCTTCAAAATGTGAAATAGACTATCCTTAAAAACCGTAATAAAAAAAAACAACACTGCATATTATTGCTTAAAAAATTATGTGAAAGATGCGAAAGGTGTCATTTCCACGGTACTTGAACTTGTTTATTTAATTGATATATCTGGAAGCAGAAGTGATCAATAAGTAGTTGACGGTGCAATAAAATCAATAAGCGGAGCTACGCGCAGCAAATAAAACAATAGTTGAAGTTAGACAGAAAAGAAAATTAAGCGTCTCTCGATCTTTCATAGTGGCACTTAAAATGGATACATAAACGAACGGCATTTCGCCACCTAAAGTATAGTTGATACCAGAATATGAAAGCTAGAAACCATCTGTGAGAGTACTCCGACGTCGTACGATTATTCAATCCTATCTACTCAAGACTTTTGTTGAAGTGCGTTTATACTGTTGTTGTGTTCGTATTTTCTCTTTCGTCGTGATACATGGTCATTTTAGTTACCAACGTGTGTACTAATATTAACATCAGTAAAGAGTTCAATGGTCTTAAGCTAAATAAAACTTTGGTTCACACACACACACACACACACAGTCTGTGTTTATCTTTTAGCTATCTATTTGTTAAAGTATAGTGAATACTGCTTTCTAGCATTTTATTTTCGCTTTAAAATTCATTTTCAAATGTGTTCAAATAAATACTATGTCGCAATTTACTTCAAACATTACCGATATAAACTAAGTCTGTTAAACGAAGTGCAAATTTCCAACCGCTCTGCTTCAAAGCCAAAGAGCAAATTGCATTTCGGAGAATTTCGCCTTAACTAATGTTTATATTTTTATCTGTACAAATAAGAAGAACAAGAAGACAAATACACATTTTAAAGTTAAAATTGTGTTTAATAAAAATACTTATCTGTTATTATTTGTTGCAATAAACAGTTTGGTTATATGAAAATGGATATTGCGAATATTTTCTATGTGTTACAATATCCACACTCGCCAATTTCGATGACGATTGGTTGAACAACATAAAAGTTGATGTACTGCAGCAACACCTAGTGGTCGTTTTAGGCGATCGTTATGATCTAATCTTATCTTCTCTTCTTCAGCGACCGCTCTGACCACATACTCGTAATGAAACATTCACGCCTATCCGATTTTCAAACACACTGTGATCAAGCCCACGCCCCCTTAAATATTATTTACGCCGCCGTGGATAGGCAGCAAACTTCGCTCTAGCACATTCGTTGCGGCTCTCCTCGGTAGCGTTACAAGCTTAGGTTCAATTCCCCGGAGTGGAGCTAACAACTACAACAATAACAGCTATCAGGCAATAACACGCACTGCACTGCACTCCAAATACATGCATACACACACAGTAGGAAACTCAGCTTGTGTAAAGGGATTATTTCTTTGTTTTTATTTTTTACGTATTCGTGCGGCACATACTTGTAGGTACATAAAGTGTTTCACAAGTATATTACTTAGCTCTTATGAATAGTTTATTTCGATTTGCGTTTGTTGTGTTCAAGGCAAAACCCCAAACCGAGGTCTGGCTACTTTGGCATCCTTGAGCTAGTTTTTATTACGCTGACTGTCTTAAGCGAGCGCCAAAAAAACTCGGTGAATTTGTGAAGGCCCATCAAACCAACAGCGGATAGTGTCATATAAAAAAACATGGGTCACTCTCGTTCAGAGCGTCGAACCGTTTCCACGTTTATGAAATACGGTACTGACAACAAAGCTAATTGATATGATTAATGAATATGGCATCACCGATCATTAGCCCTATCATGAGATTGTATATCGTACGATCGCCTATAACGGTATCGCCCTCGGTAATATATATATGAATAACCTACATATCCTTCTTTGTTCAAACTGTGTTCACAATACACACTACACTTACACTTATTTATACAATTTCTCCATCATATAAATATTTTCATTAAAAGAGAAATGTAATAGTCGTTGGTATTATTTATGACATTTTCACGCTAAACAAAATAATACTTAAGAATAAAATTGTATGAAATGTAAATTAAAGGAAACGTTAGAAATAAGGAAAATTGTCTAATTCCCCAAGTGAGACATCAGTAAAACATTCCAGAGAGAGCTGAAGGTGACAACATAAATGTTTTGTTTTATTAATGGGTCTATTAAAATGATAGAGTGATAAATATTTATTAAAATGTCAGATAAAAGAAAATGTATATTTTATAAGCGTTCCTATAACATTTGCTTGCTATCGCTATGGCTCAGCAAAATTTCTTTAATACACTACTAAGTACACTGAACTTGAAATAATTGTGATGCGTGGTGAGAGATGTATTTTCTACGTGTTACAATATCCACGCTTATCAACAATTTCGATGATGATTTATTCAACGACATAAATATTTATATGCTGCAGCACCACTTAATGGTCGTTATAGGTAATCGTGATCTTAACGGGTAAACCTTACGACGAAAAGAAACATAATTAACATGGTAACTGATATTGAAATATTATATTTAGAAACAGGTTATGTCACTGTGTGGGATGATTGAGATCCAGCCTATGGGAAATCCCTAATTTTCTGTCATCGCTTATTACCATAGCAACAATAGATAGTAATTATAGTTTCTGTCTTGGAGGGTATTGCGATGATGGAAGTGGATCTTGAAAGAGTATGAGCATTCACACCTTTGTATGAGGAGTGAAGTTGATAACATACGGCGGCACACTGTTTATACAACTCAGTCCTCAGGGTTAGCTATTCCCTTTGGCATTAGATATGTATGTATATATTTATGGTTGAATCCAGATAACCATTGATTGTAGTGAAAAATTAATTTCAGCTAAGGATTCTCTTTTGGTATCTCAAAACTTACTATTAACATCAAACGAGAATGTGATATACCTATAACATAATAAATAAATACGGGTACAATCTCGTAATTCAATCGATTCCATTCCGTCCATTATATTAATGAGATGCAGAAATAATCTCATATACTAGTTGGGTTTGGTGCTGAGTTCTACGTGTAATTTGCTAGTCGTATTTGCACGCGCTCCTCTGCGTCGCTATTTGATTAAACCAGACTGTCTCTCGAATATCATTACGGTGTTTGATTAACAGTTTATTTTTTGTAATATTTGCATTGTACTTTTCGCTTTCTTTTTACTAACTCTCATAAAGTCTTTAACTTCTGTTTGACATTACTTGTTTGTTTTGGTTGTATATTTTTAAGAACAGTGGTTTGATTAAGAATCTTCGTCCAATCATTATTAGACAATATTTGTAAAAAAATACCTTAGTACAATCTGTAGATACATGACTGATGAAGAATATAAAATAAAGTCCTAAAGTTTCGGTGGAGACTACCACCATGAAACTTATGATAAAACCGCTCTTAAAATCGACATTTTCAAAATAAATTTACTTTTTAAAACATTCTTATTTCATGTTCTTGTAGGCTTGCTTCGGGTGTAAATGTTTAATGAATTTTGAATAAACTTACTGACGAGTTATTAGGTTTGTAATTTTAAACAGAGGCCATGATTGTATGTTAATGGTAGGAAGTGGAAGGAAAAAAGAAGAAGAATTTTTCGTTGCAGATATGATCAGATCAGAAAAGAAAGTTAAATACATTTAAAATATGTTGTAAAATTTCATACAGACGAGTGTAAAAAAAGAGAAAATTCTTATTAATTTTGAAATCAAAATATGATACACAAAGGCACGTGGCTTAGAGTAAACTTATTTTGTTTACCATTATAACTAATACGTACCGAGTTGATATTGAAATTTGTAATGGTTTAACTCTGCAAAACTAATTTGTACCGTAGATCAATCAACTGATTTAGCGAACTGTAATAGTTATTAAAATTAAACCAAACGAAAATGGAGCGGATTTCAACATTTAATTAATCCAGTCGTCGACAAAACCCACAAATGTTATCAACGGACCATTAACGTTTTCACTGGCTGTAGTTGTTCAGTAATATGTGATTATGAGTTCGTTGGAATTTCATTGATTTTGTGATACACGACTACGAGTTACTAAAGGCACGAAAGCTTTATACTATTCAGTTTTATTATGGCTTATAGAATAAAGTTTCTAGTCAAAGTATGTGCAGGATTATATTATTACAATACAATTTAAATTCCCCTGGAAAATCCTATATAAAATCGGGTGAGTTTCTTAAACGCTCCCCTTAGTAGTCCGGTGAAACTGTAGAGGCCTTGCCAGGCTATCAGTGTAGTTAGTTTGAAAAAAAAAACACTGGAAAATTTTGAACACAAATATTAGCTGCATTAATTAAATAACTTTATGGAATAATCAACCATATAAATAATGTAGTAATTTTATAAATGTCATTAGGGTTGTGTATGATTATTTTTTTAATTTGAAAACGCTTCGATCAAACAAATAGTAATTTTACGGGACTTTCGAAACTTGATAAAGTTTAGTAAGCCATTTACTTAATATTCGATATGGAAACGTGCAACGCGTGGAACGACATTAATAATACAGATTACGTATTATCTATAACAGTTCGTGGAAGAGTATTTGGAGAGATAAATACAAGTTTTTAGAAGTTCCTTAATTGTCAGGATGAACTATATTGAAATGAAGTGTGAGGTCAAGACTTTTTGGTAATAGACAGCACAGCAGTATGAGACTCAGAGATCTTTGTAGAATTTTTCTTACTACAAAAATCGTTTTACCAAAGCCTTCTACGAATTGCACACGCACAGCAATAAATTCCCATAAGTTCCTATAAGTCCACAAAACGGTGCTTTACTCCACGAAAATCGACGTTATGGAGACTATTTTATTAACGTGGGCAAATCCCTTATGGATACCCACTCTCCCGGGGGAGAGAGTGGGTTATGTCCGACTCGCACGGACTAAAACCCCACGGTGTACCGGCCGCCACTTTTGGTTGGGGCGGCATGAGACCGTGCTGTGGATATCACCATGCCGCCCCAGCGGTCAGCCCGGCGGAATGTGGCCGCCAAGCTCCGTCCTTATAGGGAGGTAGACTGGGTACACCACCAGCTACCACCCCTCGTCAGCCGGACCTTGTGCAATGACCTTCAGGTCCAGCTACGGAGGTGGGAGGAGCCGGATAAAGCGCCACCTCCTTCCACCGGCCCTCCTTTGGCGGAGAGGGCCACTGAGAGGGTCCGCCTCTCGGGCCCTCTCTACCGCCTCCTTCTGCGAGATGACCTCCTCGCAGAAGGAGGCCATTGGAGTCCACGCAAATTATTATAAATTAACATACAAATATTTGCGGAACGGTAGATCATGCAATTTGTGTCCGACTGGATTGCGACCATCACACACCAAGTGTCAAACTTGTCACAATGGTATTAGAAGAAGTGTCACGTTCTGAGACAAACCAGGATAGTATAACTAGTTTTTTGGATGTTTGTAATTGACACGATCGCTATTACTATGAGGATAACCCTGTCACAGTAACTATCTTATGGTTTGTCGCTTTTCGAAGTCAAATAACGTACGTCCAGTTACCGGGACGGCGGCTGCTGATGTATTGTAGATATTTCAGTGTCCCTCCTTATTTTTGTATTGCACTGTAATTGCCAAAATGAATAGTGCCGTCCGTTGTCGTACATAAAAGCAGGTATTTCAAACTAAAATTGCGTACGTAGCACAAGTGATGGGTAATATAATATACAGCAATTATTATAACACGAATTTCAGAAATAATTTGATAAGCAAAAAATCTGTTATAATTATAACGTAGTAGACATGAAATATTACGAATATCAATATTAGAATAAAATGAAAAAAAAAATGTAGTAACGTGATTGGTTGTGTATATAATTATGTGTAATTTTCTGCAATGAAAATGAAAAACGCAAATGAATTACATTCCAATTCATGGTTTCCAGTGATTATTGCGAAATGTAATATGCAATTTTTGCTCCAGCAATGCTTGGTGGTTATATTTCGTAGCTATTTCGTGCAAATATGATAAATCGCATTTATTTAGTATAGTGCGTTTCTTGTGTTATTATAACTATAGCAAGATGTATCGCGCGCGAAATAAATTTTATATTTCCCACTTAGTATGCTAAGTAAAAATTGCAATAATTGTCATCGGTAGATTAATCAATCAGATCCGACAGATAGTGTATCCGTTGTTCAGTTGCGGTTCCCGGTGCATAAACTGTGTAACATATTAGTTATTAGTGGATGGATGAAGATTTTACGTAATGCGGATAACCTAAATGGTATCAACGTTGCAAAATAAATTGTCAAATAGAATTTAAACTACTTTATAAATTAGCTAAAAAGAAATGTAATACAAAACTATCCGACACAAATTGAATTAAAAGACAATTTTAAAATAAGTCTCAAGCGCGATAAAACAAAATTGTTTGGTGAAATTATACAATTTAATCTAAAATGGTGTCGCGTCGTTACACTCGAGTGAGATACTTTTGAGACATTTTTAAGTACAAAATGGCTACAGTAAGGAGATGAGATCCATTTGGCGAACGCTGGAGTAAAATAAAAATAAATATTTTCATTCTCTCGCGTCGAGAGTCTTAAACATGGTCTTCGAGAGCCGTGAAAGGGTTCGCCGTTGAAGGATCTTATCGTCTGTATAGAAGGGTTATAGGGTGCCTTTGAGTTGTATTGGATATATGAAAGTAGTAAATAAAATATGGATACCATACGTTGTGTAACTTGATAAAAAATGCTTGGAATTTTATTCAAATTTGAAAAAATATTGCTACCCTAAGTTTTGGAAATCAAAGGACAAAGAGCGCTTATATGAATTTCACTAAATTCCCGTCCGCTAATTAAAAAAAAAACCTGGCACTAGTATTTGCAATAAAAATGAAATATATGCTGTCTCAAACCTGATTTCATCATGGAAATAAAGAGAATAGAATGGAACTTATCAATGGCTTAAAATAGCTGTGTTGTATTTAGGCTCTTATGATTCGTTTTGACGAGGACTTATATCTGGGGTTTTGACTGTTATCACTAAAGGACGCCACCACGAACAGAGCAGATATGCAAACAGAGTGCGGTGGAAGGAATAATAGATTAAGTTTCTAAGGCCACACGTTACTCGATTTATATCCTATAGAAACCGTACATTTATTTATACTAAATTTGACAAATAATGTATAATTTTATCCAAAGAGCTGTAAGCATGCCGACGGCCCATTTGATATTAAATGGTTATCGTCGCCTATAGACAACTGGAGCACCAGGGGCATCACTGTTGTGTTGCCAACTTTGACTTGCCATTTTCAATCTTTTTTTGAAGAGCCTTTTGCCCTGAAGGAATACCGTGCTAAGTAACCCAACTGTACTGACTACAAATAGATTATTATGTAGCGCAAATACAAATATATTTAGTTAGTTAGTTATTTTTCGCTTTTTAGTAGCTTATAGTTTCTTTAGTGTTTTTTCATATTCAAGGTGGATAATTTTTTTAATAGATTGCAATGATTAAATACGCTCATTGATTTCAATATTATATTATAAATTATACAACTAAATGAAATAATTTTACAAAACAACAGTAATAAAACATATTGTTTGCCAATTACGTTATTAGGTAATATTTTCACGTATTTAGTCATTATCGCTGCTACAGTTTCAAGCTGTTCATTCACATTTACAGAGAAAGGTATTTTGTTATTACGAGTAGTTGGTTTCACGACAACACTTTATTAATCGTCAAATATTACATATTATTTAACTCATTTTGGTATCTTACTACGTAGAGGTGGATACAGCAATATTTTTCTCTCTTTGTTAGTTAATTTGTACTGCAACAACATTTAGATTAATTCATTTCATGTACCCTTCATGTCCGAGTCTCCTTGAATGATATTGCTTTGTTTAAAAAGGGTTCAAAACTCTCCACTTTGAATGAAAGCCTGCAATGCTACGGTAAGTGACTATTTTAATTAGCTCTGTGTACGAAACTTTCAAACCACCCTTATAAACTAGATTATTCAGGTTTCTTCTCTGATTCTGCATCTGCAATGGAAATAAATAATTCATTATAAATTACTCTTATTATGAATTCGTAATCAAAAACTTCTCATCTCCAAATATTATATGTGATCATGTCTAAGATCAAATAATATTTGTACTAGATTCACTGTAGCCGTTGAATTATGTTTTTTTAAACAGACGCATCTGTGTGCCTGATTTTCTTCTTTAATGTTAACTCTCCTTTCAAATTCAAATTGAAAATAGAATATATGTGATAAGCATAGAACTATAGACACAAATAATTTTTTTACCATCGTTTGGTTCATTCCACGACTGTCTTTCACTAGATCCGAATAGCACGAATAAAGTATTACAGATGATGTACACTGCTGATGACAGGTAGAATACATTGCGCCAATCGTTTGGGTTTGTCTGAAACGGATACCAAAGAAGTATTCACTATAATCAACTTTAGGAGAAAAGGGCATATAATAGGAGCTATGAATATACATAGTAACATATGTTACGGTAATAGAATCTCCACTTGGTTTGCACATGGAAGCACCACTGCTAGTGCCAGTATTTTAGCCTGAAGGGTGCTTCGTAACAAGTACATGAACATAATAAGTTTCAACGTAGACAAAGTAACTCATATGATGCTAAAACATATAGTGAACGTATAACTCTTTTATCACTGAACATAAAGGCATATTTAGCAAACTTTAGTCTCAACACGATGTCCTACTTAAACTAAGACATATAATTCACATATAAATGCTTTTAACTCTGGAACAAGTAACTGCTTCATTTCAAAGGGTCCGTATTTTTCTTGCGCTTGATACATATGTTTTAATGCTTTGTTTTTGTAGGTGGTAGAGCTACGCTGAAGCTATTACTAGTTTCATGAATGGGCTTCAATATACAAGCATGAATGGGTCGGCTCGCCCGGGGTAGTACCACCCTCTCACAGAAAACCGACGTGAAGTAACAGTGCTTGCACTGTTGCGTTTCGTTCGGTCAGTGAGAACGCCGGAGGCCCATTTATTTAAAAGGCCGGTAACGCACTTGCGACTCCCCTGGTGTTGCTGCTAGTGTATATGGACGGCGGTGATCACTTACCATCAGGTGACCCACCTGTTCGTTTGCCCCCTAAATATATTAAAAAAAATGCTATATATTCGAAATTCAAGTATTATTTTTTTCATAAAAGCTAACCTGACCGTATTCTCAACTTAAGATATAATTTTAGAATACTCACTTCATCTTTAAGAATAAATCCAGCAGCGATTGGAGCAAAAATAGATATTAGGTTCGCGAAGAAGTTGGTGATACCCATCATTGTACCGGCGAAATTGGGCGCCATATCTATGTGCACTAACTGGAACAGATTCAGTTGTAATAAGTTATGACTCGATAAGAGTTTATCATGTCTAGACGTTATATTTAAGTTCTGTTACAATTAGTGATACAGAAACAGTCAAAAAGATCACTTCCAACTATGAATTTGACTATTATAGAGAATATGAATGAGTGTTTATAAAACTGTTGAAGAGATAGCCTTAACCTTACTGATATTATAAATGTGAATGTGAATTTGTTTATTTGTTTGCTTGTTTGTTATGATTTTACGCCTTAATTACTGAAATCATTTCATTCATCATTCATCACGAAATTGTGCTTACGCGTGGTCTTCAGTACCGAAAAATAATAGGTTATCCTTTATTCATAAAAATACATCCGTTCTCATAGGACAGGTCACATTTAAATAAACGCGAATGAAAGCGAGAGGAGAAGTTAGTTAATAAATATATGATTGTAAAGTGAAAGTATGCGTACAAAGAAATACGAACCAAATCTAAATAAGCCAATTTAATTGGATAGCCCTTTGGCTATGTATATACCAGCCATTTTGGTAATCCTTCCTCCTTTCTATCCCTTCCTATTCCATTAAAACCTATTGTCGCATGCGGGCCATATACAGTTGTTGCTCTCCACAATAACTCGAAAAAAAATTAAGAACTTGAACTTGTGGTGCTTTCCAAGTGTCCTAACTTGCCCACAGTCAATCTGGTGAGTAATAGTGATTATCTGATAATGACGATAAAAAGGTAAGCGATGACAATACGTTTTCTTCTAGACCTATGTTTATGAATCAATGATACGGTATGTAAGTATTATCTTACCAGATATCCTGTGTAATGACCAGCGTTGATGCCAACAACAAGTGTTAAAAGTGCCACAGCCATCGTGACGCTACCGACAGGCGAGTAAGATAATCCTATTAAGGCTATGGCTGGTCCGTAGTGCCCTGAAATGTTATTAAAGCAAATCATCCTTTTAGTAGAAAAATGAGAAACTTTAAATAAAGAAAATGCAACGTAGAAAATAAAATTATTTCAAAACGTTTCATGATATGGCTTCATAAAAATATGAAAAAAGGCTTACCGATCGAGTTACTCAACTTCCTACTAGCCGTGATACTCAGCCATTTCTTTTTCAGTATATAATCCGACATAAAACCCATGGGGAAAGCTGAGAATGTACATCGCTAGGTATGGTAAGGCTGACATTAAGCCGTTCTGTGAGAGAATTCAACCATTAATGACACACACAGTTGCATAATAAAATAAATAGGAAAATCATATCCGAGGATTCAAAAATATCGTTAGACAATAATATCATCCGATGTTAAAAGGCGACGTATTTTGATATGGTAAGCACACTAAACCTATCGAGGACTAGCTCTCAAGTGCAGCCGCCAGAATAGACCGACTGACCTGGTTGGTGACTGATTTTCATCTTAAGGGAGTTAGCTAACCAGGTGGAGTTATAAAGAATCCTATTAGCAGGCAAACCAATTCTGATACAACTTTGACAGTAAGATGAGAATTGACATGTTACTTTATGAAAACTCCTTACACATATTTGCTTCCCGGCAAATTCCGAAGGAAGTAGCCAAATAAGGTATTACAACAAATTATGATACATTAAAACTACTCTACATGTTTATTCAAGAAGCGAAAACTAAATATAATTTAGTGTCTATAGTACTAAAAGTATTTTTATACGAAATACTCACAGCTTTAATATCCACTCCTAAAACTTGGTTCATGTATGAAGGCATCTCTGTCATCAGCGTCCAGAAGCCCCAGTTTTGTCCGCAATGCGCGATGATTAATGATATGAACGGCAAAGAAGTCCATATTGATTTCCACGGTGTTGGTAATCTCTGCGATAAAAGACATTTTTAGTCAATTTCTTTTTTATTGTATCACGACTACATTCTAACAAATAACTGGATCATCCGAGAGATCTACAATGTAAGTGTCACTTTCATACTAGTATTTAAGCGATTTGGCTGTTATATGGCTGTTCCCTATTGCACAAACTTAAAGTGAGTCACTGTGGTGGATTTGTTACTATTCTGTATCTAAGTACCTAAATCATTTATAGAGTATCTGTTTCGTTGATTAGATTAAGTATAATGAATACGTGTAACTAACTAACTTTTTGTACTCCAGTTTGTCCCAACGATGTCTGAATATATAGACGTTCTTCGGCACTGATCATTCTCGAATTCTGAGGGGAATCAGATCCAAGAAAGATATACGCAACGGTCCATAACGCTCCAACTGTACTATTAGCGTAGAAGATAGCCGGCCAGCCCCAATAATCAGCTAGGTATCCTGACGCGACTAGTTGTAAGCCGTTCCCATTTGAGAGCCTGGAAATAACCATAAAATATATTTCTAATTACAATTACGACCAATTTGATTTAACTACTCTCATATAATAACTGGTTCTTAACTATAATCTTATAATTTTAGCCAGTTTTTTCTATTTTTTGTGCCTGAGATTCGATTGTTATTCAGTTATCAAAAATTATAAATTCTTTATTGTTGTTTTTTTTTAATATATGCTCACAGTTAATTATGTGTTTCACGTTCTTGCGCACAAACTGTTAAACTATTATTTTAGTAGATTTAAGTCCGCATATTGAATGTATCCTATTTCTCTTAGTTTCATAATAAATTGTATGGAAAAGTTCTTTCTGTTTACCTGAATATATAATCGTCCCCAAACGGCTCTTCTCTTCTAACGGAACCCATTTTCCTATAAGGTTGTGAATAGAAGGGAAAAGAAAACCTTGAGAGAGGCCCTGTATGACACGACAAGCACAGATCACTTGCCAGCCTCCCTGAAACATGTATTAACAGAATAGTTAATATAAGAAGGTTCATTACTTGGGTTATCATTTTTGTACAGACTATTGAATGAGTGCTATACTCACATAATACCCACCAATGGGTATAAGAAGAGAGACAGCAGCGTTGATGGAGACGCACAGAGTAACAAGAATAGTTCCGCCAAACTTGGCTGCGAGTTCACCACTAGGTATTTGCAGTACCACGTAGCCCCAAAAGAATGAAGATAGGATCATACTTTGAATTTTTACGCTCCAATCAAAGGACTGTAAATCATACGAAATTTAATCTACCATCATGCCTTCAGCGGTGGGTGGAATAAAATAATTACCAATGCAAAACACGATTGCATTTACATTCATTTATCTATGTAAGTATGTATACGTGTGCTGGAGTAATGCTAAGTAAATATCACAATATTGCTTAACGTGCCATATTGTTCGTTGAATATTTAATTTTATAATTTTTTACAATAGAGTCTGTAACAAAGCGTTATGTCAATGTTACATTCAAGAGGATTCACATATCAGCTATGACGACAGTAATCTTGTACATCCAGGTTCGATAGGCGTTTTTAAAAGTTCCGAAGTTTCTAACCACTAGACTCATATTAAGAATGATAAGTTATCTCAAGTACACAACAATCTTTCATAAAGATATCAAATTTATCTTGTTTGCCCTATGTTTGCTAGGGATTTCTAATATTATTATTTATTTATTGCAAATGTTGCTACCCAGCCTCTTTAATAAATAATGGTAGGAACAAGAATGTATAAGGTTATATTTCATATTTAGCCACATGCTTAACCTTTGATTAAGACAAAGACCCATAACATAATAATATCCTAACCACGAGGCATTTCTAATACTCTACAACTAATGTCAACTTGTAAGTTAAGAAGTCGCAGTCAAGCCAAAATCCCAGTCAAGAAACAGCCTCGATCTCTATACCCTATACATTATCACTCAACATTTAGTGTTATCATGGCTAAACGGTGAAATACAAAACAATAAATACATATTATTCTCATCTTATCTATATAACTGTATTTTCCTAAGTGCTAGCAGTTAACCGGGAAACTAGAACAACTAGAACATCGATTAGAGTATACTTATAATTATTTCTCATTATACTTACTGATCGCAGAAAAGTAAAAGCCTTCAATATTGATGAAATTAATTATAAATATTCATTCGATAAGTGTTCTTATCATTAAAGCCATTGAAAATTTCATGGTCCTATCAACTGGCATTTATATTGAAATATGCCTTTAAATTTGTTTGGAATCTTGAATTAACGTGAATTTTTCATATTTCCCGTGTGACTCGTTTAAGCTTACCTTCCTAATATCTTGCGAGATTATGTCATTGTGTAACGTAGTCTACTGTAAAGAATTAAAAACTTGAATCTCACGTTTTCATTGGAGGTGTCGGTCATGGCGACTATGGCCATACTCATGTTAACTCGCATGCTGTACGAGAGCAGCATGGCTAGGAACAACATGAACACCTGAACATGCCGGACTCCGAGCACTGATTCTGTAAAATTTATTATTTATCTATTTTATTAAAATTTGTGGTTTTCATATAATAATAAAATCACAGATTCCATTTGGGACTTATAGATTATGAAGTTATGCTGAGTTTGGTTTGTGTGTTAATGTCTCAAGTTTTACAATAATAAGTAATGAAAGTAAAGTTCTACGATAGCCTTAATAGCGACTGGACCAGTTGCCAATTGATAGTCTCCGACAATATTAATTCATGCTCCAAACATGTTTTTTCTATTCATTATTCCTAGCTTCTCAATCCCGTCAAATCTTAGTGCCATCATGAGGTGTCCAATAACCTTTTAAGATACCCCAAACAAGGACGAACGAACTACGAACAATGTAATATTTAGAACTAGGTTATTGAACTCTTGAGAAATGTAGCAATAACTATCCAATAATTTCATAAGCACCTTCAGATGACGTGTAGTCATTGTACTGAGTGTTTTTTTTTGTTTTAAATAGGGTAGATAGTCTAGTACAAATCTAAAATTTCCTATTTTTATAAAAAAAAAAAAACAACTATCAAGTCATAAGTACTATTTAACTACAGAGTAATCGTTTCATATGCTCTCTTTAAAAAACCATTTGTAGGATCTCTACATTGGAGTGTATATGCAAATTACAAAAAACAAAATAATCACAAACTTACTTGGCTTCAAAACTTTGATATCTCCGTCGGGTATCATTTTAATAAAATAATAGGAACTATTCACTGATAAATTAGAGTCCACGTATTTATTGATGAGTCTGACTGAAAGTAGAATAACAATATTATTAATTGAGACGCGACGTAGAGAGGAGGCGGCGCGCGATACTCCGCGCTTCGATTCGCCTTTATCAATACGAAATGATTTATTTTACCTTACCTGACAAGCGAAGGTTGGAGATGGACACATTGTTGCGCCACGCGGCTATCAGACTTTCTTTATATGTAATTTATTTTCTTACTAGCTTACTAGCTTAAACTAAAAAAACTTTGACAATGATTTTCCTGTTTCATCGTAACTTATTTTTTTTATTGCGAATCATTTTTTTTTACATTGTTGAATGCAATTTTATCAGTACCGAATTGTTGGGCAAGCTTGTTATCGTCGAATGTAGCACTTTTTTAGTTTATCGTCTTTCGAATATATTCAGAGGCAGTGAGACTTGCAGGTTTGCATTACGGCGTCAACTTTTAATGGATTGTAAAGCTGTCTGTGGTCGTTGTTGTTTTTATATAGTGCTATTTTCATTGGTTTATAGTTAAAGACAAGAATAGCTTAAAGTGTAACAATTATATTATTCATTGATAAAGTGACAATTAAATCTCAGGTTATCGCAATCTTATCTTAGATAATTACCCTTGGGCTTATTTATACTTGTATATATAAGAATTGTTTATTATTTTAAATCATTGCATAATAATATAGACATTAGATATGCTATAACTTTGTTGTGTTGATATTGAAAGAAATATAATTTACCCTCACAATTTTATTACCAATTTTAAGCTACTTCTGTTAAATATTATAACTACTGCTTACACTCTATAGAGAAACGTAACATTTATAACCTTATTGTACTTTGAAGTATCTATATTTCCTAGTATAACTGTTTCGAAGATTATCCCGGACAAACAAAAGACAATTAAATTTTATTTATTTGTATACATTACTGTTCAATAGTTAAGAGTAAGTTAAATTTAAAAGAACTGTTAAAAGTTAAAAGAAGTGATTATGGCTCAGTTGGTAGTGTGTTCGGATACAGCTTCGAAGGGCGTAGGTATGAATCCTAGCAACTGAGTCGGATCTTTCGGTGAAGGAAAACACCGTGATAAAACCATAGCATAGTGGTAAGCTTTTTTCTAAGTCCGCCTGGCTAAGTACCACCCTCATATTGAAAATCTATTGCCAAGCAGCAGTTGGCGTGTTCCGGTAACTGCACTTGAGAGCCAGTCTCTCTCTAGGTTTAGTATGACTACCATCTTAGACAACATCAACATATGATATCAAATGAGATTGTGGTCATACGCTAACACCTATAAAGTAAAAAAAAAGGCGGTAACCTTTAGGCGGTAAACTGGTATCTTGAACCGTTATAAAAATATAGTTTATTTGACCGATCACTGTGAAAGTTAGTGCTTTTTAATTCATTTCATTATAGCTATTATTGTAACAGACAGTAATTGTAACAAATAATAATAACAATGAGTATAACTAAGGGCGCGGAGAGCCGCGGGTTAGTGTAAAATAAAATAGACAGTATCAGAAAAATTAACAACACTTTTATTACTACTAAATCTTTACAAAATTTACAAATAAATATTGACGGTTTTTTTTTTACTTTTTCTAAACACTCTTTTCCGTCGATACATCTGAAAATAAATAACTATTATTAATTTAGTAATTATTGAATCATGCTCTAATTTTGGATGAGATATATAAAAAATAATTAATTTTGATATGCAATTAACACTATAATAACAAGAAAGAGATTCCGATTAACCAAATTGTTGGATTCGATGCACATGTTCGTAAGACACACATACAGGTACACATGTGTATCTCATTATCTCATATATGTATGATTAGTTTAGCTAGCTTGGTTAGTCAGATTCGCGATGTTGTATACAAGCCAAAGCTCGGTCACTTTGATGCCCTTGCACCTGTATTTACACCTTTTATAAGCATATCATACTTCCCACTATGCATCTATACCTTTCGCCGGATTTCCTTTAGTCTTATATCCATTCCTTCATAAACACTTTTCTAATATTTCATTCTTCCTTAAGATATACTCATACCACGCTAACCTATTTATATTCATATTTTTTGTCACTGGTACTATTTTCATATTTCCTTTGATGCCTTGTTTCATTATCTTATCTATTTCAGTCTAACCAATGAAAAGGAACAAAACCAATTTACTAAATTTAAGACATTAAAAAAGTGAAACGCTGTAGAGGAACAAATAGAAAATTTCCCGAAACAAAAGTGTTTCTTTGTGATTAAATACATAGCTTGTTATTTGTTTTACTAAAACGATTTTATACGCAAAGATTTATTGTAGTAATTCGGCTTCTTTAAAATCTGCATAATATAATTAGATTCAAGGTAGTCATTTTGTTTTAAAGATAGTATTAATGAAATAAAAGGTTATGTTAGCTCCCAAAGTGCTATAGCTTATATACAATATTCAGCTACGGCAGTACATCTCCCTTACGACACTTATTTCCTTAACATCCTAAGATTCGAAGGAAGTCTTTGCTAATATATACTGGCACACGAAGCGTTCTAACTCAGTCTTCAGATGTAGTAACCTTCAGTTCTTTTGAGTCAGTTCTATAGGCTGCAGTGTCCGATAATATTAGGTGAACTAGGTAACCGACACGAACGACGTTTCTTATGTTTTGTTACTAATTATCAATATTATCAAGTTATTAATTATTATAACTGAATTTCATTATATAGTAACAGAGATCAAGGGCTACGTATTTATAAGGCCAGACTTTTATATTCATAATTTTCTTTTATTTTGTCACAGATAGAGTAAACTATTCCTTATAGTACCCACAATGCAGTCCAAACACAACGGCAACCAGAGCTATTTACTAATTATTTTTAGTCGCCACTATCGTAGCAAGCTGCAAGCCTCTCAGCAGTACAATATACACTGGCTGATACGAAAGGCGACAAACTAAAAAGAATATTGTTACGAGTTTATTACAATATGCACGAATGTCGCGACCCTGTCGGTTACAGACACTGGATATACATTAGATGATCCCGGGACACAACAAGCCTACGCGTACTGCTATTGCAGGTACTATACCTAATGTATATTCATTGTAATCCAGTTGGGCATAATAGCCATTGCCTTCTGCTATTCTTCAAATTATAATATTACCATTAACTTTTCTAGTAGTATTATGATAAAGGGTATTTTGTTACCTTCGGATTCGGGTTCATTCCATTTCTGTCTCTCACTGGTACCAAATATGAGGAACAAAGTGTTGCAGACAATATATATGCCTGATGATAAGTAAAACACTTTACGCCAGTCACTGGGATCCGTCTGAAAATATAATTGTTAAATTTATCATTTACCCTTTAAGCACTCCGATTTATATTGTATTGTAATATAAATTCTTAATAATACATGTACTTGTACCCTTAACTCACCTCATCGACCAAAATAACGCCAGCGGCCAATGGTGCGATGATTGATAGAATATTTGATATGCCATTGGTGATGCCCATTAATGTGCCCGCAAAATTTGGAGCCATATCAATATGTACCAACTGTAAATAATGTATATGAGATTTTTAAACCTTCATAGGCACCCATCTTTACCATCTATCCATGTACTATGATTATTACTGCTCAGGACGATATATAATGAATGAACCGGTGTTGAATCTCAAAGCTTTTACTATTAAACTTAGAATTGTCTATTTACTTATTTCTTTTTTGTTACAGTTTTATTATATTACTTCACTCTTTTAACATAAAAAAAAGATTTTCATTACCCGTTAGATCTTAGGGAAAACGTAAGAATATATACTACAGATAATGCTTTAAAGTATTCGCACAAGACTGTAAAAGTCTTACTAAAAACGATTCAATAATTTCAGATATTAATATGGATAAGTAACACAAATTTCAATTTGATTGATGTGTACACGTCATTTATATAAATTCAGTTACCAAAAATCCAGTGTAATGGCCAGCGTTGAGCGCAACTGCAAACGTGAGGAGAGCTACCGCCGCTGTTAAGTTACCGGGAGGTGAATAAGATAGACCTATTAACGCAATCGCTGGTCCGTAGTGACCTAAAACATGGCAACCAAAATCATTGAACTTTGATTATGAGAATATAGTGTAAAATGAATGAGAAACTATCACCAGTTCAAAAATATCTCCGTCTTATTGTTCTAGGTAACTTTTTCTGTAATTCTTTCCGTGACATTTATATATTATATGTTACATAGGGGAGTCAGACCCGGGCATCGATATCGTTTACAAAGCGATCGATCTCATAATCAAGAACACCTTAACATACCCCCTTTAAGCTTTAGTAAAAATAATTATCTATATCTAAGACTTGAGTTTTTGAGGATCTTCCTAAAAATTTCTAAGTTATTAACATATTGGGAAACTAAAGTTATTACTTTAATTTGATCAAATATTTCTGCGGCTCCTGAATTATTATAACATAAACTCCTCGAACGGCCAATTTTATATAGCTTTTTAATATCGTATAGTATTATAAAATATCATGGGATATTAAACTCATTGTGTAAAATAGTGTTGCAACTATATATGAATTTGTAAAATTGTTCAGTATAAGTTTTCTAGAAAGTTTCCCAATTAAGTACGTAAACTAAACAACCTATAAAATTATTAATGGTATTTTAGATGTAGTATATAAGGTAATATTTTGTTTTGGAGCTAACTTCTCGTAACTGGAGGTAAAATTGAATGATGATAAGCTAATAAAGCTAATAAAGTGACCATCTATCTGTTCTTAACTATTAAGTTTCACATCTCACTCCAAATACTTAGCAGACTTACTAGAACTTGTGTCTCATTTCTAGTTCTCTTCTATATGCTAGATCCTCACAAAGCACATGGTCACTTAATGTGAGGTCAAACGCTATCTTATAAATAATAATAATAAAAAAGAAATAACATCAATTACCAATAGAATTGCTTAGTTTCCTGCACGTCGTTATACTAAACCACTTCTTCTTTAATATTAAATCTGACATAAACCCAAGTGGAAAGCCGAGCAGGTACATGGCCAGGTAAGGAAGAGCAGATATTAAACCATTCTGAAAGAGTCACTGATGTAATGCAATCTAATTTAGTTACATAACTTTTATGTATTCATGAGATTCCTTTACCCGGCAATGGGCTGACTAGTGATTAGTATTATAAGTTACCACGAATTTAGAAGTCACTCTAAAAGATTTTTCAGTAACTTGTTACCGTTTTCATATTAAGACCATTACGAAACAATGAAACTTTCATTAGTAGCAAAATGTTACCGCTTTGATATCGACTCCTAGAACTTGTTTCATGTAGGAGGGTATTTCGGTCATCAGGGTCCAGAATCCCCAATTCTGGCCGCAATGGACTACAAGTAGTGATATAAAGGCTGGTGTCGACCAAATCGCTTTCCATGGTGTCACCATTCTCTGTAATGTCACAAAAATATCAAACAATATAATATAATATTATAACTTGCTTTAAACATATTTCAATAACTCAATTTCATATATCGCACTTCTTATATGTGAACAGTCATATGCTAAAAAAAAGTAGTGTGTACTTATGTGTACACGCGTTAGAAGTTATACTTCTTTGGCGTAACAAGATAAATTCTTTTCAAAAATTTTATCTTTCGCCTTATTCTACGTTTGTAGTAAAAACGACACTAACAATAGAAAAAAGGTATTAATACATACATACTTTTTTTTTTTACTACAGCTAACTTCAGGGTGTCGTTTTCGTGACGGTGGAGTGCGAGCGCATCGTAAAAATTTATTCTCATCATTTTCCCCTAACGCGCCAAAAGAAGTATAACTTCAAAAAGTAGAAAAGTCTGACAGATAAAAATAAACATATTTACTTTTACTATATAATTGATTCCATTAAATAGATTTATTTTTTGGCATAGTCGCACATTTGTTTCTTTTACATCCTGTATTTGTCTAACAGCACTGACAAGATTCCTGATTCAAAAGAAGTTACTGATGACTACAAATATTTACAAGACTATCTTCATCACAAGATCACGTTCAAGGCTTTGATTTCTGCTTACTGAACTACTTATTTAATATTCTTTCAGTTTCAAAGTTAAAGTAACAACCTTCTGCACCCCAACTTGACCAAGTGACTTTTGTATGTATAATCGTTCCTCAGCGCTGATCATCTTAGAGTTTTGTGGTGAATCTGATCCGAGAAAGACATAAGCGACAGTCCATATCGCCCCGAGTGATCCGTTTAGGTAGAAAATAGCAGGCCAGCCCCAGGAATCTGCAATGAATCCTGAAGCTACTAGTTGCATAGCAGTACCTAGTTGACATCCTGAAAAAAAAAAATGATTTTACTATTTTTTGTAAACTTATATGACCGGAATTTGCATTGGAAACGTGATTAAGGAAGTCGACGAATTATTTATTAAAAATTGTAAAACTGCAGAATCTTTAACTATAAACTGACTCTCATTTTTCTAGGGATAACTAAATTTGACCTCGTTAAATTTTGCTTAATGAAATGGAGATTGGAATTGCAAAAACTGGTTTAAAAACAATAAAATAATTATGCAATTTGTTGTTATTACTACATTAATACAAAGATATATTAATATAATATTCTCACTCATGTACACTTAAATTTGGCGTATAGAATCAAGCGTTTATACTGCCGTGCACTGCTCAGAAGGTTATAGTTATGTGGAAGTATATATCGGCTATCTAGCTGTATCAATTAAATATTTCGAAAAGGCAACTAATCATTCACAAGTCTCATTTAAGAGTTTAGTCCATTTTTGGTTGTAAAACGATGTATAGGCTGCGATATCTACTTAATATTAGGTAGGCTGCATACCTGTTTGCATATAATAAAAGAATGAAAACCCATTATCAAATTAAATACACCAAATTAATACACATATTTGAGAATTCGGCAATTTGTGTTACACAGTTTTCCTTAATAAACAAATATTTTGGAGCAAACAGGAAAATTATTTAATAGTGATATTAATGAATAAGGATATCCATTTAAGCCAACTTGTTACTATTTATTTATGTAGTTTTAAACATTTTTTTCTCGTCTGATAGCTTTATAAATATTTATTATCCGAAGTAATGACAGTCATATTGTTTACTTCAGTTTTGCCATCAGTAACCAACTTGAATCAGAACTCCAAGGTGAATCAGTCATAAGAGTCGAGTTAAATTCAAACTGCATCTTACAAACTGGAAAACAATAGCGTAAGCAATCTTTCTTTAAATGAAAACAAATTTTGATCTTACAACTATTTGCTGCAATCGTTTTGATGCCCGTTGAGAAATTGTATCAAAATAAATTTACCTGAATATATGATAGTCCCTAATCTGCTCTTCTCTTTCAGTGGAACCCATTTGCCGATGAGATTGTGCATCGAAGGGAACAGAAATCCTTGAGATAGACCTTGAATTACACGACAAGCGCAAATCACTTGCCAGCCTCCCTGAAACATAAATATGATAAAGCTAAAATTTAAAAAGCTTTATACTTTTCTTAGTATAGTTATGCTTCTGTATTAAGAAAAGAATACATACACAGAATAAACAAAATGAATGTACAGTAAAAGTTTATTCTTAAGTAGTAGGAATTCAAATACAAACTTAATTGATTATTAGTGATTTTATTGTTACTTCCTAAAGATGCATTATTATCTCCTATAATGTTATCTTATATATTTATTGAAGCTGTAAGCTTGTCGTAACATGTTGTACCGACACTACTTAGGTGGGATAAGGGTAAGCAGATGATGAGGATATTTATTGAAGCTATACTTAGAAGTTGTTGGGATATTACGAATATGAAATAATATTACTGTAAATTGTGAGTCTGCAAATTTAGTATTGCTTCAGAATCTTCGTAGAAAATAAAATAAAATAGTGATACTTACGTAGTGTGCTCCGATTGGTATGAGGAGTGATACTGCAGCGTTTAGCGCGATACAAATTGTAATGAGGACCATCCCGCCGAATCTAGCAGCAATCTCACCACCCGGTATTTGTAACACCACATAACCCCAAAAGAACGATGAGAGGATTACACTTTGTATTTGCACGCTCCAATCAAATGACTGAAATTGTTTAAAAAGGTTTCTTTTTTTAAATAATATATCCTTAACTATATATCATTATGTAATAATTGTAAATGTAAAATGGTATAAATTAGGTTATAATTAGTAAAAATATAATACATATTTTTATTTCCAATTAATTTTCAACGAAGAGAAATTTTGAAGTAGGTATGTAAATTAGTGTTGGCATAGTGGGATACTATTTTATAAAATAAGAGTTTGAATCTTACAATACACTTAAAATTTTAGCGAAAAACATATGATGGTTGAGTATTTTATATTGCCCGCCTGTATTGCCTATTCTCAAGTTTTTGTTAAGGAATTATGAAGTTATGTCTTCTTTAATAATTCTATTTTATTATATCATGTATCATATACTTTTGGAATAATGTTAATCTTTATTATTGAAGCTGCCGCTTATCTCGAAGCAATTATGGTAGTAGGTTTGAATCCTACAGTTAACCCGAGTATTTGGTAAAATATAATATCGTAGGGATTATTCTAACGCCTGGCTAGCTATCGTTCAAAATTGATAATTTGTCGTCAAGCACCTAAGTGTTTCGGCGGCCGCACAAGTACAAGTTTTTGTTACATTTCTCATGTTATCGTCTTGGACCATATCGTTACTTAAGCATCAGGCGAGATTGTGATTCTCCCGGGGGGAGAGGGTTTTGGAGGTGTCCCTCGACATCGCCAACGCCTGCAACAGCCTGCCACATGGAGGCACTCCGGTATTTCGGAGTGCCCCCGTATGTGCGGCGGCTGTTGGAGGGGTACCTGGAAGATAGGGAGGTCGTATATGTCGACGGCGACGGAAGAATGGTCCGGTGGATTACAAGGCGGGGGTTCTATTATCATAGTTGTTTCAGGTGGTACCTGCACCGAATTGCGCGCAGGAAGCCCATCGCTACATGCCATGAGTGAGGCACTGATGAGGATACCGCGCTGCACACTCTGTCTGAGTTAGCTGCGTGGGACGGACAGCGCCGCATTCTGGCTGTGGCGGCAGGAGGAGGGGAACATTTGTCACTGCCTAGGTTGGTTATGGCTATGCTCTGTAGCGAACAGACGTCCAAAGCGGTGACCTCCTTTTGCGAGGAGGTCATCTCGAAAAGGTGGCGGAGAGGACCTGAGAGGTGGATTTCTTAGCGGACCTCTCCGCCAAAGGAGGCGGCACTTTATCCACTTCCTTCTACCTCCATAGCCGAATCTGAGGGGATGGGCCGGAGGGGGGTGGGGAGCTCTGCTCATAACACAGGTTTGGGGCTGACGAAGAGAAGTAGCTGGTTATGTACCTAGTCTACCTCCCTTACAAACGGAGCCCGGGGCCGCCTTCCGCCGGATGTTATGTACCCAGTCTACCTCCCATAAAAACAGAGCCCGGCGGCTGCCTTCCACCGGGCTGATCGCTGGGCGGCATGGTAATAGCCTTGCTCAGTCCCATGTCGCCCCTACCAAAATCGGCGGCCGGTACACTGTGGGGTTTTAGTGAGTATAAGTCTCACACTACCCACTCTCTCCCCCGGGAGGGTGGTGTATTCATAAAGTATTTCCCCACGTTAATAAAAAAAGGTGAGATTGTGGTGAAACGTTAATCTTATGAAGTATAAAAGAAAAAAAAATAGCAAACATCAAAACAAACATAACCAAAACCATATATAAATACAATGGGTATTAAAATCAAAGATTAGCGTTGATTACGTTGAAAATTATTAATTGAAGAATATTTTGCAAATTACGTTTAGAGTCCAGACAGAGAATTTGAGGCTTGTGATCAAAGCAAATGATTAATCAATATAATCTAGACATTTTGTAAAATAGTATTGTTGTTAAATGTTTATCAAACGGAAATCGTAGTGAAGTGCGTGCAGGGTGTTACATCAACATAGATATGACAAGATTGACTTGATTACATTATCAATATCTTGTTAGCTTGTCTAGATGTTTTACTACTGTTACTTACTCTGGCCTATCAACAAATTATTATATAAACTTCGTAACCCATACTACATCATTTTCAACAATAATTCTATCAAAGGTATTGTTAATAAGCTTGAATTATTATAGGTTTGATCATAAATTTTCCGATTATATACTTACATTATCGTCGGAGCTGTCTGTCATGGCGACGATGGCCATGCTCATGTTGACTCGCATGCTGAATGCTAAAACTGTTGCCAGAAATAGCAGGAATACTTGTATGTGTCGTACTCCAAACAGGGTCTCTGAAAAAAGGAGCATAAACTATGGAGCCCTGAGCTTTTGATGATTCTTTTTATCATAGTAATCAGAATCGAATTGCTTCTTCTTGTTATAATCATAAAACCCTTGAAAATATTTCGAAAGGTATATCTTTATTTTATCTTTGGTCGTGATTTCAAAAGCGCATCAGATAATGTGACATCAATCAAACACATGAGATTTTACCAGGAGTAAGTAAGATTATATGACCTAAAAGTATTAGGTTATGAAATAATGGTACATCACGTATAGTTAAAAAAGATGTAAAATTCAGATCAAATAGAAATGGTATTAACCACAATAGTAGTGAGAAGGACTCTAAATCACCATAGATATATGAAGGCTTAATGACTTTAATGTAAATGAAAGGGAAAGTGTTCCGAACAGTGAGCCATGTGCGGGACCTTTAGTTTTATTTGATAGTATTAAGAATTGCCAAAAACTTGTAATATATTATGGTTTAGTTTTATGTTATTGTCGAGTATTCAGAAACTTGCAATGTGTTAGCCATACATTTTTATATCTAAGAACATTGACGATGGTTCAATAGACAAAACCCATAATTTCTTGGGGATAAGTTTTGTTGCACAGGATGTAATAAATACACAGTGCACGCCACAGGAAATGATGGCATACGTAGAAAACGACGTGGACAACGTGAGTATTGGGGCCATTCGTGAAATGTATTCTGACGGGTACTCACTGGGGGTCTCGTTGGGTCGACGTAAAGATACAAGATGGTGCCACATACGCGGAGTGCGCTCACTAGGGTATCACAGCTGCGAGCCATTTAAATAAGGAGTACAAACGCGAAACAGAATAGGGAGCCGCGGTCGGGGACGCACGTGCGCTCTCTCGCAGCTCTGACGGTCCGTTCGGTTCGCCGCGCTCGGCTTTCTTCGGTCATTTCCGGCTCGCCGCGCTCGCCTACCTGCGCTACCTGCGCACCAGGTGTTGGCATTTCTACGAATTCGTCGCTGCCCGACCCGCATTGTTGCCGAGTGAATCATCGTCCGGTACTATTGTGTTCGAGCCTGAGAAATCGAAGAGAGAAAACATCTGCTGCGAAGCCGCACTTTTAGTGCAAATATAAAACCGCACTTTTCGGTGCGACATCCCGCGCTGTCAATCGAAGACCACGCTTAGTGGCTACTCACGGGAATACGTGTCACGGTGCCAACGAGTGAGTAGAGCGCCCTGTCCGCTCGCCGGTTGCCCCGAGGCAAACGGTAAAGGCAGTTGGGCCTGGGTTGTCTGGCCTTGGCGAGTGCGCCTAGTCAGGTCCAGGTATCGCCCTCCCACCCTCCTATTCCCTCATTCCATCCCCGGGTGTCTGTTTGGGCGTAGCCCGGTTTACCGGTCTGCGTTCTCTGCCCTGGGCTTGATAGGGCCTCCCCCTAGGCTTTGTAGGTTCTTCTCTGTGCGGCATTGCACTTCGCCCACAGCTCTTTTGGTCCGGACTCGGGATAGTCCCGTAAATTTAATTTTGGCGTGCCCCCCTGCCCTTCAGGCAGGGAGGTTTAATTATGTCCTCCCCCGCCCCCCTCGCAGGCCCCGGGATGGCCAGAGAAACAGAAGTTATTGAACTCAGGTTATTAAAAGAAAGGGTTAGGCGCGAAGCCCCGCACTTGCTTGTAGAGCAATTAGATGTAGTCTCGCCCCGCGTGGCGACCGCGAACTCGTTCGCCGCGCTAGACTCGCCTAGGTCGCCGGAAAATCCGTTAGACCGTATAAGCCTAGTCGCACCCACTCCATGCTCGGAGGCCGGCTCCGACATGGAGTTAGATACTATTAACTCCGCGCCAGCTAACGACGGCTTCACTGTCGTAAATAGAAAACGCGTCCGCACGCCGCCCATTGCCGCCGCGTCGCGCGCCTCTGATTCTGAGTCAGGCTCCGGTCGCCCGGCTCAGAAAACATTAAAAGTAGATGGCGCCCGGGTGCCCGCGAAATCAGCCGCGATCGCAGCCAATCGAACGCCTCACTCGGGCAACGCTAGCCCCGCCCCCTCCCAAGCCGACGCTACGGGTCCCGTAGCCGAGGCTAAGAAGCCCCGCCCCCCGCCCCCCGTTACCATTCAGGACAAGGCCTCCTGGCTCGCGATTTCGACCTATATGAATGGGTCGGGTATCCGTTACACCTCAGCCCTGAATACCGCTCAAGGTATTCAGGTCAAAGTCCCCACCTCCATCGACCACCGCAAGCTGACCTCTCACCTCCGAGAGAGGAAGCTTAATTATTTCACTTACGCGCTCGAAGAAGAGCGCCTTCTCCGAGCCGTACTCAGGCGCGTCCCGGTGGAGTTGTCCACCGAGGAAATCTCAGACTCCCTTAAGGAGCAAAATTTCCCAGTGCGGGAGGTACACCGGATGTACCACCCCCGCACCAAAGCTCCCTACCCTATGGCTCTGGTCATCCTTGACCGTTCCGTAGAAGGCAAGGCTATTTTCGGCCTCACCACGGTCTGCGGCCTCACCGGTATCACCGCCGAACCGCCGCGCAAGACTCATACCCCGTCTCAGTGTCATAACTGTCAGAGTTATGGCCACACAGCCAGAGGCTGTCATCTCCGTCCCAGGTGCGTCAAGTGCCTCGGTGACCATCCCACGAAGGAGTGCGCTCGCACTCCCGACACTCCCGAGCCTCCCAGCTGCGTTCTGTGCGGTAACGCGGGCCACCCTGCGAGTTATCGCGGGTGTCCCCGCGCGCCCCGCCCGCAACGCCCACGCCAGGCGAGACAAGCCCGTAGGGCTCCTGCTGTCTTTGCCCGCCCTCCGCCTCCACCTCTTATGTCCGTTGAGACCTTCCCGGGCCTCCCGGGCTCCTCCCGTACCCCGGTAACTCCGGCCCCGATGCCGTGCGTGGCACCTTCTGTGCCGCAAGCCCCCCAGTCCTGGCGGGCCCCTGTCGCCCCCTGGGCTCCTAGGCCTCAACCTCAGGCTTCCAAGCCTCAGGCGCAGCCCCAGCCTCAGCCTCAAAGAGCGTTGCCCGCTCAGCCCTCTCAGCCCTCTCATGCTTTTTCATTCTCTCTCTCGGGCATCGATTGGCTGTCTCAAGTCTTACTCGAGCACGACATTAGCGAAATAGTCGCATTCAATAAAATTTTAAACAGTAATAGGGACATCGGTCTTCTGAATGCGGTCTCTGCATTCCCAAACGTTGCCGCGACGATACAACGCCTCGCCCGCGCCGCAGTAAATAACAATAAATAGTATTCACACCGCCGAGTAAAATTAAACCGCGCGCTCTTTGTCTTTCGTTTTTTAACGCGAGAAATCTCCGTACGCAACGCGACTTAGTAGCCGACTACTTACACGATAGGCAGATAGATATATTGTTAGTACAGGAAACGCTCCTTAAGCCGAAAATGAATAATCCGCGTATCGCGAATTATGATATTATCAGAAACGACCGTGTCGCCCGCGGGGGCGGCACTTTGATTTATTTTAAACGTTCGTTATATTGTATGTCAGTAGAGCCACCCGTTCTTACAAATATGGAAGTGTCAGTGTGCAGGTTAGGAATGACCGGTCACGCGAACATAACGATAGTTTCTGCTTATCTTAAACCGAGTAAAGAGCTTCTCAAGTCCGACTTGGAGGCGCTGTTCGCGTTAAGTAACAGTGTTATCATAGCAGGGGACCTCAACAGTGGGAGCGTCATTTGGAATAGTTCGAGTACTTCCCGCAACGGGGTGACACTCGACAAACTAAGTGGCGATCTCGCTTTTGACGTCATAGCCCCGCCGGAACCCACTCACTATCAGGATCGCTGTCGCCCGACAGTGTTAGACGTAGCTCTTTTAAAAAACGTCCAGCTTTCTGTGCGACTCATACAAGTCGTACACGAACTAGACTCAGATCACCGCCCCGTTATCTTGCAACTAGGTTCAGATTTCGATATCGACTGTCAGTCCGTGCGCGCAGCTGACTACGCGAAACTCCGCAGTCACTTGAAAGACAATCCGTCCTCGGAGAGTCTAAATAGAATTCCGGACGTGTTGGTGTCTAAAGCCGACGTGGATCTGGCTATCGATTCCCTGGTCGACCACCTCCAGACCGCCGTCAGGGTGACCTCGAGAGAGGTACAAGCGGTGAACGATCGCCGCTTTATACTCCCTGACGACGTGAAGGCGTTGATCACGGAAAAGAACGCCGCGACCCGAGCCTACGACACTTACCCGACCGAAGACAATCGCGTTCGATTACGTTCATTACAAAAGTTAGTTAAAACTAGTATCGCAGAAATCCGAGCCGCCAGGTGGGACAAACTCCTGGAGGATATCCAGCCGTCCCACGTGGCGTTTTGGACGTTCACGCGTAAGTTCAAATCAGAGCAGAGTGCATCGATGCCCCCGTTAGACAGAGGTCATGGGTTGCCTCCCGCGTTCGAAAGTATAGACAAAGCGGAGTGTCTCGCCGCGAGCTTAGAGGAGCAATGTTCTCCAAACACTGCTAACACTGACCCTGTCCATATCGAATCGATAAAATCCGCGGTAGATAGCTTTCTCGCGTCTCCTCGCGCGGATACCCTAACCCCGTTTACTTTTGACGAAGTGACGGCCGCTATCAAGCGTCTGAAGCTTAGGAAGTCCCCAGGTCCCGATGGAATCAGGAACGAGGTACTGAAGCTCCTTCCTGACTTCATCATAGCTCTTTTGGTATGCATCTTCAATGCTGCCATGTCCCGGGGTCACTTTCCAGCCGTCTGGAAAAAGGCCATAGTGATAGGCATTCACAAGCCCGGCAAAAAAGCTACGCTTCCCGCTAGCTATCGCCCTATCAGTTTACTGGATACACTAGGCAAGTTATACGAGCGGCTCCTTCTGAACCGCCTACAGACCACGATAACAAGGTTGAATCTGCTGCCGCCTGAGCAGTTCGGTTTCCGTGCACAACACTCGTGCACGAACCAAGTACACCGCCTCACGGAGTACCTATTCTCTAAATTCAACAAAGACCCCCAGCCCCAGGTCAGTCCGGCCAAGCCTAAACCGAAACGTACAATAGCGGTCTTCTTTGACGTCGCCAAGGCCTTCGACAAGGTCTGGCACGACGGGCTAGTCTACAAACTGTTCAAGTCTAGTATTCCGGATAGTTTAGTTCACACCATCCGCGAATTTCTCACAGATAGGACCTTCCGCTATAGAGTGGAAGGTGAGTTATCCCAGCCCCACCCGATACGTTCAGGAGTGCCCCAGGGGTCCATCCTCGCGCCCTCCCTCTTCAACCTGTTCATCAGTGACCTACCTCGGTCCCCGGGGTTCGAGGTAGGTTGTTACGCTGACGATACAGTAATCTACGCTTCCGATTGGCGGCCGTCGCATTTAGCTATCCGCATGAATAGGGCCATCGAGGAACTCGGCGAATGGTTTCTTCGATGGCGTATAGAGGTTAATCCCGAGAAAAGCGCTGCGATCTTTTTCGATCCGGTTCAGCGTCCGCGTCCGAGAAATATAGAGTCCCTTAAATTGTATGACACCGAGATTCCTTGGGCCCTTACGGTCAAATATCTCGGTGTCACGTTAGATAGACGCCTCACGTTTAAGCAGCATGCAGTGAGAGTACGAAACAAAGCCGCTATGGTTTTGGGTCGTCTGCATCCGTTATTATGCGCTAAGAGCAAAATGTCCGTCAGACATAAGCTCACACTTTACAAAATGTGTATTCGTCCGATTTTGACGTATAGCTGTCCCGTTTTCGCGCATATGTCAAAAGCGAACTTCAAGATTTTACAAAAAATACAGAACCGTTTTCTACGAAAGGCGATCGGTGCCCCGTGGTACATCCGGAGAGTCGACCTCCATAGGGACCTGGAGATGCCGTCTATCTGGGAGTACGTAAAAACTCTCACGACTAGTTATTTCGACAGAGCCATGAATCATCCCAATCCGTTAGTGGTATCCGCCGCGACTTACGATACCGTGCCAGGCGCGCCGCGTTACAAAAGACGTCCGCGTTACATTTTCACCGACCCTCCCGAAGAAATTTCGCTAGGTAATCAAGACTACCCTTCCGTCCCTCGAAACACAGCGTGTGCGCGCCCACGCCCGCGTAATCACAGATCACGCCGCCGCGGTTTGGCTGTGAATTTTGCCCCAGCACACATTCTTAGGCCTCCCTCGGCAACTGCTCTAGCCGAGGTCCGATCCCCCGGAATGGAGCCCTCGAGCAGCTTGCATGCGCGAACAGAGTACCACTGATTCGATCAAACACTCGTCTACAACACAACACCGATCACCCCACACACGTGCACACACACTCACTCGTAGGTACACATAGTGGTGGGCTGTTTTTGTTTGTTTTTTTGCCCTTCGAACTGTAATAGTTTAGAACACAGATAGATAGATACAAAATACATGTACGGGATCGTAAAACACACATGCTTGGTAACCATGTATATTTCACGAACCCATACAGGTATGATACGGATAGGCTTAGCTTAGTTTAGCTTAGCTAGTTAGATTCGGGTTTTCGACGACAGCCCAAGCCGAGGCGTGCCGTGCGCCCTTGTGCTAGTCGTCCATATAAAATCGGGTGAGTGCCTTAAGCGCTCCCCTTAGTAGTCCGGTGGAACTGTAGAGCCTTGCCAGGCTAACAGTGTAGGTCAGTTCGAAAAAAAAAAAAAAAAAAAAACGAAACAGAATAGAGACAGGACAGCGTCTGATCAGAACAGACACAGGATAGAGCGACTAATAGTTCGAGAGGGAGGTTTAATATAAGAGATACACGGCGACAACAAATCGCAGTAATATCTACGGACAACGACTCTACGAGCGATGAGTCACCGAACCACAACAATATTGTGTATTATACAACTTGTATTGTATAAATAGAACGAAATAATAAATGTTGCATATAGAACTGATTTACGACCACCACACATACATTCCCTAAAGAAAGAACAATTGCATTTAATCCTTTGTCGCCAGATTTGTCGGATACGGTGTAATAATACATGAGTATTATCAGCTGATGATGAAGAGATCGGTTTTGAGGAAATCTAATTTGTTGAAATAATCCTACATTATCAAGTATTAAAAAAATGTTCTTTAAATAAAAACATATTCCGAATAAATTGAAGTATTTTTCATATATTTCTTTCTGATTTCTTTATTATTTTTTTTCATTTGTTTTTTTTTTGCTTTTTTCTATTTAACTCACTTCCTTTTGATATGTATTTTTTTGTGATTTTTTATTTAATTCTATTAATATTTTTTACATTTTATTTATCATATTTCAGTCATACACTTGTGTACTCCGTAGTCGTGATGTTATGGTATGGAATGGTGGAAAAAATTCACAGATATACGTATTATTTGTTGTTAATTATTGAAGAGTGTTATTACATATCTCCGAAGATGTTCAGTAGACTGTAAAATAACACTCACTGAAAAAATAATCATCCAACAACGAAAGCCCATCCATACAGGATCACTAGTTTTTGAGAAAATCGCGGACGCTTTTACGGATATAAGAAAAATATAAATAGATCTCGACGTTTAAAGCAACTGGAAGTATTTTCAATATATTGCGTTAAATAACGATTGATTATATTTAATGATAATGCAAAATATCAATAAAAATACCTTGTTTTATTCATCCAGGTTCAATGATTGTGTATCCCCATAATTATTGGTATGACCTTAGCTGTTTTTTTTTGCAAAACTCTTAAAAACTTATACGATGGTTACAGTTACTCTACCAACAAAGTTTTTATCGTAAGAACTATTTGATTTTCGTGAGTTTTTCGTACATGATAATTAAAAAAGACTTTTCGTAATTCAGGTACAGAAAAATAACTCCAATTTAATTTATATCACTACCTACCTCTGGAAAAACTAAACAGGAAAATAAATAGCATAACGTTTATAAAAAAGGCCGTAAAGGTTCATGGACCTTCATGATTATGGAGCAATTAAACCTCCTTTGTCTTTATTACTGTTGATTCCAATATTACCACTTGTATTCATTACCTTTAACTCTTCATTTTTATTACCAATAAATAAGAATTGTGTACACTTATTATTTATAAAATAAAAAAAATATCCTAAATAAAAAAAAAATACTCACTTGGTTTTTCTAACTCGACATCATCTTCGGTACCCATTTTACAAAAAGTATATCACACTAATTGGCAAACTGGTAATTATTTTTGCAGAAATAATGAAAACGATATTATATTATTTTTATATGTATGTGTGTGTGTGTTAAAAATAATAATATAATTGAATAATATTAGTAGTAACGAACGCGCGGAACTCAACGCTCTTGCGCCAATATCGAAACCGATTGAATTTTTCTTCGCAATCTCAGATAGGCAATGGAGACACTGTATTGTTCATAACAATGTCACGGACAGAGCAAACACTTGTTCAATTCAACATTAACACAAGTATACTAAGTTATTTTATGTACCTATATTTTTATCATAATTACAATTAAAACACAATGGTAGAGTTTTAGTTGTACAGTTGACCTTCTCATGGTCTAGTGATTAAGGAATTTCATTTAGCAGTATACATACACGTGCAGCCCGTCTCAAACAGGATCTAATTTCTATTGGATTATTCTATGTATATTGGAGTAGCTTAAACAATTAAAAAAAAATCAAAGCGGAGAACAGCAACTTAACACAGCAGCAAAGCTTAAGGTCTTACTTTGTAGAAAAAAGAGTAGTGATGGGTCGAAACTAAAAAAGGATGTAATGATTTACTTAAATTATGCCTGTCTACCTGTACACCGTACTATATACCGTACCGCGGGTTTAGAAGTCAACAACCGGATTTCAGCTTCGACTAACATAGTAATAATTGTTCTCAGTCATTATAAGAATAATAACACACAAAAACCATTCATTTCGTTACCAACATTATGATGAATCACATGATGGTATGCAATCTTATTATATATGTTCCAGTCACGGTCAGTGGGAGACAAAAAATAAAATTATAATTTTAAACGTTTCCGTTATCTAGAAGACTTCGTGTGAAATTTTAGACCATGGAATTCTAGTTGGTCTATGGCTCGAATAAAATCAATGGAGGACTTAATGATAGTGTCCGGACAACTTGATAATCGACGTGGTTTCGAAGCGGTAATAAGTATTAACTCTCGGTGAAGGAAAATATCGTGATGATAGCAAACTAGAATGGCATTATTTAGTGCCTGCATCACTGCTTACTTGTACTTGTACTCCTCGTTAGATACCAATACCTGCATCGTCTCTTAAAGTCAATACTTAACATCAAATGAGATTCCAGTCAAATGTGAACCCACAAAAACCTTAAATATGTTTTTTATATGTTTAATTATGTTATAAAATAGCATTGCTCTTTGTACTTTCAGATTTAAAGGGCGTGGGTATAAATATAATCTTGCTTAAGATCTGCTTCGAAATAGCACTCAAGTGTAAGATAATATCAGTGAGCGAGCAACGAAAAAAGCTATAATACTCCAAATTCTTCCTGTTATAACTCAATTTTTATATCTAACATATGATAATTTACAGTCCAAATTAAACATAAATTTTATACCAGAAACAAAAAAGTATGGACATTTAATACCACCAATATAACAGTCTTTGTTTTAAAAAATTTGATCATAACTTTAAAATTGAAAGTAACTAATGAAAGTGCTATTTGCGCTATAATTGAATAAAACAACAATGAAGAAGTCAATGACATAGACGAATGATTCAACACTAATTAACGGTACTCAGTAGTTTTATTTTTATATTTGCAATATATATTACTAAACAGCGAAACTGTGACGCAAGCTGCCATTGTCAAGGCACACGCGACACTCGAGCCTTCAAAGGTTACATAAACCTGTTTGTAAATAGTCTATCTATTTCTAATAGTCTGCTTACTATCAGTTGTTCTAACTGCGCGCAGTTCTTACTTTCAATTGTAAATGAACTTATTGCACACAACTGTCTTAGATTGATGTGTCATGGGGTCATATTTTTTCGATTTATTTTTAAAAGAACATTATATTCGTAGATTTCGAAATTTTATTGTTCAGTAAAAAATTATTCCACTTTTTCATCCCACACCTCTTGTTCCGCATCTGTAAGAAAAAAATTACATGTTTTTAGAAATTAATTTGTCTCTATATCACCGTTTTCGCAAAGTGTTCTTTAATTCATTTAAAACTCTTATTTGCAGAAAGTTGAAATAAGACACGATATTATTGTAATAAGTAGGACTAAGAAGCGTAATAAGGTCTTGTGGAGAATGACTACCTTCCCGTAAGCTTACTGTCTGATCTAGTTTTTTTTTTCATCCAATCTCAGTTCACAGTCCTTAGTTTTTCTTATAGATCTTTGAAATTACTCAGCTGCTATATTATATTTAACACAAGCAAAGGCATCGAGATAATACAAATCTATAAAATTAATTTACCATTCGCTTGCTCGGCGGTCTTAGGTTCATTCCATTCCTGTCTTTCACTGGTACCAAAAATTAAGTAAACCGTATTACCGATTACGTAAACGGCAGACGCTATGTAAAACACTTTACGCCATTCGTTAGGATCTGTCTGAAAATTAAAATTTTCACATAGTTTTTAAAAGTAAATAATGTGCAAAAGAATATATTTTTGTACTAATCACCGAAGTGATGTTATCCAGTGACTCTGAAATTAGGTACCGTATGCAATTTGTGAGCCTTTTATAAGGATCCTAGATTTCAAACTTGCACCTTCCGTTGGTTCGTTAGTCATTCCTATACCCTAAAGCCTAGCTGCATTACAAAAACACTAAGATCTTCTACTTCCTTTTTAATGTCTAAGCTATTGGTGTGTAATAGGTTATTCAGCATGCCTCACTCCGAGATGTGACATACAGCTCTTCGTAAAGTGACTAACATACGCTCTGTAATGTGGAAAATGTAACAGTAACGTACTTTCGATGTTGTACTTGTTATTAGACAACGATCACTACTTATCATCAAGTAGACCGTCTGTCTGTGTGTTTGCATTTGACATTGAAAACATAATTGAAGGTCACGTCGCTATTGACACAAGTGTAATGGTACTCATACTCCAATATATAAAATACACTATTTAAAAAAATGTGTTTTATACCTACAGGGATTCTTTATTACTTTACAAACCAGAATATATTTTATATTAATAGTATTTATGAATATAACGTATTACCTCACGAAAATCTTATTACTTACTTCATCTTTGAGAACTGCTCCAGCAACCAATGGCGCTATGATAGATATGACGTTGGCGCTACTATTGGTGATTGCAAGGAGGGTACCGGCGAAGTTGGGCGCCATGTCGAGATGAACCAACTGTCGGTTTATCATACGAGTGTAATTTTAATATCAAATGTATCTCAGGTGAATCAGAATTTTTTTAGTTTAAAAATATTATTCTCCAAATGCATAGTATCTGAACTAGATCATGTAACGTTTTAGTAAAACTGCGGAGACTTGCTACTTTAACCGTTTAATTTATTTTTAATCCTCCAAAATGCACTGATAATTTTACTGCATTATGTTTCTGATAATTATGTATATAATATTGCACCGTATAATAAATTTTATTCATTTATTTTATAATACTGAAAAATTTAATACTAACCATAAGTCCACTGATATGCCCAACGTTGAGTCCCACTACTATAATAAGGAGCCCTGCTGCCATTATTACATTACCCGCAGGTGTATACGAGAGACCAATCAAGGCCACTGCTGGGCCAAAGTGACCTACAATTTAAAAATTGCGGTAATCAATTGAGTACGGCTATATAAAAAAAACAACTAAATTGTATCGAAACATCAACTCGCCAATAGAATTCGATAATTTCCTGGTAGCAGTGATACTCAGCCATTTTTTATTCGGAATATAATCTGTTAGAAAACCGAACGGGAAGCTCAATAGAAACATTGCCAAGTAAGGTAAGGCCGACATAACGCCATTCTGGAATATAAATACACGGAAGGTTGTATAAAGATTTATAACCTCTAGAGACCTCAAGACTCTGTACTTTGATTTTTTTTTAATTAACGAAATTATTGATAATTAAAAAAAAAAGAAAAATGATTTTTCGATATAATATGACTGTAGGGCAAATATATCACAGGGCAATGCAATTTATTAATCTACTTAATTTTTCCATCATTTTGTCATTAGCGATAATTATAGCATTTTTCAAACAGTGCTAGATTTAACGTTTATAATTTTTTAAATGAAATCGAAATTAAAAAAGATTCTGAACTTTTGATTGTCAAAAAGTTATTCTAAATAATTTAATACAAATATTTAATATGTACATGAATATTTATTTCACTGGCAGACTGACTAATATAGTCAAAGTAATTTTACTAAAGTAATTAAAAATGTACAACGTATAAATTAAAAAATAAATACAAGCAAGAAGAATACTACTACTAAGGGCAGTGGCTGCCGCCCAATTCGCTTTTAGAAATAATATTACTCAGTGCTTATTCTTAAATTTAATTTAACGAAATCAAATATAAAAAAGGAACTTTATGAGTATAATATTCAATCTGTTTGAAGTACTCGCTAAGGCAACCGATGCGGTAATTCCCAATGAAGTAAGTACAAGATGGTATGATATGGATGTACGTGCGATAGCATATTAAGATCCTAGTTCCTTGATCCATGTTCAAGAACCTAAGCGTTATACCATCGGATTCCTTACTACAATCATGTGTCAAACGATTAATTCCAGTTTTGTTCGCATACTAACGTTGACATAGGCTGGATCTATAACTCTATTGAGGCTGACATGCTGTGGAATACATGTCGGCTACTTACAAGCTGCCGAACTGTAATCCCTTAGGGAGTTGACCAAATAATTGCCATGGAAGTAATATGGATTCAAGCATAGCACTCTTAATTTAAAAGAAACGGATGGTGTGTAAATGGTGTTCTCAATTTCTGTTCCAATATTCACATACCGTAACCTCATTAACTGTACACTAGAAGACATTAAACTTTTAAAATTTAGGCTAATTTGAAAAATAGCTGGATTGCTTTGTAGGTATGAAATAATTTGTTTATTATATAATTATTTCACCAGAAAGTACCTGATTATATTTAGATACGTACCAACCGTCGATTGTTTTAAACCTACTAATATCTCAATCACTATACATTCGATTTATTTTGAGAAGATCGCTGTAACCCGGTAGGTATATTAATATTCGAAAGCTAAAGCCAAATACTAGTTAAAATTGGACGTTGTATAAAATGTTACCTTTCCAATTAAAAAAGAATTTAACAAATCGGTTAATAAATGGCGTAGTTCTGAGGTAACAAACATTTTCTAAAAGAGTCTTACCGCTTTAATATCAACGCCCAACACCTGCTTCATATATGATGGCATTTCAGTCATTAATGTCCAGAAACCCCAGTTTTGCCCACAATGAACAATAATTAGTGATATAAATGGAATGGACGTCCATATCGCCTTCCATGGTGTTTTCAGTTTCTGTAATAATCGCGACTTTAATGTATAAATGGAATTTTTAATACTTGTCAGGTTAGAATTGGATCGAAAATTATCACCAAATGTCACATGAAACCGAACTGAAATATTAACTCAAAAAAATAAAGAAGAAAAAATGCTCATGGTAATTTGACTTTATGCAGGTGTGGGGGGGGGGACTTGCCACGAGCGTATATACTCACACACACAGAACTCATTGGGGTAGTTGACATTATTACATTAATATTTATTTATTTCATACTACCCTCGAGTGCAAGTATTTTGATTAATATGCCGTCATATAAAGATGCCTAATATTCATCATTACAAATAATGTAACTATAAATGGTCACTTTTTTCGTTCATACCTTTGTATATTAACTTGCCCCAAAGAAGTTTGTATGTATAACCGTTCTTCAACACTTATCATTTTAGATTTCTGTGGGGAATCAGAACCCAAAAAGAAGTAGATTATCGTCCAGAGAGCTCCAGCAGCACCATTTGCGTAGAATATTGCAGGCCATCCCCAATAATCTGCTATGAAACCGGCTGCCATGAATTGAATCGCGTTACCAAGTTGAGATCCTGAAAGCGAAGATAATAAAATCATTAAATATTTATCTTACTCAGTTGTTACCTTCATGTTTTAGTCAGTTAATAAAAAATATATTTGACGTGATTTTCACTAAAGCTAATTTGTCTTTCATAAATTCTGTTATTAGATGTGAACTTACCGGCGTGTATAAAAGCGCCTAACCGACTTTTTTCTTCTATCGGTGCCCATTTTCCTATTAAATGATGTATGGAAGGTACAATAAATCCTTGAGATATACCTTGGATCACTCTACAAGCGCATACTAGTTGCCAACCTCCCTAAAATTGGATTGAATAAATTTCATGTATATTTTTTTCACAAATTAAATTGAATTGCTTATTTATTATAGCGAGATTGAATATTTTCTTAAACAGATTGATTCATTTATGTTAAACGTATTAAGTTGGTATGAAATATATTTTATTAACTATGAAAAATTCCAAATAACAATAAAACACTAATAATAAAATAACAAAAACGGACCAAAAGACATGCAAATACTTTTTAAAATAATATGATACATTCGTTTTAGAAAACACGAGTATACGAGTATGTTTATATTGTGAACATCATCGACTGTTAGCAAATTACTGTTCCTCAGAATCTAACCGACAGTTTCTTTATCAAATCACATCAGAATATTAGAAATATAACTTTTTATCCTTGACCAATATCACTATCATCTGTACCTGTGTGTAATACAACTTAACCAAAACCTCACTTAACATTAAGTCCATCTAAATTTCACCCTAGGCTTTCGAAGAAAATTCCTGAATTTATTCTGATATTAGTGTTGCTATTCTAAAAAAAATCCCACTATTATTTGTAATAATTTTTACTCACGTAATATGCAGCGAAGGGAATAAAAATAGAAACTATTGTATTAATAGCAACACTGATAGTAATCAACATGGAGCCTCCAAACCGTGCAGCCAGTTCACCAGCAGGTATCTGTAATACGATATAGCCCCAGAAGAACGACGACAATATAACGCTTTGTCTTTGTATACTCCAATCAAAGGTCTGCAAGAAAATTTCACCGTCATTATAAATAATATTACAAAATATTTTAAATATAAAATACCATAGGTAATATGAGTCATGTGATTAAAATCATTCTAGATAATAATTAATTATGTCATGAAGATGGTAACAAATACAGAATGAACTCTGAATGCTATCCTTGGTTGCATTAATACATGAGCATTGTTTGGTAGCCACAGTAGAAGTACCAATAGAACCATAATGCATTGAAACCAATATTAAAAACTTTATTAACATAATAGCATTTTGATTTGTTTCTGGTAAGCCATCGAAAAAAAAGCCCATCAACTTTGAGGACCATCAATGATTGTAAACACAGAAACTTAAACTGAGCAACCTTTTTCTATGATTTCATGCCATGAGAGTTTATTCAAGTAAATTTGAGAAAATAATTTAAAATGTTATTAAGTCCAAAAACGGAATGAATTCTTACATTGTCCAAAGTACTATCAGTCATAGCGACGATGGCGATACTCATGTTCACCCTCATGCCGTATGCAAGTACAAGGGCGAAAAACAACAATATAGCTTGAACATGTCGTATTCCAAGAATCGCTTCTGAAATCATTTTAAATAAATTGAAATATTGAAACTCCTCTGCAATCTTCTGTAAAAAACTCGCTCTTATAATAACCATACGTTTAATTAAACTAATTTTGTTATGTACTTTTCATTTACATAGTTGCATCATCATCTCTGTTAGTCTCATTAAAGTGAATAAGTTTCCTACTTCTTATGCTATATTTAATCTTGGTATATGATTAGTAAGTTACAAATGTTGTATTATTTTTAGTTTTTTTTTTATTGTAAGTGTTAACATTTTTCCATAATTTCACCTGATATTACCTTGCAACTCTAAACATAGAAGAGAATCCGGCTGTCAAATGCAGCTACCAGAACACACTTATAGGTACTAGTCAGCAGATTTTCAATTTAAAACTGGTGGTTATCAAGCCAGAGAAAATCAAAAGATCTAAATATTTTCCGCACATTTCCGATGAATATAATAATTGAAATGGGGAATTTGAATCTGTTTATATTCAAACAATATAGAATGCATATTTTTTATATTCAGTATAAATTACTATATACGTGCCGAATTAGTGCGGTAGACATTTAAATCCCTTAGGGTCAGTAAATTATTTGTAATGAATAAAGTTTATTTCAAAGGCGTTTAGTTCGTTATACGAGTCATGGTATTCTAACAATACGAGAAAAAAATAATTGCTTTATAGTAAAAAAATAATATAATACCTTAAAAACAAGCCACTAAAAACCGAAACAAAATAATTGATGACGCATTTTATCATAATGTATATATCTCTTACAACATCTATGTTTACAGTAATCAGAATTATATCACAGCGTAATGTTAGAAGGAGTTTCGCCGGTATAAAGCTAGCTGAAATAATATAATAACCATTTTTCATCATTATTATAGCAATGCGGAAAGGCGGTAATGAGGTAAGAAGGCCGGGGAAATAAATATGGCGGTAATTAAAACAAACTTACTTGGTTTTTCCGCTACATTTTCTAGTCGTGCACCCATATTGTTGCCGATTTATCTTAGTAGAATAGGGTCAGGCATTCAGTTTACTTCGTTATCGAACATGGAATCTTATCATCAAACATTTGGAAGCCAGAATTGATCCGAGTAAGATATTGTCACCTACGTTGCTTGATATTTTCTTTATCGTGGTCACAAATATATGTATTGCGTTTCTCTGATAAGAAGAATTTCAATAATACTAAGTTTGAATTCTCTTCTTCTATAAATAATGAAATAAAGGGTGAATTCATTTCTTATATAATAACTAGCATTTCCGGCCGACGTTGTCCTGCCCTTATAATAAAAACTATATACTTATGTGTATGAAACGCTTAAGGCGGCTTGACTTTTTCCGATTCTTTCAGCAATTGTACAAAAAGCTTAAAAGATTATATACCTAAACCTTTCCCGTGAATTACTTTATCTATTGGTGAAGACCGCATTACAATCCGTTCAGTATTTTTTGAGTTTAACGCGAACATCCAGACAGACAGTCAGACGCGGCGGACGACTTTGTTTTATAATATACTAGCGGCCCGCTCCGGCTTCACACGGGTATAAAATATATAGCCTAAGTCATTCACTGTAAAAATGATTAAAATCGATCCAGTAGTTTTGATTTATTCATTACTGCCCGTGGCCCGCACGCGTTCAATTTGGACTAACCTCAAAAATAACAGTATTTCATAAACCTTCCTCTTCAATCACTGTATCTATTTAAACCGCATCAAAATGCGTTGCGTAGTTTTAAAGATTTAAGCATACATAGGGATATAGGGACAGAGAAAGCGACTTTGTTTTATACTATGTAGTGATATAATTATATACAGTGGGTGATATAATAATCTTACTGATGAAATTTTTTTACATTTTCAATTCTGTCATTATAGTCTACAGAATATGCGATTAGTATTTCAATAATAGTACACTCGATTAAGAAAACATGAGTATATCTTTTTATTCTGAATATGATCCACTGTTGGCAAAATACTGTGCTTCAGAATGTAATTAATAATTTCTCTAAAATCAGTTCTTTTAGATTTTTTTTATCAAAATCACTGTTACTTCTATCTATGTATGATACAATATAACCAATATTACGTTCCGACTACATATTTGCGTAGAGAAAACACACCTTGAACTCCCGCCATAATTTTTCCAAAGTAAATTCTCCTGAACGTTAAGTCGATCTAAAAATTTCGCCCTAGGACTTTAAAGAAAACATGTGAATTCTCTCAGATTCTTGAGAAATTAAATATGGTCAACCTTTCTCATATAGCATGTCGCGTTATTCAAATCTTGAAAGTGTTGAAAAATGTGTGTTATAATGAAAGGATTATTATTAATATGGAATAAAATTACAATTAAAATTAGTATTTAATTATCTTATTCGGTTTTCAATTATTCAATCGAATTACTTTATAATAATCTGAATATTTTAAAAAATTACTTGTTATTGTCTAACAGCTGTGCAAAATGTGTCATCAGAATTTAATAAATCGTCTTTTTATATATTTGTAGATTCATCGCCTGACTTCAAACTAAACTTATGATAGATATTTAAATATAACAAAGAGCTATAACACGCTCAGCCTAAAGGGAATGCCCATCGAATGTTTGGAGACAAATTTTCAAACTTAGGATGGTAGCTATCAAGAGGGGGTTATTAAATGACTTATCACTATTCAAAATTAATTTATAAATTTAAACACGTAAAAAAATATCGCATAATTATAAGACAGCTTATTGGTCTCCATCATAAATCTAACTTTTCCTATTCCTTATAAAGATTATACTATGACTTTTGCGATGCTTCAAAATATTAAATTCAAATAACTAACAAGAGAAGTTTGTGATTTTATAATAAACGAATGACCACAATGTCAAGGTTAATAATAGTACGAATGATTCAGTAGTTCGTTTATTGATTGACGTGTCTACAATATGTCTAAGCTTTCGGAGAATTATTACAACCAGATGAAACCAAGGTATGCTGTTTAGAAATTTTCTAATGGCCTTCTATCTAGCTATCATCCTTGATTTAAAATTATGTCTAAAGCGGGCTCCGACTCTCGCACATGAGATACATTCCCTCTTGAATAAACAAGTTACCATTTTCAATAACGTCTTTACTTCTCATCCAATAATATAGATAAATATTTAAAAAATCATTCCGTTATAATCTACATACAAGGAGTACTTATTAAACCTTAGAAGCATCAACAAAACAACCTGCGCCTTTATATTGCAAGGATATAGAATTACATGTTCTTCTTTTTTATACATATACTTCATTTTTGTCCTTGTTTAAATAACTTTGAGCTTTACTTTCATAAAATGTAATATTTTTATAAATAATTGTACATCTTTGCATAATTGTCTTGCTCACTCTCTCGCTAAATCATACTTTCTTGTTCTATGTTGCCAATACACTTGATAATAATTAATTTATAATGTTTCCATCTATAATGTTCCTTTGCAATCATGCTATGTACATTATCCATGCTGTTTCATTATCTATATACTATATATTGTATAGAACCTTTGTTAGAATAAAAATATTCTTTAGTGCTTAAGAATAATGGGATAACTTAGGGAAACTTATTTGTAACGTGAATGGGATAAGGCGATTAATGAAAGAATTAGCACAATCGAATCAACAGTTCCATAGGTTATCGTCGGAAAATATATTAAAAAATATTTTCTCTTTATAATAGTTGGGCAGAAACAACAGTATTTAATCTATGCAAATCATCTTACGCATTTGATTGTAAAGCAGAAATAAAAATAACATAATTAATAATTAAATTAATTTAATACTAAAATCAGGTACAAAATGTATACATAATAATGTTCTGTACAAATTATTTTTTATATTTAGTGCTTATACAACTTTCTCAAGTTTCACGTCCGTTGTTGAATCTGGAAAGTAAAGGACATTATTTTATAGCATAGGTTTATAAAGCTAAATAATAAATTAAAGAATCAAATATTAAATGTATTCAGCAAGTAAAGACGAATATATTAACGAGCTGGAATTAATAAGTGTGTGCACAATAAAATACGTTGCAATTACGCTACAAGTCAATTCTCATTGGATCCAAACTTGAATGAATCATTCGGCATTTCTTAGCAGTAAGCACATTTAAATAGTCTCACCGTTAACGTTGGCGTTTGTATCTTTCTGTTCGTTGTTCCATTCCTGCGTTTCACTTGTGCCGAAAATTATGTACAGAAGATTACCAGCGATGTATATAGCAGAGGATATATAAAACACTGTACGCCATTGGCTTGGATCAGTCTGAAAATATAAAAATATTAAAAAGATCCTTACACATTTTATGTCAATTGTTTTTTTTATGCGTCTTATCAAAATTCAAACAAAGTATCAATTGACGATAGGATTAAGGGTATTAAAACGTTGAAGGACTGTGATATGGAGGTTGGAGATGCAAGGAAATGTAATCATTTTAAATTAAATATTATATTTAAATCTAATTAAAAAGTCTTACTTCATCTTTAAGAACAGCTCCGGCAGCAAGAGGTGCAACGATGGACACAATGTTGGCGATGCAGTTTGTAATACCCATGAGTGTACCGGCGAAGTTAGGAGCCATATCGATATGAACCAACTGGAAGAACGGATTAAATTTTATATAGCTGTCAGTAACTTAGAGGGTTTAATTAGTTATCGCATCGAAAATCATGATTCTGAGTTTTCAATCAGCATTACGAAGCAAAAGTAGCTTGATGGTACAGATTTATTAGTGTTCGCTTAGCTATTTGTTATCGTTAATACCTGAATATTGTAATTAATGCTTTCTCTCATTTTTCTCTACATGTCTATATTATTAATTTCAATCCCATTATCACTTAAGATTAAGCAAGATTTTAGTTTCGTTATTAAGATTTTTAACCCTGTGTGCATTGATGACTCTTTGTGAATTCAGTGTTTGGCATTCTTCTCTATTAAAATCAATTTTTGATTATGTGTACAGTTTAAATTTGATCGCAATTATACATTTTATTAAATTACCCTAAAACACACTAGGTATATAAATATGACTAAATCTTGGATGGAGTTAAAGGGACACAACTATAAATATTTGGGGATATACATGGGCTTTAGGAAAATATCGATCAAGTCAATATAAAGAATGTAATGAAAATGAAATATTTTAAAATATTACCATAAAACCAGTGAGATGTCCAGCGTTGGAACCGACTACAATGGTCAGGAGTACGACAGCTATTACTAAATCTCCGGCAGGAGCATAGGAGAGGCCTACTAAAGCTATAGCTGGGCCAAACATACCTAGAACAGAAGTTTCCATTATTATTATAATGCAATCAGTGTATGAATCAGGGCAAAGATTTTTTTGTTGCACAAAAGTTTCAAAGTAATATATGTTAAAACTTAATACTAACTACCAATTTTTATAATCTCTTGTTAATTTTTTTAGGAACAAAAATGTTGCTTGATTTCTTGATAGCCTTCGTTGACCTTAATTGGAGATGCAATTATTTTGAAACTGGAAAGTATTCAATTTGATGAATAATTTCAAAGTTCTAAAGGAATTTTAAATGTTCTAAAGGAAATAATAATACAATAACTTATGTGCATAGTGTTTCTTTCTTATTGAGAGTCTACAATTATTAGTTCACAATGAAACAGGTAATGTAGATGTTCTCATATTTCTATCGAGTAATGCATAAAATAAGCCGAGTTATTGAAAGCTCATTATTATAAAATATTTTACACAAAAATGGTACTTTAATATTAGTATTTTTTTCCGAACTGACTACACTGTTGACCTGGCAAGGCCTCTACAGTTTCACTGGACTACTATTATATAATATTATATACACTAGTACCTTCCCATAAATATATAGTAAATTAACCTAGAGAAATAATTACAAAAATCTGTCAAGCAGTTTCCGAGAAAACTGTGAAAATTCAAATTAGGGCAGACAGAATTTCTTTCTTAAAATTAAATATTAGTAAACAGTTGGGACGACGCGGCTGTAAATCATATTGGTATAAGAATAAAAAGATGCGCATACTCATCACTAATACAGTCTATTTGAAATAAGCAGTTTAATGATTAGAGTGTGTTAATTTGGCAAATAATTTAATTTTGCATTAGACGTTCTTACGTCCAATTAATATTACTTTTAGAACTATATTTTAAATAACTTACCAATTGAATTGCTAAGTTTCCTAGTAGCAGTTATGCTTAGAAAACCTTTCTTCAGAGCATAATCACAAAAGAATCCGAAGGGGAAGCTCAATAGATACATAGCTAAGTATGGCATGGCCGATATCAATCCGTTCTGAAATAGTTAATTCGTATTGGGTTGCGCTTGTTAACTTACTGGGTGTTAAATAAAGTTACATGACTTTAAGTTCTACAGAACAATTTGAAATACAACTAGTATTATTTTTAGTATACATTTTGCTATGTAATCCAACAATTTTAAAATCTAGTATTTTCAAGACCTGTAGTAAAAGTAGTATATCAGTGCTTAGCATTAAAACACCTTCATACCAAGACAAATCTTAGTCTTTTTTATGACATAAATGCCTTTTATGATGGAATAATTTAGCGTCTCGAGTAATTACCCCTATTTTAAAAGAAATTATGTTATGTACCTCGTATTTAAACATTTCACATGTAAAATAATAAAAATGCTAAACAAACGGCTCTAAATAGGTCTTATTTCCAACTTATATTCACTCCAAATACAGATTTAATTAAAAAAAAAATAGTTGAGCATGACTAATAGATCATTCTATCTGACTATTTGTATTTAGCACATACCGATTTTATATCCACACCTAAAACTTGTTTGAAGTAAGAAGGCATCTCTGTCATTAGGGTCCAGAAACCCCAAGCTTGGCAACAGTGCACGAAGATTAAAGACAGGAATGGCATTGAAGTTAGAACGCTCTTCCATGGAGTTTTCAATTTCTGTAAAATTATATTGTTACAGGTTATGATATTACTACAGCCTTATTCATTCTATTTTAACTACTGGTTTAAGTACCCTCAAGTAATACTTTAACTAGGGAAACAAGGTAAAACTAATAATTAATGTATACGTATGGGTTATGGGTAATTCGTGTAATAGATTTTTTTCTCCTAGACTCACCGGCTTAGGCTGTGTGGTGTTCATCGGGTACTCTTAATAATTTTTTTAACTACATAACTAATCTGTCTAATTTTCAATAGCTACCGCTATTTTAAAACTGGATACTTAAAAATTTTAACGAACCTTTGGTTTTCCGACAGTGGCCCAGTGATGTCTGGATGTAAAGTCTTTCTGCCGAGCTAATCATAGAAGAATCCTGAGGAGAAGCAGAACCGAGAAATACGTAGATTGCGGTCCATATTGCTCCCAATGCACCATTGACGTAAAAAATTGCTGGCCAACCCCAGTACTGCGCTATGAAACCTGATGCGACTAGTTGAAGTGCTGTACCTAATTGGCCTCCTGAAATAGATGATTCAACGTTTTATTCATCTTTAATATTTCCATTTAATTTGAAACTTAGTTACAATAATAAATGGAAGTATTTTATTTTGCTAAATAGATTATCTAAGATTCGCAATCAATACTAAAATTTTATTATCTCGACACATAGAAAATTCTTCATATTTCATAAGTTGAAAACAAGGACGATATAATATAGGTTTTAACTATTTAAGGTTAAAATTCAATTAATAATAATGTTTTATTTTAATTACTAAATATTACATAATACGTCACAGATAAGTATAAACAAAGCCAAATAATGCTTGAAATAAAGCATATACTTTTATAAACTTAATAATACTATACTACTACCATAACATTATATGATTTTTCTTACAAATAAATCCTTATAACACTTGCTGTAAAGATTAAGCGTGAATAACTTACCAGCATAAATGATTGTTCCTAGTCTACTTTTTTCTTCCAAAGGAATCCATTTCCCGATCAGATTATGCATCGAGGGATAAACGAAACCTTGAGAGAGCCCTTGCAGAACACGGCACGCGCATACCGCCTGCCAGCCACCCTAGACGAGAAATAAATATAAATGTAAGTATTAATCCCTCACTTCTAATAACCCAAATAATACAAATATCATTTTGTATCATAAAAAATATGAATAGAGTAGTATTGTAAATTCATTTGTCGTTAGCAAAGCATTATACGCTTCGTTATTATTGAGACACGAATTATACTGATTAGTTACACGGTTAAAGCAACTACGTGACTTCCTAAGGTAATTGCTGTAGAGTCAAGATCATGGTTACACACGCAAACATTCACAACAAGCACTAAACTATTTATAAATGGACGGATTGTTGTGTAATTATATATTTTAACTTAAGCATAATTCTCGGTGTATCTTGCAGCTATACTCTTTTGTATTTCTTCTTCGCCAAAGTTGTTAGCTCCTTAAATAGTTATAAAATACTATTAGTACAATTCCTTTTAAAAATATACATTCTATTTAATTATAATATCAATTTCCTGGTCGCATTTATAACTGTCAATATAATGAACACTATAGATATTTTTATCTGTGCTACTCTTGGGCTTTATTCTTGTTAAGTAAATGTATCGCGACTTGCCAACAGTTTATTACCGTTTTTACCCTCCGACTCCTTGCTATTCCAATTAACCTGCTCTTGCGTGCGCGCTTACATGATTACTGTTACCAACGTTGATACAGAGTAAAACTTCGAAACTGTGTCGTAGTATCCAGAACTTGCACATCATCCTATCTGGTAAGTAAATCTGATTCTATCAATGATCTCTATTTCAATAGCTTATTTTGCGCTTATAGTATCTTAGTGCCTTTATAAAAAGTATATCTTTATGTATATCTATATACTGATAGTATATCCTAAAGATCGTTTGTTTGAATGTGCTATTAGCCTACATGATCGGACAGATAAAAAAAAAATATTTTTATATTTTGTACTCTATATACTAAGGAAAATATTAGACTACGCGAAATTCTACTAGTGTTCTTAGAAGCGAAGCAATTGCCAAATAAAATGTAGATAAGAAAGTACACTAAGCGAAAAATAAGCAATACTATGTCCAGGGTGTGTTATGCGGTACGGGTTAGGTACTACACGGTTTAGCCCAGTTTTGTTATCGGCTCTCAACACAAGAGTTGTGCTTTATACAAAATTTGTTTAAAGTTATCTATGCTGAGAGTATTTACATTCGTGTTACTTGTATCGTTAATATTCATTTAACTCACATAGAATGCTGCGATGGGTAAGACCAGTGATACTACAGAATTGATGCAGACTGACAGAGTGAGTAGGATTTTTCCTCCAAATCTAGCAGACAACTCGCCTCCTGGAATCTGGAGGATAACATAACCCCAGAAGAAGGACGAAAGTATAACGCTCTGCGTTTGCATACTCCAACTGAAAGACTGTAATATAAAGAATAACATAATTTAGAATAATTGCTACTGTATTGTATTGCTATAATAATAGTGTGTTTTAGTCTGAAGACATATTTTATTGTACTGACCTGAAAAGTAGATATTATATCTATCTCGCGTCTTAATCATGTCCTTCATAGTATAATAATTGATTTGAATATCAGTAGTAACACAGATACTGCAGTCGTATATGATTATAGTCCTACAGGTGAAGTTGATATCTTGTATTTTATATTCAGGTAATATTAACTAATCAGGTAATACAAAACTTACATTTACAATTTAACAGTAACAGTTAACAGTCAACAGTTAATTAATTCCAAAATTAATTAAAATGTAATTATACATTACAATAAATATAATTTATAATTATTGACATCTTAATAATTTACAAGTAAAATGTTTTTCCATGACCATATCAATACCTAGCGTTCAAATTGTCTACCATAGATATTTTCAAACGGATAATATCTAATACAAATCTCTCTTATCGCTACTATATTACGTATGGCTAAAATCACATCATGGGCTGTTATAGGTCTTTAAAACTGAAAATCACAAATCTATCTTTATTTTACTAAATATGTTTGTGTTAAACCCTCTTTAAAATATTTTGAAAACAACTAAACTATACAAATCCAAAATTTCTTTCTTCAGTTGACAAAATTACTTAGCAATTAAATATTAAGTATCAAGGACATGTTGAAACTACTAATAGTAGCCCTTAAATAAATATTAATAATTAAAAGTCGAAGCAATGAAGTCTTTATACCGTACCAGTCGCGATACTTCAAATACTATAATGAGACTATGCTCAATGGTAGTGGGATATTTTCCAATACCAGGCTTGCTAGTTACCATCATCAAATAAAAGTTTTGTTGCTAAACTTCTACAGGTATGTTTTATAATATTTATCTCACTTCATAGTCAATTTCATTTCTAGGTTTAATGTGTCATCTGCTTTTCGTAAATTCATGTTTAATAAACATAAGATTGTGGTAATAAGTTAGCGCATAAACCGAAAAAAGTTCATTTGTATGTATTAAAAGCATAAATTAACTTTAATAGACTCATTAGCTGTGTCTCAAAAGACTATGATATCATCTGGAATTTGATTAAATGCACCAAACAGATAAGGAAAATATATATCAACATGAAATATGGCAATATAATAGTGCAAATAATAGCAGGTACATTTACGGTTTAAGCGCATTCTCACTTATTAATAATACCATAACCCTAAAAAAGGGACTAGATAAATACAATTACTGGTACAGTGCCGGTAAGTGCTTAGTGACAGCATTTCTACTTATAAGTGGTACCGACTCAGTAAATAACATTGTCATTGATGTTATTTACTTTACGCGATGTGCATTACGTATAAATGCATTTTGAAGATTAACCGATGCCTCACGGAAAAATCCATGAGTGATATCGATAAATCCATTCAATAGATTTATCCAACAAAACATGTTTGAGTGTCTAAAGTTTCAAAAGGTAATAAATTGCTTAAGTCACATGTTTTCAAGCATGTTTCAATCAATCAGTGAATGGACAAAATACTTATTTAACTAGACACTTGATAAGATAAGTCAAACAATTGTGATAAAGATAATCTACTGGGTGGCGTTAAGTGGACATCATTTATCATTGAAGGGAAATAACACATTCCAAGATTAAATGCGGCCGGTATTGTATTAAAGATGAATGTTACATTACATTTTTTTCATATCTGTAGTAAGAGTTATTAAAAATTATTTCCTTTACTCCACTATTTATGGAAGTTTAGTTCTAGACCCAAAATTTACCTGTGTGACTTCAGCAATTATTGTATTATCACATTATATAAAATTTAAAAATATATCTTAACATAAAAACCCTGCGTAAAGGTGTAACTTACATTTTCATCATCTCGGTCTGTCATAGCCACTATCGCCATGCTGATGTTGACTCTCATACCATAAAGCAGCACCATAGCAATGAACAACATCGCCGTTTGGAGATGCCGGATGCCGAGAATTGACTCTGTTTGATGAGAAATCTCATATAATATATGGGTACAAATATTTACGCTTAAATCCTCCTTATTGTATTTAAAGGCTTCTTTATCATAAATAAAATATTTCACAATCTATACTTCTGTTTGCTTGAATATTGTGAAATTGCTTACCAACGTAACTTTGTATTGCTCCATCTGATATTATTCCAAATAAATGGGAAGGCAATCCTGAAGTCTGCCATAAGCTGGAAGGCTTATATACAGCATAATATATTTATAGAATATAGCAGTATGAACACTGCTACTGTCTCACTAAAATCGGTATAGTGGTTGAAGGCCCAGAATGAAACCTTGTACAGAACTCTTAATCAAGTTAATGATAAGGGTAATTAAATTTTAGCGCATAAGATCTATTTAGATATTTATGGTGGAATTGATAAATATACGATTTGCTTTTAACTCCCATAAGTAACGTTAACTCTAGACTAAATTTATCAGGCCAGCCTGTGAAAAAGAAATACTTCAAAGTTTTTGTAACTTTACCATTTTGAGCTATTAAATTATATAATGGGGCATTGAGCAACACAGATTGTACTACAAGTTAAAATAGTTATTGAAAAAGTATCATCACACTAATAGTCAAGATGTTATGGAGTAAAGTTTTGATGGTACGTCATTAGACTACTTTATCATCATTGCATCGTTCAAGATAATATCGTTTCGATGCGCTAAGCAACATGTCCTTTGATATCGATAAAGAATCGAGAGCACTTTGGATCTTATGTACTCGTAATTCTATAAGAATCGTTTATAGTGGGATTACAGTGCTTACGATAATAATGTGAACTTATATCTTCAAGATTATATACAGAAAAATATGATGGGCCATTCAACTTTTTTTGTTGAAGTCTAATTCCAAATATATATATGGAATTTCCTCAAAAAGTAATTGGTTATAGTTTTTGTAGAAGTATATTGTGTTTTGTTTAGATTTTGGTGGTCGTCGAATGGATAAAAGTAAATCTATACAGTACTTTGCGTCTATCGAACAAACGTCACAATGTTCTATTTTTGCATTACTTCAATATTATATAGTAAATATAACTGTTTGTCAAGACACACCAATTTTTAAACAAATATGATACAAATGTTTGCGACTAGGATGAAAAAACAGTTGATCGACCGATCGATAAACAGTATCTAAAGTATATTTAAGAATCTCAATACTCACATTACATCATAGAGAAATATTGTTTGCAATAATAACGATACTTGGAGAACGGTAAACATTGACGCAGACAAACAGTGTCGGCTCGAAATTGTGAAGTCAGGGGTCAAAAACAAGACTCCTTTGTGAGAAATTACATCTATAGCACAAGGTTATAATCGTGGACACTTTATTAATAACTTCATTTATGTCTATATTGACTTCATTCTACTGGAGCTAGGTCGTGAAAATTTGTATGTAAATACTTTTTACACTGTAGTGATGCTTAGGATTGCTAAAAACGCATTTTTAGAAATTGAACCTCTAAGGGGGTGAAAAACGGGATAAAAGTTTATATGAAAATCAGTTATATTTCAACTTAGATATATGAAAATTGGTAGTAAATTGGCAAAACATTATTAGAAAAATTTGTGAAGGCATAAACTAAAATGATCTTACGTTGAAATGGACTTGATATTTTTAATTCCTGAATTGTTTTGAAAGAGATAACTTCAAAATGTTTGTCGGATCGTCTAAAGACGTCCTGTATTCAATCCTATCTGAACGAATCCAGCGCCTCATTCTTCTGACGCTTTTAAAACGCTTGTTAAGTGCGTACACACGTCATGAATTGAAATGATGATAATTAACTGAAAGATAATAGAAATCAAAATATAAAATAGTAGACGAAGTGATAGTATTGCGTATTCTGTTTAACTTTTGGTTAATCGGCTTGTCTCCCCAGTAATAAAACCCCTCGGCGTAGACTTCGTCGGCCTAGGGATAATTACATCTCTGATGATATAGCAAAAATAATAACCAAAAAATCGAGAATGTAACAATTTGCACTCACAGCCTGAGGGTTCTGTACCATGACATGTCTTACGCAAATATTGTTTTTACTTTATCCTTATATTTGTCGACGTAACAAATGTGCAAAAGCTGATTTTTCTATAAAAAAACTTTTATTTTGTGGATGTTCAATAAATATATCATGTGAAATTAACAGTAAATATAACTTTATTTCTTACAAATCTCAGACAGAATTGGAAATATAATATTTTCCATTTTATTCTATAACTCATGCAAAAAGACCTACCTTCTTGACACGTGTTAAAAATTATCGGTCCTTGAGAAGTACTCTATAGGTTTTAGGTAGGTAGGTTTAGTGATATTTATAGTGTGAAGAGCTGTATATCTGTATTGGATTAATCTGGATGAGCAAACAAACAGATGGATAGCCCGGTTATTTTGTAATAATTCGTTTTTTTTTTCATTATGATATAAGCAACTCTAAAAATATTTTTCGATTATATCATTGGAAGTATTAATGATTGTAAAAGTATTTACACATTATTAACAAACAGAATTTTGTTGATATTGAACTTGTCCAATTGCAAGGTCGAAGTCAGATAATATAAAAAGTAATTATTTATGAATTCCATATGAATGGTATTTCTCAGAGCATAGTCTTATTTGCAATTATTTGTTTATATATAAGTCAAATTTTACGCAGAATAAAAGGTATCGAGTTTGTTCACCTGTTATTTGCTTATAAATTATAAAAGGCATTGTCAAATTGTTATGTTGAATAACAAAGGATTGTTTTTTTATGATCGTTACAGTTGATCGACGAATGAGTTTCTTAAATTAACAAAACAATGTTATGATTTTTTTGCTCGCGAATTAATGGTTATTCCAATTTTCGAAACGTATTCTGTTTGTAGTCTGATTTCACATACAATGCTTTGTAAAATTTATTATATTCTAATGAATAAATAGTGTAAAATAACTATTTCATTCTGACTGTTGTTTACGGGCGTTGGCGTGTATGAATAAGGGCAGCATTGTGGACATTTTCCCTGTTATCATATCAGTGTAATAGATTAAAAGGTCTTCCCGATAACTCGAAAAATTGTAGAAAAATAGTATTATTTTTACAAGACATTTACTTGAAATATAGTTATAAAAAAATGTATTAATACAATGGTGACATGATTGATAGAACATCGCATGTTCCGTCCACTACAATACGATTATAACAAGTAACATTTCTTCCTGGAGTATTGTTCAATAGCATTACAAAGTTCCGTCTAGATTGCCACATGGTCTATGTTTAAACAATATTACCCAATCATCATGATATTAGAAGTACCTACTATACTTGACATAATATTGACTTTCTTAGCATGTAGCAGAATAATCTAATATTAAGAAACAACGCAATGATAAATACCACTTATCACACTAAGTGTTTTAACTATAGTTATCTCGTTTCCCCCGAGTAAACTTCACAATCATCCTAAAGTTCGTGTCTTAAAATCTAAATCTTTAATAAGAATGTTTACATATTCTAGGTAAACGTAGAAAGAGAAACATCTTCCAGATAATCAGCTAAATATAAATTATTAGTACTGTCTCCAAAAAACTATTTGTATAAAAAAATTGCTCCCTTTTTACTATTACACATGTAAAACTATATAGTTTCTTCAATTACGAAATAGATTTAATTATATGAAACATTTAAAGAGCGAATAAATATTTATTATCATTTGTCCTAGTTGTAGATCAAATTATAATTAATAAAGATATTGCAAGGTAACTGCTTAACGCACGTTTTTTGAGGGAAACGTAACTCGGAAGCGAACGGGAATTGCGAGCGAATCAAATCTGCAAGTACGAAATCTATAGAGAATCACGTAATGTAAATAGGTACTTAACTTTGTTTTTATATTTCTATAATATATGCGTATAACAACTTACTGCTTTACTGGATTATATTACATAACAATTCTACACACAAAGAGTAAAAAGTACCGTTATTGTACAAAAATAATACATTGAAATTTCAATAAATCCTAATCAACCGAAAATCGTAATTATTACCTGCTACGTAGTAGGTAAATTAGATTTAGGAACAACATTTAAAGTGTCTCGGATAACAACAGCTTTAAAAATGCATCCAATAAATAACAAAAGAGAAGATCATCCGAACAAACATTCAGAATTGAGTTCAGTTATATACTATCATATTCTGCGTACTTCTCGCTTTAAATTTTTTTATTCTTTAGATAACCATAAACACATTGTATATTTAATAAGGACAATACCAAAAGTACTGATACATCACTACATATTATAAAACAAAGTCGACGGTCGCGTCCGTCTGTCTGTATGTTCGCGATAAACTCAAAAACTACTGAACAGATTCAATAGATAGAGTAATTCATGAGGTTTAGGTATATAATTTGTCAAGGTTTTGTGTAAATTGGTTGAAATATAACAATAATGGTTGGGCAGGACAACGTCCGCCGGGTCTGCTAGTTAAATATACATTTTGAGTGCGGTTACTTACAGAACAATAAAGTACTCTAGGAAAGTTAATTCATCTGAATACATACGAATCTTTAAAATTGATGTAATTTGATAAACGAGCAATTCGCCGTTCACCGATCTGTAAAAATTCTAGTACTGATATTAATGTAAGTAACATTAACTACAGCAATGAAATTGTCTTAATATGTACTTACTCCCTCTTAGCCAAGAAGAAAATCAATGCAAATAAATATAAGTACAAAAATTATTGTTGTATTTGTAGTTATGATTGCAATTAGTGTTGTCTAGGTTTTTTTTTTACTGTTACGTTTTTAAGTTTTAACTCATACAGCATTATTGTGTAGAATGGGTTACCAACTTATATCGTTATTGGGGATAAGTCTTTGAATTAGTACGTATTACCTTTTTCACATTCTTATGACTGAGTATTATTTGCCTGTCAATTTTTATAATGCATATAATCAAATAAATATTAGTAAAGATCAGATATAACTCAAGTAATTCGTAACAAAAACATTTAACGTGATCTTGCACATTGCGATAGAAGAATGTTAAGAAAAACATACGAATATTTTAAAACCGGTTTAAATTGAAACTAACAAGATTAACAATAATAATTATATAATACTGCGACCCGGTTCGGATACATCATCGGATTAATTGATGTGCATAAACAATACAGTCCTTTAGTATTGAGAAATAACTATGTCCAGTTTTTACCACATCTCCCAAAAACGTTATTCCAACTATAACATGTAAGAATGAATCAGATATCTGTAAAGGAATTCTATACGTGGGAACAAACACTAATTTACATGAACCAGTAAAACGTATTCTGCTATTACTCTTCAATTATCCAAAAGCTGAATAAACATAATTATACATTTTTTCTTACAAAAGTTTGGTTTAACTGTCTGTTATTTTGTGGAAATCTGATATGTGATTTCAAGGAATGTATTAGTTGGTCAAGCAAAAGACAACTGTATTGCCACCGATACACCGATTTCTGCTGTAAAGAACCGTTGTTCATATAGTTGTATTGCTCAGGCCTAAACAGATCGCTTTATACGCTATGTTTACTGATTTGTCAAATATTCTTTTTTTACTATCAAAATCTCACTGTAAAATGACTGCTAGTAATGTATTGACAATTATTCAATAATGCACAATACTACATCTGTTTTTAGCACTTAACTCTTATTTATTGAACTGATATCGATCATGCATACACTTGACTTATTCTATTGCACACATTTATTTTTCTCGATTCGTTGTATATTTATTTCTGTCTCTGACCAAGTAGTTATTTTTCTTCGTTAGGCATCAATAACCTTGTATTGCGAAAAAGGTTGCAATAAAATTCGACTTTGAATTGTACTCTAATCGCGCCCAAATTGGTTTTTTTTTTTCGATAAATATCAATATTATTTAATTCATAATTGTTAATTTACCACTACGTCTATATTATTCAATAAATGAGGTACTAAAATATAATTTAAGACTATTTTATATATGGATTATATCAATAACAAAAATAATAAATATTGTAATAGAATTAGTGAATTCATATTTCTACAATCAAGATCTTCATTATCATCGGGAAAATTGGAGAAATTCTACAATTCTATAGTAATTTTTATACAATATCTTTTTTATTATTTATAATGAACTAGCGGCCCGCTCCGGCTTTGCACGGGTATAAAATATATAGCCTATGTCATTCACTGAAAAAATAATTAAAATCGATCCAGTAGTTTTGATTTATTCATTACTGGCCGTGGCCCGCACGCGTTAAATTTTGAGTAACCTCAAAAATAACAGTATTTCTCCACTATTTAATTTTTTGTTATTATACATATAAACCTTCCTCTTCAATCACTCTATTTATTTAAAAAAAAAACCGCATCAAAATCCGTTGCACAGTTTAAAAGATTTAAGCATACATAGGGATATAGGGACAGAGAAAGCGTCTTTCTTTTATACTATGTAGTGATGTCTAATAACAGCGAAATAAGGTTTGAAACGGATAGTGTCAATGATGAAAGTACTGTAAATAAATTCATACGATGATTAAAAAAAAAGTTTCCAATTTAATGTTCTATCGAAAAAAAGTGAGTTAATTTCTGAAGTTAGGTAATTTATAGCATACCGTTTTTCAAATGAAATTTACTAGGGAAGGCACGGGATCACAACATTGGTTAACCCATGTCATGTTAGCAATTTTAGATCTCAAGGAATGATTCATTCAGATGTTTATTCTGTACGAAGGCTCAAAAGAACATCTCCAAATCCATCCCTAAAATATGTTTTTGTTTAGCAGTACTTATCATCAGGAGGTGAGCAATATTTAATTGTTTATTTATCTATGTGCGTATCACAAAATATCCCTAATGTGTTAAACAAAACGAACTGAGCATTGCTTTTTCTGTAACCTTGTAAACTTGTTTCTCTTATTTCAGATTTATTAAACACTTCATACGTCCGCATTGGTTCTGTGTAATTCTTTACCTTTCCTACGGTTAATTAAATAATAGAAAATGACGTAAAAGTACCACTTACTTGGCTTATTAACATCTTGCACGTCATCTTTAGTTAAAGTCATTGTTAGAAAATGCACTGTTATAATAATTTCAGTATAATGAATAATAAAAATATAATTCGAGTGGCGAACCGTCTCACGCGCCGCGCGGCTTCGATCTATAGATCGTTGGAATATTGATTATCACAGGCCGCGTCGCTTCCGGATAAGAATTAAGAAGTTTTCTTTATCTTGGCGCATGCGCACCTGATGCAATCGTAAACTAACTACTTGGGCACAGTTTGACAGATTTTACAGGTTCAAAGTATCTTACAATATTATTACGTAATTACGCTGTAGTTAGTGTACGAGTTAATGTTCGATGTTAACGTGTTGCTTGTTTGCCGTACACTGCGTCTCAATTTGTTACTTTAGTATATATACTGTTAGAAATGATTTTGATTTGATTCTAATATTGAAATCAAATGCGAATATAATTAAATATTTCGACAACATTAAATTTAACAGAACTGTGAGAACAGCAAACGTATTCAAGGTAACATGTACATTATCATAAAGTTATAGTAGATGGGAGAAGAGAAAAGCGAATCAGATGAAATAGTTCGTCGGAACATTCGTAATAGTATGGACAGTAGACCAGGGTAAGGATCCATACCATGAAGCCAATTCTTACGATAGTGTGAGGGAAAGAATAGATCAAAGGAAATATTTAAATGCATAAGATACTGAGATTTTTAAAAACGGATCAAAACAATACTAGCGAAGGTAGTGTATAAAATAAGAGAAGAAAATAGTTTATCAACTAAAAGTGAAAAGAGCTAACCTCGCTCCAGTTTCAGAACAACAATACATGATAAAAACGTGCCAGTAGCTTTAACTATATCGAATAACAAAACAATTAACTGTAAACATTTTGGGTATAATAAACAATTTTGTCATTGGAAAAAAAATGTGACACAGTAAAATTTCTTAGATTTTTTGTACGAAACTTTTTTACCGCTAAAATTTTACTACAACATTTGAACACGGCCGCTCGCTTATTTGGAGATCAATAGATTACTAACTACTAGTGGTTACTAAATAGTACCTTGCTAATGCTAATGTCCTGGTCGTCGAGGAGGCAGTTAACTCGGAGGCTTCTCGTAGAATTAATGCATGCAATATTGTCCTAATTTTACTAATCAAGTTTTAAGGGTTTTTTTAAATGCCTTCATAGTCATTGTGTATATAAAACAATTAACAAGTTTTATCTTTTGTTTAGTAGCAATAATAATACACAATTGCTCTAACATAATAAGCTAAACACATATATTGACGGTGGAATGCTTAATTGAATAATACGTAAGGATTATAAAATGCACGTTATTTGGTTAGTATGTTCACTAACATTTCTAAATGCACCTAAAACCTAAAATATATATATACCTATTTGTGCTGATACCTAAAGCCTAGTTATAATCCTCCAACATTTAGTAAGTACGCTCATTATTGATCTACTTGGCATGGTAATCTGGAAAAAAGAACAAGTTAGACAATACCATAATCATTGCAAGAGAAGAGTATAAAAGATAAATCGAATTGTTCACAACAATTTCGAATTATGTTATACAAATATTTGCGAATGTTTTCATTATGTGACATTTCTTTCTATAATAGTTTCTTATAATATATATATATATATTTTTATATTATAGGGGGCAAACGAACAGGTGGGTCACCTGATGGTAAGTGATCACCGCCGTCCATAGACATTAGCAACACCAGGGAAGTCGCAAGTGCATTGCCGGCCTTTTAAATATGTGGGCCTCCGGCGCTCTCACTGACCGAACGAAACGCAACAGTGCAAGCACTGTTACTCCACATCGGTTTTCTGTGAGAGGGTGGTACTACCCCGGGCGTCGGGCGAGCCGACCCATTCATGCTGAAACCAGTATTAGTTTCAGCGTAGCTCTACCACTACTATCAGATTACTTTAGTTTATACTCTGTCTTCCTTTGTAATATGTTAATTAAAACAGTCTACCTTATAACGCATGCTGTGGCAGTTTTTATGTGCCAACGTGCCTATACTAATGTGCCTATTTGTTCGTATATAGTATTTATTCGTGTTTAGTGTATTGGTCACTCGCTGTTCTAAATAAATAAATATACTAGTCGAAGCTTGGCCGCACTTGTAATTGATGAGAACTGAGGACGAGTTGGAAGATATCACGCTTTTGTTCAGTAAAACTTTATTCTCTGTTCTTTTGAAGATCGTTTTTCAATGGATTAGGAAAAATCGACGCAGACAGCGTAACTCATTCTTTTACGGTTCACATAATAAATGTAAAATGCTTTATTCCTAAGAATGGAAAATCTACTGTGAATGGATGAAGGGTTGTACGGCGTTTTATAGCCTTGAGATGGAATGGAGACGGTGAAATTAGCTGATACATATGTTATAGATATTGTGCACATTTCTAAAAGTACAACCGATTGAACGCCGTAAATGTTCTAGGCTTTGCATTTTTTCTTGCTCATGTTATCGATTCATTACCAATGAGTCTTCGAGCTCGGTGATTGGCTGAATCTAGCACTGCCAACTGATGTTTAGTGGATGCGTTCTAAAGCTTGCAATACTTCACACACACAAAGTTGAGATCGGCATTCCAATACATTTCATTGGCGATCGCATTGGATAGTAGATGTTAAATAGAAAGGACTATGTTTGATGGAGAAAAAACAAGCAATAACGAAAAGGTTTACATCACTCCAGTCAGATACAAATCTAAATGTTAAATTTATATGATTGGTTATGGTTTCTCTTAGCTCACTAGTTACTTTCTTATTAACTGTTACTTGATACTGTTTGTAATGGTGCTATCATCTATGTACTCAAAAATACCCGGTTTAAGCAGGTCGAAAATGAATAAAATACCAACGTTGCAGAGAGCACTGATCCCTAAGGCACTCAGCCACCATCGGCCGCAGGGTTAGAGGTGCGGCCATCACACACCTCTCGTATTGAATGTTCACTCAGGAAGTCTTTAACCAAACCCGCAACTATCAAGAATTCCGTATGAACAAAGCTTACCCAAAAAGGTTTTCATACCGTAATGCCCACACCCTCACCCCATTTTTCACTGGCATACACTAGGATATCACCAGTTGAAGATATTTATTGACTAAAACCGCACTGTCGATCACTTGAATATCAGAATCCTCTAGATATGCCATGAATTGGTTTCTCTTATGCCACTCCAGATCTTTACACAAGAGAAAGATTATAGCAATAGGGTAATCAATGATAGGATCGGCGTGGTCACCTCTCTTGAGACTATGTTTTATGTCGACAAGTGTCTACAACTTTGAAACAATACCAGATCTAAGAGGCGGTAACAGTCCATAAAAACTGGTAACATTTCTGTTGTATGTTTTCGCAGTATGTAACTGAGATATCATATATACCATAGGAACGGTGGCTGCATTTTTATTAACAAAATCTGGATGAGTTTTTTCTGGAGAAATTTGCAAAAACGTGAGCCTTATTGATCGTTCAATAAGCTAGTACTTCATAAAGTTTTATTATGTTTTGTTCAATCAGGCTTTTAAAAGATTTTTCATACTTTGAGATGTACAAAATACGCAAAATAGTAATCCATATATCGACTGTTACCTTTTTAGCAAACATCGTATCACGGTCATCTTCGTTTTCACAATAGATAGATGTTTAGAATCCTATATCCTATTTTAGGTGGGACTCAACTGAGATTAAAAGTTAAAGATTTTAATGAAAACATAATATTAGTATTTCTTTCTAGATGAATCGATTGACTAAGTTTTACATGATTACGTGTGTGTATAGTTGTTCTGTGTTAAGTTTTAGTAACTCTTCGAATAACTCGAATACTTGTTTCATAGTATTAGAATAGTAAACAAACGCTAATACTCGAATAAACCAAGGCAAGATACGTTTAAAAAACAAAAGAGAAGTAAACTCCTTGTAAAATTGACATAATGGATAATAAATATTGCACAAGTAAGTTTTCATTCCGATACAACTGCATCAAAGTAGAAAATTAAGCCCTTATTATTCCCAAAATTGCCCAGTGTTCTTTAAATTGTTTATCTGCACAATGCTACGTCTATAAAAAAAATTGTAATATAATAATTTACCTCTTCCCAAAGAAATAAAGCATTCTGTTTCTATCTTTGACACTAATTTAAATCTAAATATTCTGAGAATAATTTTAGATTTACAAAACCGAATATTAAGATCATCTCTCGAGTATTTTACTTTTATACCTTCAAATGAGGAGTTCTTGTGTGTATATAAATTTATTTGGTGTATCTTGGAAACGGATGTAATGATTTGCATGACATTTTGAATTTAGATAAGGTATTATTATTTCAGTGTATATCTATATAGGTGTATTCCCTGAAAAAATACACAAAAAAGAAATTATAACACATTATTCAATGTCACATAGAGCTTTCTCGTAGTTTTTGGTGATTTAGTTGTTCTAATATTTGATAACGTAGTGGTGTCTGAAAAATTTTTTTTTTCAATGGCGTCGTAGGACATTATCCGAACACAAATATATTCGACTTGCATCCAATAGTAAGATTGCAATTTTGCGTTAACTAACCGAGGGCAGCTCGGTTGCCCACGTACTAGTATATTTAAAACTAAAACTAGAATGCATGTGTGTTCCTTTTAAATTTTGTAACTGGTATAAAAGATAATTTAATTACTGAACGCAGTTTCTTGACAAAGTGTTAATTATTTCTCATTGCGTAGAATTATACCGTTCTGAGATATCGTTTTGTTAATTCTATATGTTTATGTAAATTATTTCAATGTAGTGTAGATGCAACAGTAATAGTTTATCACGTCTAGATAACGCAATACTCTCTTTGTTTATCGGATTTAGGCCATGCTTGAGATAAAGTGAATACCATTATAACAATAAGCGCAACAGCGTTTCAAAACAAACTACGAAAAATGTAGGCTTATTAAATCAACTTGTAGTCTTAACTTTTCAGGCATTATCTTTCAATTCACAGCAATGTCGCTTCGTTCAAGAACAATAGAGACGGTAAAATAGGAAATGGTAATTAAGCAAGATCCGTTGGACATGAATACCTCAGTTCAAAAGATTCAAACATTAATAAGTATTTTCTGGTAGCTATGCCTGAGAGCACATTGAGTGCACTTAACAACACTAGGTACAACTAGGTGGTAGAGCTACGCTGAAGCTATTACTGGTTTCAGCATGAATGGGTTGGCTCGCCCGGGGTAGTACCACCCTCTCACAGAAAGCCGACGTGAAGTAACAGTGGTTGCACTGTTGCGTTTCGTTCGGTCAGTGAGAGCGCCGGAGGCCCACATATTTAAAAGGCCGGCAACGCACTTGCGACTCCGCTGGTGTTGCTAGTGTCTATGGATGGTGGTGATTACTTACCATCAGGAGACCCACCTGTTCGTTTGCCCCCTATAATATAAAAAAAAATACGAAGTATTGAAGTAGAAGACTTTTAATTACTTATCACAAACAATTTTATTATTTTTTGCTCGTTTTCTCGGCAGTTCTTCTATATTAATATTATAAAGAAGTAAAGTGTACCCAACCGGTTTTTGTAATTCGGCAACACAGTCACTCCTGAACAAGATACGTCAAACGTCAGTCGAAAAAACGTTAATAGCCCATGGCAGACAGGTCGACTATTTTAGCACGTGCAAATATGTATAAAGTACACCAGTTGTAAATTTGGACCTCTGGCTGAAGTTTTGGCGGTTTTGTAGCCTCGAGGGTTTACGTCGTTATGAGCACATTCGTTATTGGTCTTTTACCATTTCAGAACAATACACAGAAGTAATTCAAATATATATTATTTATTTAGTCGTCCTGTGTTATAACATACTAGCTGAAGCCCGCGGCTTGGCAAGCGTTTTTTAAAATTTGTTGAAGTAGTATAAAATAGTGAGAAGAGGTAGAATTACAGAAATGCTCTTTCAAAAACATTTGTAGGGACGACACGCACGCCACCTACTATGGCGATACTGTACTATGATATGTACCATGTACATTAAATATATATATACCAACAGTTTATCGGTTGAAATTTAGCAACATATTTGGAACTTTAACTTACTATATAACCCCCTTCAGTGCTCACTTACACTGTATAAGAAAGTAATGAACATTTCAAGTTATACAATAACTCTTAAAAATGTTATTATATAAATATTGTCAATATATCTAACTTTTTGCGATCACTACAAAAGTAATCGCTTTTCTGTTCCACAAAAAATTGTATTATGGAACTCTTCTTCTCTGTCTGGTCTATCATTAAAAAGACTTCTTCTATGTTCAAAATTCCTATTAAATATAATGTTGAATTGTAAACAATAGGTTGATAATTATTTTTCTAATTACAAATACGGAAAGGGTAGAATTCTTAGAATTTTGAATTAATGTAAATTAAGGTATAATATTATATATCTATCTGCAAGAAGTGTTTAATATTTAACAATTAAAATAGTACTCATCGAACTCGAAGTAGCCATGGGTGAAAAATAGTTTAAAATATAATAGCCTAAGTTAGTTCTTATAACTTCAGTTAGTGAAAGTCATGTGAAAATCGGTTCAATCATAACGGATGAAATCGCGAATAACAGTTAGTTGAAAATAAAATAGGTCACGTAAGTTCTCATTACTTTAGTAATACGGCAGTAAAAGTCTCGTCAAAATTGGTCGAATCGTTTTGGAGATTCACATTGGACAGGAAAAAGTGGCGGGTAACATCTAGTCTCAAATAAAATAACCTAAGTTACTCCTTATGTGGACTGCTTTCTGCCAGCGAAAGTCCCGTCAAAAGTAACCTTAGTTACTCTTTATGAGGTCAGGTCTCTGCCAGCGAAAGTCCCTTGAAAATTGATTTCGCCATTTGGGATTTTCACCTCGGGCAAAGTTGCGAATAACACCTAGTCTAAAATAACATAGCCTATGTCACTCCCTGTAATGTCAGCTCTCTGCCAGTAAAATTTTCTGTCAAAGTCAATCTAGCCATTTCGGAGATTACCCAGAACAAACAAACAGATAGACAAACAAAATTTTAAAAAATTGATTTTTTCTATCAGCAGCTTACACACTTCCATATCCAGTCAGCAAAAAGTGGTTATTTTGATATTACATATAGACACTTCATTTTTATTATATGTATAGATAACATATCAAAAATTCAAAATAATACCGCCCTAAAATGACATTTTATAAAAACTTACTAATTCAATGAACACAAAATAAATAGGGGTGTGCGATTATTCTAAATAATGAATTATTCCATATCGAATTACACATTCGAACTGTTCGGATTATTCAAATAATTTCAATTATGCGTCAAATAAGCATTAATTATAGAATATTGCGAACTAACCAGTAACGTCATTACATTCGACACCAGCCATTTAGTGCATTCAAAAATACTGTATCTCCATTTCTAGTCAAAAAGTGGCGACGTAAACTTAAAATGATAAATTCAAGGAATTAAATGTCATTTATTTTTATTTTATTTTTTCGCAAAGGCACTGATAATTTTCTTTACAATCTATAATCGATTTCTTAATTTATAAGTGGTAGCACAAAACATTTAAATGTAGTAAAAGGAATACGCTTGTATCTTATTAGTTGTTACCGAATTTTGAGCGCCAAAATTTAAAACTGTTTTTTTAATGCATGTTTTAAAAGTTAAAACCGCAAAATTTTAGAAACCTGTTAAAATATGAAATGATAACAAAATATTTAAATTTCTTTGAAATAAAATAATTCGGCTATTTATATCAAAATTTTGTTAAAATTGAAATGCTATAAAATTGTTTAGATTTAACTGAGAAAGTATATTTTTAATAAATATTTTCACTAAATTGAATTACATTGTAAATTAAACTTTTCTTTCAAGAGCATTTAAATCTTGATTTGTAAATATTTTTTCTTTCGTCTTTAACAATTTTTTTGAATAGTGAAAAATGTATCTTTTCCTAACTATTTGCTTAACAATTCTTCCATATTTTAAAGATAATTGAATAGTTCTAATTTTTTATTCGAAACTCGGATAGAACATCATTATTCGATTTGAATCGGTTCAAGCATTATTCACACAGCCCTAAAAAAACTTGTTACTATGGCAACGGGTATAATATTATTAGTTACTATAACAACAGTTGCTTAATGTCAGGGACTGTCCGTGTCTGTAGGAGATTATGTAATTGTAGCTGAAAAATGTATTTAGGATAGGTTTTAACTCAAATCCGTTCTTAGTGAGCGTCTACGTCGCAAAAGGAATAACTATGGTGAATTTCAAGTCAATCGGACATACAGTTACGGAGAAATCGTGATGAGTCAGTCAGTGGTATTCCGCTTATATATATATATATATAATATATAATATAATATATAATATATATAAATAAATAATAGATATGCTGTCTAATTTTTATATCGTTATTCTTTTTTTCTCGTGTCAGTGCGCTTTCGACCAGAAAGAACATAAAAGAGGCCGAACGCCACAAAATTAATCCTCGTACCGAGACTAAGCCCAAATCTACAAACGGAAGAGGTGAGTCAACTGTTCACACTACACATTGCTAAAATCTTAACTGAGATATAGGAAACCTTACAAATATGTTTGCTGAAGGAAATTTCTGAAACAACGAACCAACTTGAGATATACTATCACTTATAGAAAGGTTATTATATCTGAGCGTTATACGCTATGTTCTATATATTATCCTTATGCTTAGTTTAGTTGTTTATGCAGTAGGGTAGGGTATAGGATGAAAGCGAATACATTTTTCATTTCTAACAATAATCAGTTCGTTATCAAAGTCGATGCTCTATAAGACCCAACATAATCTTTCGTAGATACCTAAATCTGAGATCACTACCCAGGACCGATAAACTATACTATCGGCGAAGATGATATAACTGGATATAAAGCAATACAGATCAACCTAATTCATCTTTGTCAGCAAATACACTTACGTTGTAGAAAAATATCTACATCTAACATTTAGATCTGCGTATATAATAAAATCGTAAATTTTCTCCGTTTAAAATGCGTATAACTTCAATTTAATTTATTTTAAGGAAGGATTTAAACTATTAAATACAGCTCATTTTAATCTAGCAAAGAGACATATTTTTCGTGGCAAATCAAAGACATATTTCCGTAAACGAATTTGCCGATACTATATTTTATGAATAGTTGTTCCTAATCAAGTGATTACCTACATCTGTGAAAGAATATGTTTTTTACTTGACAACGTTTTCCTAATTTACTGCCTGTAGTTCTTACTTTTCATTATTAAGATTGGGTTAAATATATCTTTTACAATATTAAATACCGACTGAATATTTGTTGTACTTGGATTGTCATTTTTTTTTATTGTTTAAAATAAATAATTACTTTATAATATGCACAATAATACTAATAAAAAAATTGTTTCGTTACAACGCAACCTAGATTTCCTAAGTTTGTTTTCCTATCCTTATCGATATGATAAGCATCATTGTTTCTTTGAATTGTATATCTCGGCTCGTGTTCACGCGTCAAACGATATGCAGAAATTGACATGTTAGATGTGTAAATATGCTTGTAATCTTTATCTCTTTCAGACGAAGAGATATATTAAATTTAAGTCCTTGGATAAATTGCGTAGAATTATGCAGCATGAATTTGGTTAAAATAAAATTATGTGTAGCCATTTTATGTTGATAGACCTTTTTCTACACTCACCTAATTTATTATTAAGGTGATATCAGCGTATAAACTTTAACTTTTTCAGTAATCAGAACGTGAATTTTTCATGAATAAAAGATGATGGTTGACATTTTTAATATAGCATAACTCCTTTAAATCTCTTTCACATACCATATTAGTAAATATAAATTATAGTTAAACTTAAAAACAAAACATAGTTATTATTTACTCGACTATTTATTGGTTGTCAAGCTTTGGTTTCTTAACTATTGGTATTTCTTCATATTGATCGAATGGTACATTAGGCGGATCATTCCAAGCTGCTTTTACACCGGTGCCAAATATTATGTAAAAGAGGTTTGTTAGAATATAAAAACCTGCTGCGACGAAAAATACTTTGCGCCATAGATATTCATTTGTCTGAAAAAAAAAATGTATATTAACGTTTCTCTTTAAGTCTTCACTTATCAATCGTATACTAATGCAGATCTCCTTTATGTTGAATTATAATTAAGATATTTGGTCATTCTAATATATATTATGCAAAAATCTCCGATTAAAGTTTTACTGATTCGCTGTGATTGCTACCTTAAACTATTGTAAATCTCACTATTTCTTTTAACTTTTTAAAGTATTTCAACCTTGCCTTTTTCTATCAATACCGTAATTTAAGCTGTTTATCTCCTTGAGGCGTTACAAGATTAGTTTTTGCATTAATCTTTGAACTGATTTCTTATTTTTTGATACTGATAAGATTAAGTGGGTGACATGTGATGCTTCGGAGTCCTCTTCAATGAAATAAACTTACAACGTCAGTTAGAATGAAACCCGTGACGATGGGCGCAAGCGAAGCTATCATATTTGCCATAAAATTGCTTAAACTCATCATAGTTCCAGCGAAATTCGGTGATATATCGATGTGGTTAACCTACAATTAGAATAGTAATTAGTTTTCTTTTCTATAGAGTGCTTTTCTTTTCTGAAATAATAAAATCATAAACTTAATTATAGAGTCGATATCTTTTCTACGTAGGCTTGAAACTCCATTCATGGCCAATGAAAATTTACAATGAATTATAGTGTATACTAGCTGTGCCCGCGACTACGTCCGCGTGGAACTTAATGCACAAAAACTGTGAATGATACAACCATCTGAATGTATATCTGTTTATCTTGTATATTTGTAATCCGACTCTCGCGATACCTGTGGTACTCAAAACAACAGTTAGCCGTGCTTCAGACACCTGCTTATATTTATGTGATCGACATGCAAGCTCTCGAAACTATCAAATGAAACTTATAAATGAGCGGTTTTCTGTAAAACACCGAATAATCTCATTGTTATCTATACTTTTCATTTAAATAATATTCTGTAATCAATAAAACGATAAATTTAGCGACATCTGTTGTGAAAAAATGTAGTCTGCTATTGCTTCTAAAGACGATTTTTCGTAACATTTATGTTCAATTAACAATTTTAGTCTCTTGATTCTTATATTATAAAAAAGAATATAGGTATAATTGTCCTAAAATGTGATGAGATTCAATAACTCAATAATATAATACTGTGGCAATGTTTATTTATGCTATAAAATACCCTGGTTTTTTGATGAGACTAAAGTCCATTTACTTATCTATTTTTCTCTCGTACTTAACTCCTGTCGTCATTAAAATTACAATAACTTTTGATAGAGTTAACCGATTTTAATGAAACAAAAAATGTATGTTGCTCCGGAATATGCTTGATTATTATGGTGTTTTATCAGAAACCTAGTACTTTACCAGTGATGCCTATTCAAATAAACAGACAGACAGACAGACAGACATTTCTAAAAATGGTCGAAATGGATTGTATTACTTATTTCTAGACTCCTGCAACAATTTTTTTCTCAAAAATCAAAAAAGTACAGATACGTTGGATTTACATTCTTATTATATGTGTAGATTCAAATATGTATTCGTCCACGGTTTGGTCAGCCCATGACATTGCACACACAAGAATTTTTAAATTACCAGATTCCCAATTTCATGTTCGTCACACGCAGTTATAAGCATTTTCTATTTCCCACGTTAAAATCTCCTCCCTCAATTAATACGAATATGTTTGGAGGAGAGAACGCAAATCTCATACTAACTTGAAATCCCATATGGCTGGATACTTTTGTAGCACAAATTAATACAAGAATGGTTTCCACCACGTAAATATTCTTAGGAATATACGCGAGGACAACCAGTCCTATGGCTGGTAGAACAGAACCTACAACAATTAATGTTAATTATAAATATTAAAAATATCACTTTAACCAAAAGTTGATAATAGATGAAGTTCGTCTTGAACTATCACTAGATTTCAATGGAATTCGAGATAAAGTAGTTCATGAGATAATAATATATGACTTATGGCATTATGTTAAATATCGAAATGCGTTATTTAAGCTTACCAATGGAATTTGCAATTTTCCTCGTATTGGTTACGTTGAAAATCTTCTTCACTATAAGCATATCGGTTAACCAGCTGAAGAAAAAATTAGTAAACCACATCACCATAAACGGAAGAGCAGTAAGGAGTCCGTTCTAGAAATATGAAATGTGTAATAAAATATCAAATTTTGGAGATTGATATTTACAGTATGAATTGAAGCAGGAACAAAGTTGTATACATAATTGAGAAGTAATCTCTTTTAAAATTACAACATCGAGAAGAAAACTTTTAAAAATTCTAACTATATCAAACTATATTCAACGCAATAGCGAGTTTTTTTTAAATAGCTTCCGCACCGAGAATTAAGTCCTGATTCGTTAGGGGATTTAAAAATATTCAATGAGCCCACATCAATTAGGACGATGATAGAGGATAGACGACTGCTTTAAACACTACGTCATCATTGTTCTATCAAATCGCCTTGAATTACACTAGTCACAAAAATTAAGGCATATAAAAATCCAAATTTTTGGATGATTGTCAACGGGCTGTAATTCGGCAACAAATGGCTGTCCGTCAAGATGTTGACACTATGATATATATCGAATTTTAGAATGTTTGTAATTTTAAATCTTACAGCCTTGATGTTCACTCCCATTACTTTATCCATAAATGCTGGTACTTCCGAATATAGTATAGTCTGACTCCACGTGTGACCGGTGTGAGCCACAATGATTGCATAAACGCCATTACAACGCAAAATTTTCGACCAAGGTACTGGTATTCTTTTCTGCAAAAATAAATGTGAACATTGTTAATGTTTAGTGTTTTTGACTTCACAATGTAGTTGGACTTAAAATAAAATTTTGCATAACATGACAAGTCCTCTGTGACTATTTTTTTCAGTTAACCGTTATGTAAATACCTGCCCTCATGTATTTCCTGGTTACCTGTTTTTTGTTTTATTACAATTATTTAGATTGCCTTGAATCTTAGTTATCGACCCAGCAGTAATCTAATTATATGATAATTAAATATTTATTTAGTTTCTGATAAGTATAAGTGGGAAAGCATTAGAATGTTATGAATTTTACGTACATGCATATGCAATAATACGATATAGTGTTATATCAGTAAGCTTAGAATGTAAGGGGATCCCTGTATTTCTGAAGTTGTTTGCAAACAATTAAAGGTTTAATAAAACGTAGATCTAAATCTGCTTGTTAATTAAGAAAGTACAAAATACAAAAAAATGTTATACACTTACATTTTCATATCCTTCCTTTTGTCCTAAACCATCCTCTATGTATCTTCTTTCATCAGCTGATATTTTTGGGTGCTTCGCCGGTGTATCAGCGGCGTATCTCCATAGAATAACTCCAATAATACCCGAGAGAAGACCATAGAACCTAAAAAGTCCAGGCCAACCCAATGGAGACGCCGCGATGAAACCAGTCATCGGCAAACCTAATACTGTTCCGAGAGCTTGGCCTGAAAGTATTGTAGAAACTATTATCCTTTTGTCGAAGCAACGTTCATTTGTATCACATGGGTACTTATATACTTGGATTTACAAATTTGTTTAAATTTAAGCAAATTTTGTAACTTTAGACTTCGCATTAGTTAAACAATAAATTTAAAAATAACACGTTAAGCATACAATTTTTTTGGAACATTGTAGTTTTCGTTAAATCTTATTGATTTTATAATATCGTTATTCATTGGTGATTTAATATAATTTTAAGTGAATTGAATTTATGGTTTGTGGATTTGTCACAGTTTGTTAAAGTTCCTTCGTTGCAACTTCTATTTTTACACACCATCGTAATATGTATTTCAGATAACATAATATCATGTAATATACGGAAGCCCATGTCAAACAGAGCTGCTATAAAATGAATTGATAAAAAACAACACGATGCATTTAATCCAACTGCATATAAATGCAATGATAGAAAAGATTATGTAATTATACCTCCATACGTAAGAGCTGTCAATCTCCCGCGCTCATTTAATGGAGCCCATTTACCAAAGAACGTATGTAATCCAGGAACGATGCAAGCTTGAGTTAGTCCTTGAACTATTCGTAATATGATGGTACAAATCCAACCTCCCTGTAAATACATGATTGAATGCTATTTCATTTTTTTAAATGATATCGATTTCATAGTATAAAAAAAAACAGTATATCGCGTATATCAGTATAAAGCAAAGATAAACAGGAAAAAAATGCTTGCAGATAAGGTTGTAATTTAACAATTAGAAAATGTTTGTAATTTAACAATTAGAAAATGTTACTCTAATGAAGATCCACCTTATCCACAGTAATGGAGAATGGTGGCCTGAATATCTTTATATCATTATATCTGAGCTTTGTAGTGATTAGCAGAAATAAGTATACAAGTTTGTAAAATTATTTCGGGAATTAAAAATAGGTAAATTTAGTATAAACTATTTATAACGAAAAATAAGGGAACCTACAATTTTTTCTTCTAAAGCGTTTTTGCTATAAACTGATCCTTACATCACTGTTCTTATCCTCCTTTTCTATTGCAAGTATCAGACAAACTTTTACTTCAATAACTGAGCTGAGCTGAACTGAAAATTGCAAGTCGGCTACTTACGACGGTATCTTTCTTAGATATTTTGGCAGCTTAAAATACGTACTAATACTTTTATTATTAAAGTAGTAGAAATTATAAAATCAAAAAGATCATAAGATTTAAACTAATGTGAAGAAATGCCATCTGTTTAGTTCTATAGGCTTCCACCGCTTTGGACTAAACAATATTTTTCATTCGAATACTTATTTCGAACATTAAAAAAAAAAACATTTAATTCAATTCTATAAGATGTATAGTTGTACTTACGTAAAATGCAGCCAAAGGAAGCAATATTGATGCAAAGAAGTTACAAATCATGGCTCCGGTCAGAAGATAGCGTGCTCCAAACTTATGAGCGAGTTGGCCAGCAGGGATTTGTAGTACCATGTAGCCCCAAAGAAATGAGGCAATCACCGCATCTTGGACCTTTTTACTCCATTTGAATTTAGGATACTTGCAAATGTTTAAAAAAATTTACGTGCATAAATAATGATAGTAAATTTGACACATATTTTTAACGAAGCACTACGTTGTCACTGTAGTATATCTAGTGATGCACAGGATAAACAATAAACGACGGCAATTACCGAAGTATTTTCTGTTCATCATTACCACTATCATATGGACCTGCATGTCTATTAAAAGTTGAATATACACTTTAAGAAAAGTCACTATGACAGATAGATTACTATGCATATGGTGGACATAGCCCGGCCCACTATAGATTCCTGCCACTTCATTTGGTAGAAAATGTACATCACCTGATCCTGGATCACTAGATAAAATTCGTGGTGGTCGAATGCCTTAACTGCTGGAATGTCAATTCGATGTCCGCAGTTTAGAACCCTTGCATTTACCAATATTTTTTTGGATATTCGCGTATATTTACTCATTTAAATTCGTAACAGTTTCGGCTGATGGCGCAGGAAAACATCGTAACGAAACTTCGACGTGAAAAATATTCTTCAGTATCACCATACGTGAGAAAATACAGAACGTTGAATTTCTCGGAGTGTAAAATTGCGTAAATTACGTTGTGGGCTGACGTGATAATTATACCCAAACCTTCTTTCAGGCAGCAATCTATGCTCCTGCTGTAGATCACTTTTAGGTTAATGTGATGACGGTGATGTGATAATCCCGGCAGGCAACATGTCTAAGCACATACTACGTGCTCCGGTCCATCACATTATTCGTGTTCTATCATCGATTCCAAAATACGCTTTTTAAATTAGATCAGAATTGTATTTATGTTTACATATTCAATCAATAACTTTAAGTGATCTCTGATAATAACCTACTGCCACAAAGATTTCATCATCCTTTAGGTCCCTTAATTTTTTCGAAATTTGTATATTGTCTCTCTCAGGTATCCTGATATCCTGTATTATTATCTTCTATAACTAAGTGAATACAAACGTTAAATAGAGTATCGTCTTTTTCAATATTAAGTAGTGTAAGATGATATTTCACTTCAAAATTATGAATAATATTATATTGTATTTACTGCATAGAAATAAATACTCACGGGCGGTGTCAGCATTAAAGCATTGAGAATTCCGTCAACTTTAAAATCATCTTCTACCTGTCTACTACCGTTGGATGTAGAAGATATATGATTCTTTTCATTAGGGTCACTAATATAGTCTGTCATTGCTACCAAAGATACTCCCATGCATGACCTCATGCTGTAGGCTATAGTCAAAGCGAAGAAAAGTATCACGCATTGCTGATGTCTGTAACCCCATCTAGACACTGTAAATTTTACTGATTGTAATAAAAAAAAGCGATAGCAGATACTGCCATAACTGTTATACACTTTTTTGTGATGAGATATAAAAGGATTTACAAGACTTGCAATTTTAATGCCAAATAATTGCTATAATAGTTTTTGAAGGGGATATCTTCATTTGTATTATTTTAATTTTGCATTCAATTTTTTTACGTTTACTGATTATTAATAGAGAGGTGTTTGAAAAGGAAAGATTACCTTGAAAATCTGTAAAAGTCTCCGTCGTGTCATCTTTGTGACCGCTATCATGTTCTTTAGTTTTCATTATAACCTGTCTGCTTAATATAATTCGACTGAACTCGCGTTCCTCTTTGCCGTTATTTAAGTTAATCTTTATTTTTTCGTGATTATAATATTATTGTAGAAGCGACAACGTATTATTTAAGTTTTTACATTCGAAATGTTATTTTTAATGAAATTAGAATTTCGCTAATTTAATCGCAATTAGATCTATTCTATATTCGTTAAGGTATACTGTTCTCTAATATATGGACCTCAGAAATTTTCATTTTCTTTATATATATGTATATACGTGTAAAATAAATGTCTATTTATTTGCTTCCTATACAAGTCTGTATCATTTCTTCTATTATGCTGAAACTTATCTTACACTATCTCTATGACTTATGAAATATTCACCATCCATTTTGATACATCCCTAAGCAATTGTTCGCTTCTATATAGAATTCATATTAATTAATCTTTGTTTATATATAAGTAAATAGCACTTCATCGCTTAAAATTTGTCTCGTAGACATGAAGATATATTATCAGCAAAACAAACCTAAAATCTCTCGGAAGCTGTTATGATTTAATATTATGTTAATGTCACGATAAGATAATGTGTTATTACATAAATTATGTTGAATTATTGAAAATTATACGTTTTACTAGATTACACTTATAATGAGATACGATGCACCCATTTCTATCACAATGCAGCAGGGTTCATGTTGCCATGTCCGCCTACGAAAAACGTATTTAACGACACTAAGTGGCACACGAGATATCCCAAATTATTTTATTTAGGACGACTATCAGTGATTAGCCTCACATCTGCGGTCCTATTAGATGTTGTTCCTAAACAGTTGTAGGCTTAACACCATTTAATAACAGATAAAACGCCAATATGGTGCTTATTTCTTCCCACAACATCATCTGCTGAAACAGATTTTGTTTTCGGTACTATGTCTTAGTATAAATGTGGGTGGAAAATAAAAATTGGAAAGTGCTTCAATCGTTTTGACACATGGTTATTACAAAATATTTATTATTATTAATTATATTATTTGAATATAAACTTAATTCAATTTACCCCTTAGAAACGAACAACGTTCTCATTCCCCGTTATGGAGAAGAGTCGAGAAGCGAAGTCGATTGGGTTCTTTTTTTGTAAGTATAATTTATACTTACTAAAATTTACTAAAACTATCATAAATCCTAATTTTACTACAATAATAGGTGTTGCTGAGGATCAATACAATCGAGGATACACAGAAAATAGTGTGTGTATAAGGTATATAGAAAAGAAAAGGTAAAGGTTTATGGTATGAAAGGTTTATGAATAAAAAGGATATATACAATATAATTTTATTATTTAAACATAGGAATTAATGAAGATAACATATACTTAAAACTAAATTAGTTACTTATTATTTAAAAACCATGATTACATAAAACATAATCTTAGTTGTACATCTTATTGTTAAGTTACTGAATGTTTCATACAGAAAGGCTAAATAAATTCCTCGTCTTATTTTATTTTTCAGCTTTTACGCCATCCATAGGAATATCTGAAACAAGTAGAGAAATATTTTTATAATTACACATGGTGAAATCTCAATTCTTAATAGTTAAAGCAGTATTGGTGTATACTGCGAGCAGTTGTGAACATGACAGACATGAGAGCATGAGAGTGAGAGCATTATGTGAATGGAGACTCCGTATGTCATAAAAAGTATAAAATTACAAGTAACGCCTTAAAAGTTATATTCTTTCTTTCTTTGTGTGGTGAAGAAGTACTAATTGTCTATTTGTTAGGTTGATATTATTGTTGTAATTGTCCTATTGAAATCCATACCGCTGTCAGAACACATGTGGTAGTAAAAGAAGATAAAAGAAGAAAAAGGATTCTTAGGCCTTCTTTTTTGTTATTTTTTAATAATATGAAGTTTTATGATATATGTATGTGTGTAAATAGTGGAGAAGTTCATGATACAAAACTTTGTGCCCGAAAATGAACTACGCAAATCTACTTAAACGCTTTCCAAGATAATCTGAATTTATAGAAGTTAACTAATTAAACAATGTACATCGACTTTAAAATGAGGTGTTTGTTTATTACCTTCTGTAAAATCGTTCCAAGGTTGCTTCTCTGATGACATAAATACTACGAAAAATACGTTGCAAAGCAAAGCTAAGCCGGCCATCAAAGCGAACATAATTTGCCATTGATGCTGATTGCTCTGGAATATAAAACATTTTTATAGATTGGCTTATCATAACTACGACAGTTGAAATTTTAACATATTTTTAACCTGAATTTATAATTTCTGCAATTGTTTTAATTATTTCTATATATTTACAACAATGTACTACAATAAAATGTTTTGAACGAATGCAAATAGTTCGCGAAAAAGTATTTACGACTATATAACATCAAAGTTCCATTTACATTAGATATGTCTCGTTCAGTATTCAAGTATTCAATTTATAGTATTAAGCCGCCATCAGCTAGTGAAGGTTAACTCTTACTATATGGCATTTTGTTCAATCGAGTGACTAAGAATCATATTATTCTTAGAAATGTTTATCTTAAAGATACCCTTTTTGTCATACCTTGATCAGTAGGATACGGAAGTGGTATCCATTATGAGATTCAAAAGCCTTTTTGCATTAAACCGTTCGCTATCAATAGCACTCTTAGCCTTGCGGCTACGATCAATCAGCTTTATTTCCCCGAGGGGTCCCACTGTTCTGGGTTCCTTTAAACAGATGCCTTTCAAACCCTTTCATCTTTGTTTTTGTACTGTAGTTGTCAGTTTGTACAAAGACTTGTTGTAAAAGAGAATATTTTTCACTTAGTCGCTTAACTAATTAGAATACGCGCTTAATAGCAGATTTTTTCAAAATTAAATGCTTGTTTATATTTGGATGGAAATTACTGTTACTTGTGTTTTTTTCTTCTCATATCATACAAGATTCAATAATTTTATTGCTCGACAAAATTAGGATCTCCCTTAACATCTTCTGGAAATATTTGTATTCAGCCAACAGGATTTACTAAAGAAATTATAATAAAACCATTCATATCGACATTTGCTTGCGCGAAAAGGAATAAAACGGCTACATTTTTATTTGCTTTAGAGATGTACAATCTCATATTTGGTTTTTTATTCCCAAAAACTAAAGTTACAGAACTTCCTAAATCGGAGTAATTTTGGTAATTTATTTTGTAATGGTTTACAGAACTAACGCTTTATGTTTATAATAATTTCGAAGAAAACTGCTCGTTTTAATTAAGAAAATTACCTGCTTCACTCTGATGAAAAATTTTAGAGAATGGTGACAAGTCTAATTAAGAAACACATCAATCTCTTATGCTTATCTTTGTAGGGATATAGCGTAATATTCGATCATACTCACCACGTCAATAACAATTTGGGATACCAACACAGGAAGAACTAATATGAAGCAGTTCGTAATCAAATTCCCGTAGGAAATAATGGTTCCAGCGTAGTCGGGAGCGAGGTCTATATGATTCACCTAAGTGGAATAAAAATCTTGAATGTATATAAACATAGCCATATAAATAGGTAATTATATTTACTTAAACGTATAATTAAAGTCCACATTCAAATATTGAGTTATCTACCTTAAACAAAAGAAATTCCATATTGAACTTATCATTAAGATATCTAGGTAGGTAGTTACTATTTGATGGTTCAGAAAATAGTTAAGTAAGTTACAAAATGACATAATTAAATAAATGTGATAGAAAGAATATTACCAGCCATCCAGTGTTAATAGCTATTTGGCATCCCGTACCGATCACAAGGCAGGTCACTACAAACGTAGTACTTGAGGAAAATGATACCAAGATTAAACAAACAGCAATGCCGACTTGCGCTGAAATATGAGAATGGTAACTAGAATTTATCTAGACTTAATCACTGTTATTAAAAAAAAAAACAATGGTTGTTAGTTTAAGGAGATTTTAAACATAATTATTAAATATGTGATCTACGCTTTTTCAGTATTCATTTCGATTTACTTTTATTAAATCATAATGTAGATCTTAGCCATTGTAATGTGACTGACCGTAAGTTGTTTCTGAAACCTGAAATAATAATAACGACTGAAAAATAAGAAATAAATAATTGTTTTAACTTTTACTTGAAAAGGAAAAAAATAAATCGACTCTTAGTATTGGGTGAAAATTGATTGTAAAAATATTGTACTTACAAATGGAATTGTTGATTCTTCTGGCATTCCTCACGGTGACAATACCTTTGTTAATGAAAGTAGTCCGATAACAGTCCAAATGCAATACATGTAAAGAAGCTTGCAACATACGGTAACGATGATAATATACCACTCTGAAATTAAACAAGAGTGCAAATATTATACATTTTATGTTATTTTTTGGATTTATCGATAAGTATTATAACAAATGTGTTACAATGTTATTCCGAAGAATATATGTACAGCTAAGAGAAACTTTAATTTGGTCCTTTTTATTAGCGATACCAAGGTTAAGACATATTTCCTTACTTAACGTAAGTTGAATTTGTATTCAAATACCTATCTATATAATATAACAATCTTTACTTTGTGGATCAATTAATCAGCAAACAAGTCGCTTTTTTATTAGTAAAAAATATCTGTTGTTTGAAAATACTTACGTTTTTAACGTCAACTCCTAGAATGTAATGAATGTAGGTCGGTACTTGGGTGAATAAAAAAATAAACGATACTCCACTACCGGCTTGCGCTATGAAACACGCCCACATAGGTTTCGAAGTTATAATCGCTTTCCGAGGAACACTCTTTTCCTGAAACGGATAACAATATCCTTTGTTTGAATAACAATTAATCAAAAGCCTTTCATGGGTCGTCTACTCATTTATGGGAAACAGTATAAGGAAATATGAAAAAAAATATATGTAATAGTATTTTTTGAGAAAAATTTCCTTGGAGCAGTAGCGAGTGATATTCTGAGATATAATTTCTCTGCAACGTTTCTGAAGAACAAGAATGGTAAGAGAGAAAGCAAAGAAGTCAAAAGAAATAGAGGAGTACGCACGTGCGATACTAAACAACAAATTTGGATGAGGTATTAGAAAAATAATATAAAACAATTATAATCTTCTGTCAAATAGATAATGATACCTTCTTTGATTCCCCATCGTCAATGAAGCCCAGTATATAGTTCTTCTCGTCGTCCGATATATTTTTATGGTCTAAAGGAGACCGAGAACCAAATATGGTGAGAATTGTAAACCCGATGATACAGAATACACCGATCGCCCAAAAAGTGGATGGCCAACCCCAAATGCTGTCTGCCAGTATCCCACCTAATTGGAATCCTATCACAGTTCCTATAGTGATCCCTGAAAGCATATGTAAAAATTAGTTCATTCATACTTGTTAGAATATTTACAATATTAGATTTTTACTGGAATACGTTTTCTTTTTGGTGATTCCTTATACAAAAATCTATCAAAAATCATCTAAACTGTATGTCTGTAATACATATTAAGGCTATGTTATATCAATAGTATATAAACCTATGTAATACTATTAAAACATACAACTTTGTTTGTTTGTTGGAAATAATCTCCAAAACTATTTATCCGTTTCTAGAATTTTTCTCGCTAATGTAGGGAGTTTTGTTTCTGATTGACATAGGCTATTTTATTGTTAATAAGTTTTAATTTTAACTCGTGCGATGTATTTATAGGGTTATGTTCTGTCGAGATTTTTAGATACTCTTCTTATACGAAAATCAATACATGTCTCTAAACAAACTTGCTTTAGATATCTGTCTGTGTATTTATTCTCTTCGTTATTTTAAATTAACCCCTGGAGTTTTTACTATATTTTACAGAATTTCTTCCGCAAGCATTATGTGCATAGAACATGCATATCATATTTGTAAAAAGTGTAAAAAAGCTGACTTATATTTTTCGAACTCCGGTTAAAGCTTATAAAATACATCAGAACAATGTACTACAGCATTGTATATTTTTAAAATATCTCAAAAAAATCTTCAGTGATGTATGGTCTGTTTCCTAATGATACTCCAAAGTAACATTTTATATCTATTACTTTATCATTTCTTTAAATATTAAAACACCAAAAATCGATTAAATGCTCGTGGCTTAAATGTTACATTAGTACATTGCGCATGTGTGAAACCGGACGGGTCGCTAGTATATTATAAATTATATCTGTTTAAAATATGGTAGCTAGTTTCAGTATAAAAGTAATACGTGTACATTCTTAACGCAAATCTTAAACGTATCTTTAAATAAATAACGTCAGAAGCCTCCTGTCATGCCGCAATATGACTTTGGAATTTTACGTTGACATTATTTGACATTGTTTTATCTCTTTACTAAATGTTTTTTTTTTTGCAGATAATGATTATGCAATCGTAACATTTTTAGATACTAGCTGTGTCACGCGGATTCATTCCTCGTTAATTTTGTATTATACGCAGCAACCGTATCGCCTGTCGTGTACTTTCTGAACTAAAATTTATATAGAAATTGATTCACTTCGAAGGGTCACAGAATGATGTTTAATAACCTTTCTGAACAAATAAGCTATTCGTCAATATATATTTCAGTTATATTTGAATTGGATTTCTTTTAATGTAACTAGTATTAAACAGAGGATGCGACGACCAAACAAAAAGGACAACAAATCAAATCAAATCAAAAATACTTTATTCAATTTAGGCCCTAAGAAGGCGCTTATGAACGTCAAAAATGAACATATCATATAGGTTCTGGGGATCTCGAGAATTTACTGATGTTTTTGCTGAGTACCTGTGTAAACATAACTGTTTAAAGTAGCCCGTTCATTCTTCGGCACCCATTTGGCAAGTAACGTCTGTGTGGCTGGGAAGGTTCCAGCCTGAGATAGTCCTTGAACTATACGGCAGAAACATACTGCCTTCCAGTCCCCCTGAAATCAAATGCTTGTTATTTATCATGAATATAAATGCACGACAAGATGTTTTTTCAGTGAAATCCTATTGTTGGTCGCTTATTTATAAGTAATGAAAAGCGTTTGACACATCGTAGACAATTGCTAAAATTTTTACCTCACCAATTATTTTTATTCAATTCTGCTTATAAGATACAAAACGATTCGATCACTAACATCATGGTGATGGATTGGTTTGACCGGTGTTCTCGGTTCTCAGTCGCTCCATGTTCAGACATTTACTAATCTAATTTCGTAAGAGTAAAGGCTGACGCTGAAGGTAACATATGATGAAAAATCGTGCTGTAACCTGAACGTGCAAAATGTTTATCCAGAGGTAGGAAACATTTAGAACTATGAATCTCTCAGAGCTTAGTTAGAGTTTGAAATTAAAGATATCTTTAGCCTAGCGGTGGAATTACTTACAGGCTATCGTTACTATTTTTACAAGCTGTAGTGCGAAGGCTATTCTTGGTAACAAGTAATTTAGCTATACATTTTACGAATTAGTTAATAATGTAATAATTAAAAAATAATAAACGATGTATGTAATTAAAGCTATTGTTACTACAATAGAAACTCAAATATCCTTACCCATAGAGCCAACCAAGGTGTGACAATTGAGGCAACGCCATTCGTAAGTAAGGAAATTTGAAGAGGCACCTTGCCACCCCATTTCTGTGCTATCAATCCGGTAGGTAACGTCATGATGCAATAGCCGAGGAAGAATGATGTTAATATCATCTCTTGTATAGGCTTAGACCAGCTATAAGTCTAGAAATGTTAAAGTATTTTTAGTAGCGTATATTTTATCCTGGTAAGTAATATTTGAGATAATTTGCCTTGGTATTCAGAGACACGGTGTCAAAAATTCACAAATCAATAATATCACATCATTTTGTATCTATTAATGTTACAACATATAAACAAATAAATATTAAGTACTTTTTGTGGTTATTAGAACGCCCTAATTTTTGAAATTATTAATGACATTTGAAAAAACCTTTCTTATTTTTACATAACGCTATGATATGTAGGAGAAAAGCAGTTATCATACATAGTATAAATAAAAAAGTACCAGTTAGTAGAAATAAGAGAAAGTACAAGTCATAGGGTATCGACAAGAGTCAGCAGAGACCGAGAGCAGGTTGACGCTAAACAAGAATTGCCTATAATATCGAGCGTCCTTTATACGGAATTTGTTTTTGCTCACCTAATTGCTTTTATAAAAACTCAAAATATTAAAAAGTGACACTGTTAGTCTAATCTAGTAACAATAATAAAAATCTCATATAGGGGTGACTAATTTTAACAACGAAGCGATGATGGCTCAGTTGGTAGTGAGTTCGGACATAGCGTGGAAGGACGTAGGTACGAGTCCTAGCAACTGAGTCGGAGCTTCCAGTGAAGGAAAATATCGTAATGAAACCGCAACATGGTGATAGAGCTTTTTCTAAGTCCGCCTGCCTAGCTACCACCCTCAAGTTGAAATTCTGTTGGTGTGCTCCGGTAGCTGCACTTATGAGCCAGTCTTCCTGTAGGTTTTGCGTCACTACCGTCTTCGACCACATCATCATTTAACATCAGATGAGATTGTGGTCAAACGCTAACCCATAAAGCACTAAAAATAGCTGTTGTTTTAAGTAGTTTTTTATTTATTTTGCTTTGATTGTAAAATGTCGAGTTTAGTTTGATCATACTATAAGCAAAGTTTTGTATATAAAGGTATGTATTATCTCGCAGTAAATGATGTATTAAAATCAGGTAAAAAGAATGTTCAACTAGTTTTGTCTATACCTGTATTAATGTGGTAAAATTTTGCTTCACTCAATAATTGCAATATTTACTATACTTTTTCTACTAAAGCTAAAATAATTGTACTTACTCTAAAAACATTCCATTTATTTTCTGTGTTATTTTCCGCATCAATATCGGCTTGAGTAAAATTAAAGTGTTTATCCAATTTGGTCATATCATGATTCATCTCATTTGTAATCAAGTGTTCTATTTTAAGCTCATCTGTCAAATTTTTGACGTTCGTAAGGTTTGATTCTTCATTACCAATATTAGTCATAGCTACAATAGTGACACCTAAATGTGCTCTTGCCATGAAGCTTACTGTTACACATAACAGAAATATAACTAGTTGCATATGACGTACTCCATAGCCGTATTGTTTTGGTACTTCTTTATCTGTAAGTTAAAAGCCCAGGTGTGAGTTTAGGAATATAATTATTAGTGCACGGTGATACAATCCAATATTGATTAAAAACAGAGAGATTAAAAAGATTTGCTTGATCGAAAGACAATTTTCAGTGAAAACCGAAATGTATGTAGCTTACACGTAAAAAATATATTTAACTGATTCATACATTCACAGGTTTCTTTCTATATATGTACTTGCAAGTAACAAGGACAAGCAATAAACAAAAGGCAATTGTAATATTAGTTGAATTTATAATAGTTTCTATAGTGTATGCAGGCAGAACATGACACATGATGAATGAGCTCACAATACTGAACATTCAATTTTTATTGCTACACATTTTTCAACCGCTGGAAATCACTTTAGCACTATGCATCCGTGATTTAATTATTTACTATATACCTTGAACTAAGATTAGGATTAGGAAATGTGATATGCTAGGTTTACAGGAAAACCCCAATAAATTTAAGATTCCTGTAGATTTAGCAATTTCTCACGAATTGGTAACGTTTTGTCATATTCAGTAAAAGGCATAGGCAATTTCTTCCAAACGTTATCCAACCTTCCACAAAAGCGCTAGTTTGGACCGAGTTGAAGTTTTGGTCAATTTTTGTTCGAAGCCGGAACGTCAGTCTGTTATTATTAAAAAAGTTTTCGGAGTTGGGAAGAGTTCAAAATATCCTATAGATCAAATTGAAAAAGTCAATAAGATTTCTGAAAAAAATATCTCCTTAATATATATTTATAGTAACAGGAGTTGTTAATTAATTCCACCTTTATGATAATCTGAAGTGTTCTCATAATATTATGAATATGTAATTAATATTTACTGATAAATACTTAGTCATGTATTTTTAATAAAAATGACACAAACCTAAATCTTTTAGCATCTCCTTTGTTGGTACTTTACTGTACTCCTGTACACTTGCCTTTTGATCCATCTTTATTATTTGCCCAATTTATATTATTCAGTATCTGAAACGAGAAATCAAAGATTTTATATATTCAACGTATATTTTAATGTAAGACCTTCAGACTTTCTTGTATAAATAGGCTTAGAAACCTCTGTACAATAGATGGTTGTTCTTTACATTAAATGGTGATTGGTGCAGTGAGATTTTAGGACTACACTAACTTCTATTAGATACCTTACCTGAAACCTCTTAACCATCCTTAATGTAAATAGAATGTTTGTACACAAATAACACAATAAAAATGTTTTCACCGTATGTTCATGAAAATTGTTACTTCAAATTTTAATTTCATGATTTTTTAAATTAATGATTATTTAAATTGACAATGTTACTAACCTTTATGTCAGTACATTAATTTTAAAGTTCTCCTGATTGCGATAAAAAGTTACACGAATTTTAATGTCTAAGAACAGAAGGGAAATAAACGAAACTAGGATAATGTGTAATTACAATGGAGTCCTGTACACGTAATGTACATTATTTATTCCATGTATTTAATTTATAGGTTTACTCTTTACTTTATTATATTCTCATCATAGATTAATTAAATAGTCGGAAAACCCTTGTTGTGGTCTTTTCATTTATTGTCTCTATATTTATTTATTTTTATTGTCTGGCCTTTACTAGAAATACACAGAGTTGACTGTACATTAAGTTTCTTCGTATAATTGAGATTAATAATAAGTCTTACTTAACGATTCAGTCGATTTTTATAAGCTAAAGTATTTGTCTATAACAACTAAAAATCTAGCACAGCACTTATAAATTATCTTCATTCAATATTAAAGCAGCTTTAAAAATATAAAAAATATACAATTAGATTCTCAAGGCAACATGGTTCAAGATATATGAATTTTGTACCTAGTTTAGCATGTTCAGTGTTTTGTCCTTTCTGTCAACATTTTTTATGATTTGCCACGTTATTATCTAAAATAAATACGGTTATCATAAATACGCGTAATCCTGCAACTTCTACCTTCGCACTTTTCACTGATAGAGAAATAATTTAAATATTAAATAAAATTGCGTCTTTTTTTTTATAAAACGAGAACTTTATTATAATTTTATAAAAGTAATAAAAAGTGATATGTCATCATTGAGTAAAAGTATTAGAGGTAGCACTTGCATAAATTATTTTAACACACTGGCTACTTTATGGCGGCAAAAACGTTTTTTAGCATATGTCGTATCTGATTGGTCAGTTCTCAGACTGTTTCAAACATGGGGAAAATCTGTAACGGATACCCACCCCGTCGGGCAGCGGGGGTGGGTTATGTCCGATTCCCACGGACTAAAAACCCCATGGTGCCTTCTCACACCTATTTGGCCGGGGAGCAGGAACTGCCAAAGGCACAACTTCTGCATCCCCGGCAGACCACAGCCTAACCTAACCTAACCCCCAACTCCTAATGTATGGAAATTACATAACAATGAAAGATTTACGCTCCAAAAGTATTATCCTTGTTTTACTACAAATATTCTATATGTGTACAGCAGAGTGACCTACTCAAAACATCTTTTAGTATCAACTGTTGGAGGAAATTGAACCACAGTTTTTCTTGATTTCTACAAGCGCTCTATTTTGTATATCAAAAATATTGTTATAATTAATGTAACCGTATCAAATTCACCAAAAATGTCAAGTCATAGCGCACTTACGAAACTGACATCAACATTTTGATTACAGAATGACATTAAACAAATAAACGCAATAGAGTTCGTTTTTTGCCACCTCTTCTCGATGACTGGCTTGTTTTCCGAAACGGTAGTAGTTTTGACGTCTATAAGCGCCATCTAAGGGCCTAAATTGAATAAAGTTTTTTTTTTGACACCCAAGACTGACAAATGTTTTCCACCTAAGATATATTATTTGAGATGTCCAGGCTATTTCAATTCTTCTCTATTTTAACAGTTTACTGGGGATTTCATACAAACCACTCAATTAGACAGCATCTATTTATATGCTTACTGGCTTTTGTTTGCTGCTTCGTTCGCTTTAATGTAGATTTGATATATCCCTCGGGCACAGCACATTTTTTATTAGGGTACACCTATCTGTTCTCTTGTACCGCTGACAACGTAAATACAAGATTACATGTTGATCGATTGAGTAGTTAAAGCGTGAAAGCGTAATAAAACAAGAACCCAAAAACACTCTTTCGCATGTATATATTAGTTAAGATATACCCAAATTAATATTTTAGAAAACAAAATGCTAAAACACAATAGATAGTATTAATTCAAATCAGAGTAAAATATAAATATATAATAAAACACGTAAATGTAATTAAAACCGAATTCTACAAAAAGTAAATACAACATTTTAAGTGCAAAGAAATAAAACGATGATAAAGAAATAAACATCTAAAGCAAAATTGAAAATATGAGAGATATTAATTTTATTGTTAAATTTTTAATGACTTTTTTTAAAAATTTTGTATTGAATAGCAGATTTTAAAATAAGAAAGTCTCCTTTAATACATAGTAGTATACCATCTCATTCATATTTAAATAGGTAGTAAATTAAATAGAATATAATTCATAATTTCATATTATTTGATACTTCAAATAGTTTCATTTAAAATCTACCCATTTTATTTCATATATTTTCAACGATGTTATTATTTTTAGCTACTAAGGAAACTATATACAGCATGCATCTAGTCCAGTGAAACTGTAGAGTTTAGGTCAACAGTGTAGGGCAGTTCGAAAAAAAAATCGCTGGTACGCTGAAATCGCACTGTTATACGGGTATTTAAAAATCCCTTTTTAAAAAACAAGACTTATTACACAGTATATATATTTATTATTTTGAACAAGTTCACAATTACTTATAGTATTCTGATTGGTAAGTAGATTAAGAATGTGTCACGGACTGAGTCTGAGAAGAAACTGATGGGTGGTATTAAGGACCGTCAGAGGAAAGGCAAAAGTGCTGACGCTAAATACTAGGAAAGGTGCTAGGTAGGAAAGGGTATAGTTTTGTGGTGTTAGAGAAAGGTCGGCATATTTGGGTACACGGTTCGGGTATAACAGCACGTTATATTGTCACCCTGTCATTGTTCAAAGAAGACCGTTGTCTTAGCTCATGTTTCCTAAACGCATATGTGTGCCTCATATGGGCCAACTTTAACATGCGATATACGCCACAAAAAATACGAATTATTTCGTCATAATGAATCATTAATATAATCCACTTTTTAATCAGTGTTGAGGACTCCATCATTTGTGATCTTGAAGACTGACCCTTAGAGAAGATTAATCATAGCATCAAGGGGTTCGAGTGCATCTCTGGTAGTTCCGGTCAGAAGAATAAATCAGTCATCACATATATCGAGTACATAATAGTAAAAATTGACCGGGGATACTGGACTATAAAATTAAACTTAGATTTTGATTATCATCAGAATTCACTATAAGTTTTATAATCAACGGAAACAGCTCTACATTTGCTGACAAAATTAGACGCTTAGCAGAAAAATTGCGCCGTTCAGTCACTTCCACCATCAACAGCGACGACGCTGACACCAATTGTTGTATCACCGTATTGAAAAAAAATACGAATGAGTCTTCTATCTCGTTGTTTATTTACTCTATGTTGTGTTGAAGTGAAGCAAATTCGAAATGATAACATAGAACCAAAGTTAATGAACATATTAATGTAATTATAAAGATTACTAGGTTATCACTATCCAATCATTGTGTATTGCGAAAGGATTATGAGACAATGACACGTTATTCATGTTACGCCATATGTGAACGGAAGTGTTATGATTTTATTGTATTGTTTTTGTAAATGAAAGTTACATAATTGATTTGTTTTCCTCACTGACTGTTCAATCAAAATGAAGACCAAATTTTGTTTGAATACGTGAAAGGATTAATGAATATAAGAATCTATCAAATTGGTAGTTTACCATCCAAAATATCTAGGTATTTCCCAATAGCTGCAACTGAGCACTAGTTTCATTATTTCATTAGCTTGGCATTTGGTGACTCGTTGAATGAAGTATTAAATTACTATAGGAGACTTTGCATTTGAACATTAAATCAGCATAAATTTGCTCTGAGTTATCGGTATATCATATTCTTTAGTAAATACAATACAAAATGATATTTAATTGTATATTACAATACTTTTACAATTAATCTATTATCATTAGTTTTTCATGTCATTTATATTTTGCTGTCTCAGTCTTGTCCGACGCTTTGGATTCTTTTTTTTCTAAGCCTGCGAAAATAAAAGTAAGTTAGTCTAAATTATGTTATTATCTAGTAAAGACATTGCTAAAACTAAATACGAGTAACCCGGAATAGATTCCTCGTCAAGTCTATTGATGACCTGAATTGTAATGTCTATTGAATTAGTTACATACTCGTAGTATCTTTCAGAGCCAATATAAAAATCAATTATTACCATTTCCATTTTCACCATAGAAATTCCAAGGTTGCACTTCGCCTTTGACGAAAATAACAAATATAGCATTCGTTAAAAACTGAAACCCAGCTGCGATAATGAAGACGGTTTGCCATTTACCTTGGTTTCTCTAGAAAAAAAAAGTAAGTAAGGAAATTTTAATAGTATTGTTATGAGGCACAAAACTAAAAAATGTCAACTAGAATTAATATAGTGCGGATACGACTATTACGGTCTTTCGGTCGAGTGCTTTAGTTTCGTGTATTAAGCGCTTGCCCATAAAGTCCGGCTGAAGCTATAAAGGCCCATCAACCCAAAAGCGGATAGTCAGTCGATTCGTAAAAAAAAAACACTTTGTCGAGTGTTACTCGTGGTGTTAACATCGCCCAAGGTCCGTAGAGTGTATGTTTCTATTATTTAGCTCTGCTTTGTTATTTGTTGTATTGATTGTTCAACTATAAAGACTATTAATACTTGTGATTTGGATTGGCAACAGTTTTTCTAATTTGGTACATTCATATAATAATAACAGTTGTATAAATATGACACGCGCCCGCCACGCCCTCCCTTGGCAGCATGTCAAGCCTAAGTACGATCCTCAGGATGGGAACCCTCGAGCATACTGCTAGCGCGATACAGTGACACACATTGCATTCACTATTGCCTTGTACATAACACACAGCACCTCACATACGTGCACACTCGCACGGTGCTTACACTGGTTCTGTAAGGGACCTTTTTTCCTTATTTGGTTAGTGAACCTTTGCCAAAACTATCAGATTCTATATACTTGTATGCCTTAGTGTGACACATATGAAGGTATGCATATGTGTCTCACTAAAGTATACATGTATGGGTACTGTTCGGAGTTGCACAACCGAAGGGCTCTTTAGATATTATATAATAAGAGCACTGCGTGCACTTTTACATTTCGTTATATAGATAATTAATTTTGTATGACCAGTTCACATTCAACCACAAGCGACTCAACACCATTGCTCGCTATCTACAATTAGCGGCTAATTCTAACCATATAACCAATAAAAACCATTTAACAATTAACCATGTCTTTCTTCAGGTACCTTAGCTTAAATTGTTAGTTTAGTTCGATTCGCGTTGTACCTAAGCAACAGCTCAAAACGAGATTCAACCACTTTGACTCTAATGAGCTTGTTATGTTTCGGCTCAGTGCCTTAAGCGTACGCCCTAAAAGCCCGGTGAAGCTATAAAGGCCCATTAGGCCAATGGTGCCTAGTCAGTTCGAAAAATAAAAATAACGCGTGTGTTTAAAATAAATTTTTGTTTTATTAGGCGCATTGTATTAAGTCTCCGTTTTCACTGCTAAATATATAGTAAAATGTAATTACTTATAGACAAAATTTGGGTCATATCATGTTATTTTGTAATTGTGTGGATTAATTATAATAAAGTTGTTTTTAAAAGTAATAAACATTTTGTTAAAGCTACGGGTTTGTTGAAACTTACCAAGTCATCTTTGACTATATTTGAAACTATGACTGGAACAATAAGACTGGTTAAATTTGCAATCATGTTTCCCAACGCCATTATGGGTCCAGCGAAATTAGGGGCTATGTCAATCTGATTAATCTGTAAGGAATTATGTAGGTTACGTTCATACCAATTTATATAACATATTAGCTTAATAGCATAATAGCTTAGATTATTTTCTAATACTAGATTAGACATCAACCAATCTCAATTTGAAAACCGATCACTAAAGACTTGTTAATGGTTCCAGCAGCTGTACTTCAGACTACGTACTTACGATTTTCTTACAAACCTACCTATATAACTTTGGACATCCCTATACTCCTCATTTATATTAGGGGACGTTGATATTGAAAAGCGAAAAGAATAAAACCACTGCTGTCGAATGCTTCAAAGGCTCGATCTATTAATAAATCTAGCGTTGCTTAATAGACAGTCGCCTTTCTGTAATAGTACTATCGAAAGTCAAATCGTCTCTTAGTACCTAGATAACATTGTAACCAAGAGCTGATAAGAATAACAATAAAATCCTTACGTGAAATCCAACATGTACACCGGAGTGAGCACCCAAACAAAGTATCATTAGTACAACTGCTGGTAATGTACTATCCATATAACTGAAAGCGATGAGAAAGGATCCAGACAACACCATACCAATGCTATTAGCTGTTCGTCTGATATTGGCTATCGACATGATCTTCCTGTTAGCCATGAAATCTGCAGTATATCCAAAGATTAGAGCCATTATGTACATACATATATATGGTAGAGATGAGTAAAGACCATTCTGAAATTCAAAAGAAATATCTTATAGAAATTGGGCATACAAATCATACGAGATCAATTTTATAAGAGAATCTTTGACCGTAATATGTAGTCAAATTTCAATTATTAGAATGTATTTACCAGCACATGTATTGAACTTGCGGCAGTTATATTAATCAAAAGGAAAATAAACCGTATATTATATTAAGTCTAAGCTTACCCTCTTTATATCAACTCCAAGAACCTCGTTTAAGTAAGTAGGTGTCTGTGTTAATACTAAGAGGTATCCAACGACACTGCCAGCATGAGTTGACACCAGTCCCCAAACTGCAGTGCTAGTTAAAATATATCTCCAAGGAGTTCTACGCTTCTGTAAGCCAATAGCATGCCGAGTGATGCAGGTACAATAAACATTATAAAATATATGTATATAAAATATCGGAGTAAAGTTTGAAGTAGATAAGAAGCAAAATAGTTTTAAAATCTCAAAAATTATAACAAAATTAATTATAAATATTGATATAATTGGTAGTAAAATTGCTTTACTTTCGGTATCATATCAGCACTGCCACCTTCCATGATATAATTTAGCTCTTCATGAGATATGGTAGGATGTTCATGAGGTGTAGGCCGCTCCGAGCCACCAAAGGAGACAGAAAGCTGCTAAGCCGAGAATACCACAAAGCCAGAAAGTAGCAGGCCAACCGAGAAATGAGTTTTCAGCGAAAACACCTGATATTTGGAAAATAAAAACTGTGCCAAATTGGGAGCCTAAAACAAATTAAGTGTGTGAGAATTATTGAACAATATTGAAATAACTCAAAACAAATCTCTCTTACATAAAACTGTCCCACTATAACATAATAGTAGAATGGCAGGTCCTTTGTATGTATTGATCGAGATTAAAATACACATTAAAATTTACTCTATACTATCTATACTCGTATAATATTGTTAGTTAAAATCTCTAAACAAAATAAGCCGCGAGTATGAAGGCAAAAATTGGTCTAACTTCGTCTCTGGCACAAACTGCTGTTCTTGTTCTTGTTATCAGCGAAATGTAGAGTCGGCCACTGTACCAAGTTTAGACAAAAAGTAAAAAAAAACCGGTACGGGAATACTAGTATACGAATAATTCAAACCGTAGTAAATCACCCAGTACAATCGGATCTAAAATTACCGATCTTACATCCCAACTCACTTTTCTTGTTCTTATCCTCAACTAAAGTCGGTAGTTTCTCCAAGCTTAGATAAAGCATGTACCTTTATATTTCCGAGATACCAAACTAGATAAACTTTGTATGAAGTTAAAACTTTTTGTATTTTCTCTGAAGTTGATTGCTCAGCAATCAATCATTGTGATAATATTATTCATGTAAGACTTATCAACTATTGATTCATCACTTTCTATTAGGTAGAAACTCATAACACGAGTAATACTTAACTCACTGCAAGATCTGTACTGAGCCTACTATATCATTTAGGTGTGCTCCAAATCTAAAGATTTTATTGAAATCAATGTAGGTATAAACATTTTTGAGGAGTGTGTTACCAGTTGCTTTTCTACAGCTGGATTATGAGACTATCATCATCATCACGTCAGCCTGTAAGAGATCCTCTGGAAGGCTATGGGCATCTTCCCTGAAGGAAAGTATGAAGCTCCGTCAGCTCACGTCGTATTGGCTATTTTAAACTCCAATACATCAACAGTTATATGTTTTTCCACAGTGCGATAGTACTACAAGAACAATTTCTTAGGTTCTTTTCCACACGATGTTTTTCTTTATCGCTAGTCGATAAGTGCTACCAACTTAAATTAATAAATGTTACGCGAATTCAAAAAAATTCGTTGGTACATGTCGAGGTTCGAACCTGTGGACATCTGATTGACATTCCACCGGTGAAAACATTCGACTACCATACGTCACAACATGAGTATGACAAGGCCATGCTCAAAGATATTTATCGATTTTGCTAATTAATAAGTCGTGGAGACAATGTGAAAGGTGTAGATAATAACGATCAACGGCTGATGACAATTTTTCCTTCATTGTTTACGGTGTTATTTATTATATCCTATAAGCGCGTTTCAATAAACAAAATTTCGCATCACACATTATTGAATAAAGCAAAAGGGGTCTGTGTCGAATAATATTCCCTTTAAACGTGATACAATCACGTTTAATAATATAATGGAATGAACAGACGATTCGAGCGATTCCTAACAATTCTACAAGTAAGTTATGGGTTCGTAAACTTAGAATGTGTCGAGAGTTGTGTTCGGTTTCGTTGTGGAATACACGAATCGATATAACTAATACTTAGATCGCCTTAGCAAAGGAAACATTAAAGATTATGTCTTTATAGGTACTCGGTTAGCATTTTTAGGTCTATATTCGTATCAACATTGCATACCCCTTTTTCTGGTTTTTGTCAGTTAATTTCTACATTTCTAAAAAAAGTATTATATTTTGACTGTGTTAAAACCAGATAATACATAAAATCACGTAATTTTGCATATTTTTCAATGACAGTTTTCTCCAGCAATTAAGAGGGGTTCTAAAGAGTTAGAACTCTGAATATGCCTTGAGAGCTTTTTCTAGATTTTATTAAATAATCATCTTAGCTACACTTAATGTGATAACTTTTATAAAAGGTTTAATTAAATAATCTAAGTAACAAGTAGTATTTTAGTTAATCTATATATGAACTACACTATCAGCCCAGGATTTGTAGGCATTGAACGAAGATCATGAATTTTCATCTGAGATAAGTATAAAAAATGTATATTGCATTACAAGAATTTACGAAGCGTTACGCCAATTTCGGATCAACTCCTACAAAAATTTGTTAAAGTCATACACAATTACTCCATTATCATTTTATGTGTGTGAGAAAAGTTTTGCAATAAACCGAATCTTATTAAAGCTCATTACTTTGATAGCGATATTTGAAACTTCCAATGACATTTTATTCTTTACCCTGACAACTTCTTTTCAAAATAATTTTATTGAAATATTTGATTATTGTAATTTATAATGTCGTTATTAGAATTTTGTGTCAAACTTTCAGACGGTTTAATGTAATATACATCCGTATATTTTCATCAGAATTTGAGTGAATCGAGTGGAAACTCGAAACAGACCCTCTCGCTTCGTCACGCTCATAAATTAAGCCAATCTTTCGACGGTTGTTCAAGATCGTATTTCTTCAATTGGAATCATTTAGAACTAGAATACAGCTAATTGTTTAACTTGGTTTGTATCTTTATCTTTATGTACATCTTTTTCTTTGTATATCTAATTTACTACATTTTAGCAAGATCTATAAAAGTTACTTCACTATTACGTCCATGATATTTAAACTCATCATTTCTCTGGTAATAAAAAAATACTTCGTTTTTCAACAAGGCTTTCTATTATAAAAGGCTCCAGACATTAATACACATTAATGGGTATTTCAGAATTTGTAGCAAAGTTACAGCCCGTTAAATCATGAATTATAATGTTTGATATTCTAACAAAAATAAAGTCAAACATGAAGCAAATTTAGATCGAAAATTTGTAACAACTCCAAGCCTGTAATGTTACAAGTATCTCAATTTATTGTTTTTGGTTAACGTTACATTTGTCGCAAAAGGAAAGTAACTTTCATTTTAATATTATAGAGCAGAAGATTAAGAAGGGGGCCGTTGAAATGATAGATATCTTCTAAAGACCAAGTTTATTTTCTTTAGACAAAGTACATCGAGACAGCAAACCTAGAAAGTAATATCATACGGCAGGGCTAAAGTTTGGCATAGGAATACATTTTCCATATCTTTTCTTTGTCCAAGTAGAAGGAAAATAACACTATTAAGTCCATTTACTTATCTATTCAGCTCTCATATAACTACGCTACGTACAGATCTTTTCCCCTTCCACTATTCGTCATAAACTTTCACATCTCTATCCAGATGTTACCACTAATCAAGCTATATTATTTTATGTACTAAGGCGTTACCTAGTGTTTCCATCCGATTTCAGTACTAACTATGTATCTTAAATCACTAACCCACCCACATATATTTTATACTTAAATTTTATTCTGGTAACAATCTAGATACTGTATCTCTAACAAACATTTGTATTAGTATATATTCTCACGATTTATATTTAACGAAGAGAACATACCTGTATAAATATAGGAACTAAGTCTTCCTCTTTCGCTGAGCGGCGACCATTTACCAAGTATCGTATGTATACTGGGATAGAAAGCTGCTTGGGTCATTCCTTGAATTAATCTACATACGCAAAGACTTAACCAACCTCCCTGTAAAGTATAAATTAAAATAGAACATTTAAAGCCCGTTATAGTATTTATTTGTGAAAATATTGCTAATCCAAATTGGCTGTATCAAACCCAAGATAGGAAAAAATGGGCAGCTTTGGAATTAGCATTTTAGTGCTTAGTCGACGTCATTGAAGAATATTTATATTTTGCATTTATACTAGGATTTGTAACTATGAGTTAATTTAAATACCATTTTAACTAAATAAAATTATTTGAATAAGAATGCAATAAATAAAAGGTTTCTTTTTATCTTATTTATTTATTATTTTGCATTCGTTGTATTCTAATATCTTTTTTAAATACTATACAAACATAAGCTTTTTAATACTTGTATAACAATAGATTCAACCAGGTATTCATATTTTCAGGAATAGTATATACATTTATAAATTGAGTGTCTTTCGACGTAACCTCATAATAATTTTCTAACTAGTTACATTTAAAATCAACTTTCACCCGCTACATTGAAATATACCATAACCTTAAATACATTCAGCAGGGCTTTAGGCGTCATCAATTTAATTTCATGAATGTGGGGGCATAAATAAAACTATCTGTACCCTATTGATAGGATAAGGGACATCCATCAACATGATTTAGTGCCCACTCAATTCGTGTAAGGAGATACTATACATCCAGTAATTTGATTTGAAATGTAGCAAATAATTAATGATGAACATGAAATCGTTGCAGTGTTTAACAACATATTATCCACATAAATGTAACCTGAAGTCCAAATACTATTTGCAGTTCCAAATGTTGCATTAGTAAAGATAGTTAATGAAAAATTCGTTAAAAATCCTGATTTATCTGTTTATTTATAGAACAAATATTTACTTTTGGATACAGTAAGGTTAAATACTTACAAAAATTGGTACCCAAGGACTGATGATCGAAATGATTGCGTTCACAAACAAAGCCACCATAATCGGTAGCTTTCCACCGAACTTCTGCGCTATTATTCCCATTGGTAACATCATACTCGTGTAGCCGACGAAGAACGAGAACATTATCATTTCTTGCGTTGATTTGTTCCAGTTGTAAGTCTGTTGAATTCGATTTACCTATCAAACTCATATATGCTTTCTTCTATGTGATTGCAGAATTATCAGTTATTCAGGAATATTATGGACTCTTACAGAACCAGTATATGCAATTATAGCATGCGATTTCAGGGAAATTTTAAATAGGCTTCATTTATTTTCCTTCGGTGCAGTATAATTTTTTTCTTTGTTTATAATTTCAATTTGATAGCACTGTAATTTATTGCCATAAATAATCATCGAGAGTCAATTTAATTACATATAATTTAACAGAGTATATCAACTCATTCGTTTGGTAATTCCAGAAGATGTGGAGAAAATTGAAGCAAGTTTCTGTACTTTATTATTTCATTTATAAAACCATTGTAATTTTAAGATATTACTTGGAATACTTACACGGTAAGGACTCCAATCTTTTACTGGTTTGTTGTTAAAGTTCGACCCGTTGGACAAGGTGTCCATATTTCCATTGTTTATGTCGTGTGATGCAATATGACCGATCATGGCCACCATCGATACACTCAACTGCGACCTTATAGTGTAAGCTACAGTTAAACTTATGAACAGTACTAAAGCTTGCATATGACGAGCTCCGAACCCTTTTGGCGGCATACATACTTGAGAAGTTCCTAATGCGCAAAAATGTATTGACAAATTATATATTTGGATATAAGCAGAATGCACTTTTATATAAAGTGATTTCTATTTTAAATTATATACTTATTTTAAGGCGAAATAAAATTTTACAAGTTTATTTAAGTTCAATTACGTAACAGCCTAAAGATTATGATTTAAGTTTAAATATATACCGTTGTTCTTTTCTTCAACTGGCACACTTGTATACGCCACCTTTTCTGTAGCCATGACTCCTTTGAATGATATCAAATTGTTAACAATCACATATGAGATGAAAGTTTGTTTAGGTATTAACCAAGAAAAATACAGAAGCAAAGCGCATATCATACAATGATTAAATTATCAAGTTACGCTTAGCGCTATCGCGTAACTAGTGATTACTTAATGGAATTGTACTGATATCTACTCTATATTTAACTTCACAAAGCAAACCATTATTACGTACATTTTATTCATTTTGTTTACGTAATTTATATTCACTACAAATTTTATGTACGAATGATATATAATATTTGTAAAGAACAAGTATTATGCTCTACTTTAGGCAAAACTTACAAAGTAACTGCAATGGGTCTGATTATTATAACGTGGTAATTATTAAGGACAATCAATTCTCCACTGTACATATTGTTTGTAAAATAAATTATAAGTCACAGTCAGTTAATTTTACAAACATTCTTGTCTAAATTAAATAAATGCATGGGCATTTTATAACCACCGAATTCTTTCAAATCAAATCAAATCAAAAATACTTTATTCAATTTATGCCCTAAGAAGGCGCTTATGAACGTCTAAACTACCACCCGGTTCGGACAAACATCCCAGTCATCGAGAAGAACCGGCAAGAAACTCGATCGGGTTTATCTTTTTAACATGCAATTATATATTTAAAACACGTTATACGTTACAATCGTTTTAGTGGATGTACAGAGAGGAGTCAATTCCAGACATCACCATCGTTCACATATTGATCCACTCTATAATAGCCCTTTGACACCAAAACCCGTTTAACATGGCACTTAAACTTATAGATATTTTATAGATACATATTTGAGAAATAACATTCAATCTATAATCAAGCTTGTGATTTAAATAAATGGATATTAAATGACGTGCCTAAGTTTTGTACCGTGATCTGATTTTCAGTGTGGGTACACAATGATCGTGATGTCGAGAACAAAAAACTAATAATGGTCGTTGTCAGATGATGTTAAATCTTAATCTAAAGAAAAAATGCTGGAAGATCGCTAATTAGTGTCGCTGATGAAAAACATAACGTGGTATATGGCAGAAAAAAATCTGTAAATGCGACCAGAAAGTTCAAAGTTGTTCCAACAGAATGTCTATTCATAACTAACGATATAATCACGGAGTGAAAATATATCTTCATAATCATCCAAAGTGAATTATTATCTTTTATATCGTGTATCTGGTTGTCATCCAGTTGAAGGACAAAACCTTAGTGGGAATTTTTTTTTTTTTTTTTTTTTTTTTACGTGGGGAAATCCCTTATGGATACCCATCCTCCCGGGGGAGAGAATGGGTTATGTCCGACTCGCACGGACTAAAACCCCACGGTGTACCGGCCACCGCTTTACGTTGGGGTGGCATGGGACCGTGCTGAGCTATCGCCATGCCGGCCCCAGCGGTCAGCCCGGCGAAAGATGGCCGCCGGGCTCCGTCCTTATAGGGAGGTAAACTGTGTACACGACCAGCCACCTCCCCTCGTCCGCCGAACCTGTGCAATGAGGAGATGGGCCCCCCGGCCCATCACCTCAGGTCCGGCTACGGAGGTGGAAGAAGGTGATCATAACGCCTCCTCCTTCCACCGGCCCTCCTTTGGCGGAGAGGGCCGCTAAGAGGGTCCACCTCTCGGGCCCTCCCCGCCGCCTCCTTCTGCGAGATGACCTCCTCGCAGAAGGAGGCCATCGCCGTCCAGGCGTCTTCGCTGCCGAGCATGGCCGCAACCACGCTCGGCAGCGACAGATTTCCTCCTACCGCCGCAGTCAGAGTGCGGCGCTGCACCTCCCACGCAGCACACTCGGACAAAGTGTGCTGCGCGGTGTCCTTCTCAGTGCCGCACTTGTGACATGCGGCGGTCGGCTCCCTGCGAGCGATCTGGTCCAGGTACCAGCCAAAACAGCCATGGCCAGTCAGTACCTGCACCAGTCGGAACGTCAGGGAGCCCCATTTCCTATCAAACCACTCCGGCAGGACCGGGCGGACGGCGTCCACCGTATAACGCCCATAACGTGCGTCCGCCAGATCCTGCCGCCACCGCTCCATAGCAGCCTCCCTCCCCTCTCGCCTCTTTCCCTCTATCTCCCTGGGAGCCAGAGGCTCCCCCAAACGTTTCCTTGCCGCCGTGAACTCGTACACGGCGGCAAGAACCCCCGCCTCCAGCTCCCAAGGCAGGGAGCCGGCGAGCGTGAAGGCCGCCACCGAGGACACGGTGCGGTATCCTCTGATTGCCCTCAGTGCCACAATGCGCTGCGCAGCGCGCAACGCTCGCACATTAGTGGCACCGAGGGTATTGGACCACACCGGGACCCCGTAGACGGCCATCGCTCGCACGACTCCCATATAGAGTCGGCGGCACCCGGCACTTGGCCCCCCGATATTGGGGAGCAGCCGGCCGAGCGCCGCCGCCACCCCTGCTATACGCGGCCCGAGCCCCTCGAAGTGGGGCTCGAACCGCCAACGCCCGTCCAGGGTGAGGCCCAGATATTTCATCGGGGTCCCCACCCCGATACGGGCGCCATCCACAATCAAATGAGCCCCAGGTGGTGGCCCCCGCCGAGGCCCGTGAAGTAATAGGGCCTCGGTTTTATTGAGGGCCACCCTGAGGCCCAAACTCCGGATGCGCCCGACCACGGCAGTTGTGGCTGCCGTGGCCAGGCGCACCAAACTCTCCCATTTCTTCCCCCGGGCTACGACTAGGGTGTCGTCCGCGTAGCATATAATGCGCGCTCCGAATGGGAGCGCGCCGCGGAGCACCCAGTCGTAGCCCAGGTTCCACAGGAGTGGGCCCAAGGCCGACCCCTGTGGAACCCCACACCTCGTCTCCCGCCGGACCATTCGCCCGTCGCCGTCCACATAGGCGACCTCCCTGTCCTCCAGGTACGCCTCCAACAGCCGCCGCAAGTAAGGGGGCACTCCGAAATACCGGAGTGCCTCCCTTATGACTACGTGCGGCAGGCTATTGAAGGCGTTGGCGATGTCCAGGAACACCGCCAGAACCCTGTCCCCCTGGGAGGTCGCCTCTGTGGACAGCGACTTCAGGAGGGTCAGGGCGTCAATTGTTGAGCGCCCTGCCCGGAAGCTGTACTGCGCGTCCGACAAATTTGGCCCCGCACCCTCCAGGTGCTGGACGACCCGGGAGGAAATAATCCTCTCAAACACCTTCCCGGTGTCGTCCAGCAGCACGAGGGGCCGATATGCGGACGCGCAGTCAGGGGGGCGGCCTGCCTTTTGTAGTAGGCACAGCCGCCCCCGCTTCCAGGGCTTCGGAAACCGCCCAGCCAACAAGCACTGACTGAGCAGCTCCCGAAGCCACCCTCCCAAATGACCCATTGAGAGAGTGAGCACCCGGCCCGGAACCCCATCAGGGCCAGGCGCTCTCCGCCTCTTGCGGAGGCGCTCAAATGCCCTCCCCATCTCCTCCTCCGTGACTGGAGGGGGAGGGATAACTAGCTCCTCCGCAATTGCCGCCTGAGGTGGGAGCATGGGAGGAGACACAACGCTGGGAGGGTTGGGGAACAACGCTCCCACGATCCTCCCAACTACCTCCGGCTGGAGAGTTTCCGTGGTGGGAGGCGCCCGTCCATGCAACTTCGCCCTAATCATGTGGTACGGACGCCCCCACGGGTCCCTCTCCAGCGACTGCAGCATCTCCTCCCATGCCTCCTCCTTCGCCCGGCTGATGGCGGCTTGCAGGACTTTCTTGTTTGTCCTATAGTCGCCATACAGCCGGGCCTCCTCTCCGGGGTCCCGCCGGCTCCTCCGGCGGCTGCGCCCGAACAGCCGCCGGGCCGCGGAGCAGGCCGCACGGAGATCGGCGATCTCCGCCGACCACCAGTACACCGCCTTTTTGTTCGGACGGTGTACGCTCCTCGGCATCGACGCGTCGCATACCTCCGTGAGGGCATCACGGAGGCGAGCAGCGGACGCGTCGACGTCCTCCCCGGTCGGGAGGGGCATGGCCCAGGCCTGGACGATGGCCGCCTCTTCAGCTCTTTTGCGGTCGAGGCGGCTCATCGCCCAACAAGGGAACGTCACGCCCCTACGGGGGCGGGTGACTAGGCTGGCCTCCACCACCTCCACTGGTCTCCACCTCCTCAAGCACCCTCCACCCCCGCACACGGCGCGCGACTGACGGGGTGGCGAAAGAAATGTCAATCACTGACCCCCCGTTGTGCCGCACGCACGTGTGGACGCTCCCTTGGTTGAGGAGGGACAGCTCAAGTTCGGCTGCCCACTCCTCAACGGCCGTGCCCCGGAGGTTCGGAGTTGCCGCTCCCCAGGTCCTCGATTTAGCATTCAAATCCCCCATGAAGAGTACGTTACGTCAGACTAGCTTAAATATTGCTTTTTATATCTTGATTAGAGCTCTATAAAATTGCTTCCTGTATAATTGACAATATCTTAGACTTGTTTCAGGCTGCACTGGATTTTTAATGAAAAATTTGCTGCGCAATGGAATACAATTAGTTAAGAAGAAATATGAAAAAAACAAATATACTATAAATTCTGAACAGTGAAAGGGATTTTTCTAATGTCAGATTGTCTAGCTACCCCATTCAAGTTTCAAATCCATTGCCAAGCACTTATATGAGAGTTAATTCTCTATTAGATTAAGTGGGTTATCTTCTTAGGCTACGTTGTCATTTAACAGCAGATATAATTGTAGTCAATCGCTATCTCTATTGACATTTTTTACAGAAAATTCTACAAAAATAAAACTTCCTGTACTTCATTCCTAACTGTATCAAAATGATCCGAAGCTTATTGGGAGATTAAATAACAAATCCTCGGGGACGTAGGGTCTTCGCAAAATATTGACCTCTGAATCTGAACCAAGAGCAGCTATTTAATTTACAGCCAGAATACTCTTATTTTATCCCATATAAGGTTTAGTTTTGTAAAAAACAATGTTAAAAAGGTAGGATTACGTTATTGTCCGATACAGGACTGTAACACAAATGAAAACTGAAGGAGACAGTGCACTCCACGACATTTAAATATATATCAATGACTTAATCATACAAAAAAAATATATGACGTCGTCAGATCTTTATGAATAAAACAAAGCGTTGTCAGAAAAAGTAACCATAAACACAGTTACAGATAACTCTGTAAGCAAATAGTTCACCCTAGCAAAAGAATTATAATAGTTGTTAGAGTCATTTCTGGAAAAACCTCGAAGAAATATACTAAAAAATGTCAGTTAAACATGTGGTGGTACCAATCCCTAAAGAGATTTCCTATGACTATTTATATTGTTAGAAATATTTGTGAAATCATTAATTGGGTTTTTCTTTATTTGAAGTGACCAGTGAAAGATGTATCACTAGGAATTTGTAAATTACACTACTTGTTTACAACCCCATTATACTATAAAGATGTGTTGGAAGAGTATTTTATATTTTAGTAAACTAGCCACCTTTTGTATGCTGTGGTTAAGCTATCAAAATTAAGAGCAAAAATGAATGAATATATTGTGTGATCAAATGCTGTATTAAGAAATATTCTGTATCGCCATTATCTTCGAGTAGTAATTAATATTTTTGTGTAGTAAGTGGACAATCTTCGGGTAATAATTACTTACGTTATAGAATATTAATATAAAGTATATTTTTAAGTCATATAGAATAAGCGACAATATTAAACGTTTTGAGGGAAAAAGCCAAACTGCAGATGGCAATTGACAGCTGTTTATTAATGACAATATTTACAACATCATCAAAACTACTAGCAGAAGTACTGATTTAAAATAAACACAGATATTTATAGTCATAATGAAATGGGTTTTATAAATAAAAGAAGATAAACTTGCAGCAATAAATTGTATTAATTGGTCAGAACGGGGTATCACTTTGTCGTTTTTCGTGGTTAATTTTCGAGTTAGACAACTCTTCGAGCTGGATTTGATTTCCACCTGAAAGATAGAATATAAATAAGTAGTCTTTATTATCATAATTATCTTGGGATATGGCTGTTGTGTTCAATGTAAAGTTAGTGCCATAGTACTAGGCGGCAGTAGTCAAGCGGGGCGGTAGGGTGTCTGTATCCGTCTTGCATATGGTTATAAATCTACCTCGGTTGCTCTCTCTTAGTTTGTCATGTTTTGGGATCTGCCAGAGGATAACCAGGTACTGACAGGCTTGCATACAGTTATGTACAGTGGCGATTGCTAATGAATTGTACATCTTTGAACTGTCGCTATTATTTTGGATTGCATTAGACTTATCATCTACCATTACTTTTTCGTTTTATAGTGTTGAAAGAGATTCTTAATATCCTTTAATTATAAATGGTAAGAAGTGAAAATGATATAAAAGCAGAACTATACTATATATGATATATAGATATACGTTTTGTTTTCCGAATATTTGAGCTAGCAGGTAGACATTGTCTTGTCACAGATTCCATTAATAGTGGTAAACTACGATGCAATGAAATTACTCATGGATTGATGCGTAAGTAAAATACTATAGATTATTCAAAAGGTCACTTTTGATAGAAAAGTTAATTTAATAAGTCATAAATGAAAAATATTGATAAGTGGTGGAGAACTGAAAATTTAGAAAATGTTTCGTGCAAAATTAAAACAAATTTGGTTTCCGAGAATAGTCCAAGTCCAGGCGTAGATAGGAACTATCTTGACGACTTTCCAAGTACAAAATAAAAAGTAAAATAAGTCAAGCCGTTTGGGAGGACAAGAATTATGTACAACAGAATAGGAACACCGAAATATACGCATAATAATAAATATTTAGATTCACGTACTCATAATATAATTGTAGTGTCCATGTGCGCTCTTATTGATTTCGTAATCCCACGCCTGTCGTTCGTTGGTTGCAAAGATGATATACACGAAATTCATAAGGCCGTAGAAGCTGGCCAGTGTTATGAACAGTGAGCGCCAATTATTTAAATCTGCCTAAAAATAATATGTACAATTTACTTTCTTTTTTTTTTATACTTTATAGGTAAACGTTTTGACCGACAATCTCATTTGATATTAAATGATGATGTGGTCTAAAATGGTAAGTCACGCTTAACCTAGAGGGAGACTGGTTCTCAAGTGCAGTTGCCGGAACACACCAACAGGTGCTTGGCGGCAGATTTTCAAGTTGAAGGTGGTAGCTAGCCAGATGGACTTAGAAAAAGCTCTACCACCATGCTATGGTTTAATCACGATGTTTTTCCTTCACCGAAAGCTCCGACTCAGTTGCTTGGATTCGAACCTACGTCCTTCGTCGCCGTGTCCGAACACACTACCAACTGAGCCAATATTCTCATTTGCCTTAATTGGATGTTATTATGACCAATGCCAATCAGTACCTATGAAAGAATTCCTTTAAGTAACACCGTCATCAAGCTTACCTTCTCTACTTGACTTTTGTCTACTAAGATGAAGAATATTGTAATTGCATAACCAGTATTGTTGAACGAGCAAGAAAGTACACAGGGCTACATTAACAATAAATGAACTTTCTCCGGTATATTTATTAAGCCACATGAACCTTCTTATAGATATTTTTATTAGCATAAAAATGTCGTGGTCTAGTGATATTATAGGAATAGTGATTTGTAATGGTGAATTTTGAACTTTTGGTCATATTGTTTTTATGGCTTCAATCTTACTAATAATTATTAGCGATTAATTTAACCTAAAATCGATGAATTTAAAATGTACTGCAGATTATCCTAATAACATACTTTACTCATACTTTATTTGATGAAAAGATTAATTTTTTTATAAATCAGTAACTCGCATTAGTAAGAATATGCAATTGATAAGCTATCGTCGTTAGAAAATTGTTTCTCTCAAGAGAATCTAAACCATAAAAGATTCTTTAAATAGTTCAACAATCATTTCTGAGGATTCCTTAATCTATTTAGTTTTAACCATTAGATCCAATTTGCTAATTACTTCATTTAAGACATTGGCCTTCGTAATCGCAGGTAATTTGGTTTGATTATTGTATTACACGTTTCGTCGATTTGTCTGGTCTGTGAAATGGAATCTGACCGAGGCTGGCATTCGAAATGAGAATTAGCTCTCGGTTCAACTACTTCCATGGTCTAACGATCATTAGGTGGCACTGAGAAGTAGTTAGGAAGTTTTAATCTCCTAGATAATCAGCGTGTTGAAATGAATTCGGTTCAAAATGGATGTTTCCAAAATGCCTTACTTTTATGGAATCTAAAATAGTAAATAATTTTATAGGTACTCAAAGTATTCTAGATTTATTTTGTTATTATCAAAATATAAAATATCATCCTTTATCCAAGATATAAATGTCATATTTATACGGATATTAGCGGTTGCCATGTTATTCCATTTGTTGATACAAACAGCTTCTAAGCTAAATATCCGACCAGACGTTTGAGTGTGGTTGAAAGACAAACGTTTAAAGAAACATACAAATATTTTTGGTATCAAAAAGAGAAACATAAAGTAGTTTAAACGCCATTAAAATGTACGAAAGTTCAGTCTTCATATATTATCATGTAAATTTGTTATCCTATATCCTAGGGGGACGTTAAGTATTAACTCTCAAAATTTGAGTTTATCTGTTGACTAAAATATTTTATTCCGAATTTAATTGAAAGATATTATAACTTACTTTTCATTAAAATATACTGTTATTTATGTAATTTTTAATAACTAAACCAGTTTTATAAATTTTCCGCCATAAAGCACAAATAAGTGACGTAATGTTAGGAGTAACTATAAATGCACTAAAGCCATTTTTTCTACTAGCGTAAATATTCTTTTTTATACATTAATTTGTTCGTTGGTTCTTGCACCAACGTGATGGTTTGTTTTGTCCATATATGTAGACTAAAATTAGTAATATTTTGTTAAGTGTGGTATAAACATTGTCACAAGGAGAATATTTCCGCTCGCCACGTGTTAGTCGAATGAGTCAAGTTCAGCCAATTCATTTGCCTGTTAATTGCTAACCACTCCTTTAGTACAAGTATAACATAATATAAAGTAGAGATAGATTTTATTAAATGTTATTTGTTAAGATGGTACTAATTGTAAACGACAAGCGTATGTAAGACCCAGTACACCGTTCAGATCCTTATTTCAACTTACTGAATTGTCACCAAGAATAAGCCCAAATATCAAAAGGTATTCCAGCGCCAACCAAACTGCTCACTGCGCTCGTCATCAACATTAAGGTCCCACAGTAGTTCTCTGACATATCTTTCGAGTTACTCTGTAAATGCAAATTTTACCTTTTGAGGTTTACATTTTGTAAAATATATTTTGTGGACTAAATAAACTTTTGAAAATTATGTGGCCTTAAAAGATTTGCTAAGTATTTGTCCATATCATTTTTAACTAAAACTAGGCTTTATGTTTTAAAATTTACAACTATTTTACATAATTCTTTATAATTTTTATTATTATTATGCAATTCAGAAGTAAATATTTTCAATTTTTCATATAAACTTACCAAAAATCCAGAAAATTGTAATCCGAGTAGCCCCAAGTGTACATATTAGTACAATGGTCATTGTCAGTACTGTCATTTAAAGTTGGTAATATGACCAATCCAAAAACTATACTGAATGCACCTTAAACATAATCGTCGGTTATTACAAAAACAAAAATGAACACGCGTTTAACACGAGTTTTACTGAACAGTGTCTAAATTTTTTAAACACATGTTTAAAGTACTTAACTACAAAAGACTGTCTAAGCGGTCTCTAGCTAAATATCAAGTTTTCGTTTTTTATGCAAGCAACTCTGAATAGCATTCATTCAATTCAATCTCATCGTTCAAAAACGTTCCAATTTATGAATACTATTTTTGTTTAGATCTTCATGTAGAATAATTATTTATTTTAAGTGTAATTGGTCATAATTATTGTAAGATTTGGTTTAAAGAAAATGATATCATTATTAAAATAAGCAATATATAAGTTTACAATAATACCTCAAATTGCGTAAAGTGGAACAACAGTATAATTTCAGAATAAATACATTGTGAAATGTCATATTGTAGTGTTGTCATTTACTTGTGAATCTACAAAATTGTCTAATTTATCTACATCTTCCAAATTAATTATACACACGAAATCCATAATTGGCTACGAAACATCTTTTGCCGGGAAATGGAAATAAAATGAGAACTGTAAACTTAGACAAGTGTATACAATGTTTAAATGCTAAATAGTGTCTATTTCTAAACAAAAGTAAGAGACACTCTTTTGTGATCAAACTTTTATGAAACAAGTGTTCCACGCGTATTTAACATTTTTGTAATAACACGGTATATTTTTGAAAATATTTTATTCTCGTGCATTTATATAGAAATCTCTTTGACCAAGTAAATATGCAAAACATTTTAATAGATACTTGTTAAATACGCAAGACCAAAAACAACAGCAATGCATTTAAAAATCAGTTGAATAATCAGCCTTTTTCATACCTAAACTATTAATACATTTCCTGTATGAAGTGATGCTGAACAAATAACTGGCAAATCCGGATGTCCAAATCCAGTCTAACGTTGGCGCAGTTGCCAAGTAAGTCAACCACATCGACACAAATGGAAGCATTGAATGCAAAGCGCACTGTAACAAAGTAACCTTATCTTATCTCTTTATATTGACGCGAAGCTTTGATGAGTTTTAATACGAAGATCGCTACGAAATTCTTCTTTGTTGTAATAAAGCTAATATAAATAAATGCATTTTCGTAATAGATAACCTTTGATTGTATTAATATGTAGTCTAGTCTAATATAAATTACTCAGTTTGCAAAAGAATTAAGTCAATATTAGCACCAAAAATATACTTCACAAATGTCATGATGAAAATTCTACAAATATCAATCAATGGTGATGTTACTCATACGAGCACGATTTCAAAAATTAGACCTCATATTGAGATAAACCACTTCTATTTTGATTTAGGAAGCAACAATTGCTTTGTAGTTTCGCATAATGTTTTTTACTTGGGCTAAGATTAAAAATGAAAATGGTTACACTTTTAGTAATTTCGTGTCTTGTATAAAATTGTATATATTAAAGAAAAAAAACAAAACTAGATATTTGACATAATCCAGTTTATACTAACATCTTTCAACGGCATATAAAATGTATGTAAATATCTTGGTATCTCAACTAAAAAGAAAATGAATATAGCATTACTAGCTGTCTGTGCACCAACTAGGGCCCAAAATTGCGGTGATTTTACTATATATCTCCATGGAGTCCGAGGGGTTTTCTGAAAATTAAAGAGGCCGATATATAATATTTATCTCTATACGACATTTATCTGATAATGTCAAAATTTATATTGATTAAACAATCAAGTGATCATAGAGAACAAATTATATGGGGACAAAAATAAATCCTTTTTTTTGGGCTGACCTACACTGTTGGCTTTGTAAGGCCTCTACAGTTCCACCGGACTACATAAATAAATCCAAAATTTATAGAATTCGTACTCTATATTTTCGTAATTATAATGCTACTCCACTAAATAGGCTTTGAGGATTTAATTTTCAAACATCTTCTTTGCACTGCTAATATATACAGGATATCGCTTTTTCAAATATACATAATCAATTTAATTGAAGAATTTGAATGCAACACTACTGAAGTATTTTGTTTACAAACATAGTATTCATGGTACATTGCAAAACATAAAAATATACAGAACATGACACGTTCTCATCTTCTTTCTTTTGAACCTATAAATTTATTCGAAGTAGTCAACAAACTAATGTGGGCTTCAATGTTCAATTGATTTTAAAGGATTTTTTATCATACCTTTCCATACAGACGTAAAGAATCCAGTATATAGTTCAATTCTTTATCACTTATAGCTTGGTGTTGTTCTGGTGAACTCGCTGTTAACGTTCCGATTACGACAGCCATCGCTAGGGTTATCATTGCTAATGAGTAATATATTAATTCCCAGCCTAGTGATAAAGGTAACAGGAGGCCTGATGCTGGGAATGCTAGTATAACGCCAAGATGTACTCCTAGAAGATCATAAAACACTTCTGTATACCATTAGCGACTAAAACGTATATGTATTTTCTTAATACTTGAGCATTTATTCAAATACCTCCATAAATGACAGAACTAAATAATTTCTTCTCATTTGGCGGTATCCATTTCTCTAATAAAATTTCATAAGATGTACAGTAGCAGCCTTGTGACATCCCTAAAAACAATTGAGCATTGCACGCTGCTATCCAACCACCCTGATATAAAAGGAACAGACATTCATTTCAAAAACATTCTTATACGTATTCAGTACTTAATATAACCTTTCTATAAATATTATGAATAATCGATTAATTTATTATCTGAAATGTTTTAAAAATATTAGATTAAAAACATCATAGAATCTGTGTAACTTACTCAAAACAAATAATATACTGAGAATGAATTTCCCATTCCGGTTATTATTAGATTCGTTTCGGATAAGACTAGGGCGATAAAATATAGATGTAATGTTCAAATAATGGTGTAACACAATCATTTTACTGCCTTGAAGATAATAATGTACGTAACGGGTTTCCTTGTACCAATGAGACAAAATATGTTAGAAACATCGCACAAAGTAATAATCGGTATATTCCTTTAATATTGGGAATACGAAAGTGTAACCACAATTTTTTATTTGTGTTCAAGGAATTAATGTGGTATTTTAAATATTTTTAGTATTAAGATGTATGTAATTACTGAAATGACCATTCAATTGTGTTTAATAACTGCAAAGGAAGAAAAATAGGTTTTCAAGGATATAGAAAAGTAGTTCACCATAGCATAGGATAAGCAATAGCCTATCTTAGAATAAATATGTTATCATTTCGTTTTTGGTAGATAAATAGAATTATTAGGTACTTTGAACTGTGGTTTTATGTACATAAAATGAGTAGTAACTTCATAATCTTCACTAAATTCAGTATTATAATTCTTTACAATATAAAGACTCTTTGAATACCATCATAATAAGGATAATGCTTGCAAAGAGGCATGTGTCTTATGAAACTGATTGTAGAAGTATTCATAGATTCTAAAGATTTATTAATGTCAATCTGTACTATAACTTCCGCGACATCGTCACTAAGGCTTCTAATGGTCATGGTGTTTTTTTTCACGAGATAACATCTTATATATCGATGAATTCCGGCTGCATGCACGAAAAAGCATGACTCAATGTCACGTTCCGCCTGAGCCGAGCGTACAAGAGAGAGTGGAACAAGCGATAGAGATGCGAGATCAGCCTAAGCGTTCGGCTTGTAACGCACCTATCTCTCTTCCACTCCATCAGTAATTCAGTGATAATAATTCAATCCAGCAACTATAGGTTTGTTCCAGCTGGTGCATCAGAGAGTTAGTCCCTTTAGACTTAGTGTGACTAACTTTGATAATATTTTAGCTTAACTCGAGGTAGGCTTTAAGTTATAAAGGATAAGTTATTTAATTTGAAATATGTAAAATTGATTAGGTACATCAAATAGTTTTAAATTCTATAATCCAGCAAAGGATTCTAAATTGATTAGACATTTTTTATTATACCTTGTTGATGATAGTAGGCATCACGGCGCATAGTATTCCATTCACCATAAGTATTCCAGTTAGCAATAATTTCCCCGAAGCTCGTTTCAGATATATACTCACAGGGAATAATGTCAGAGCATATCCAAAGAAAAAAGACGATAACACTGCTCCTTGTATCCTTTTATCCCAATTATGTACCTGAAAAATATTATATTTCAAAGACAAAACATATTTTTATATATTCAACAAATATTATTTGCGTCATATACTAAAATTATAAACTAGTCTGTCTGACCTTGCATTGGTGCAATGATATTTACATTGCATTACAGTCATAAAAGCTACGTAAGAATCTTCATACAAAGAACTTGTTCTTTGTTGCTCGTAATTTGAAATATATGATATGTTCCCAGATATTCTTTGAGAATAATATGACTTAAAGAGCAATGTTGGTCTACATATAATACGCAAAGTAATTGTAATATTTAGTTGGATAAGTATTAACACCATAACGTCCCAAACAATTGCACTTTACTGACAGCCCTAATAGAAATCGTGGTTATGTGTATCTTACCCTCAAGCTTATTAGCTTAGTACTGTGTATAATAGTCTAAATCAACATCTTGAAAAGTGTTTTTTTTTCGAACTGACTGTTGGCTTGACAGACCTCTACAGTTTCATAGGACTGCTAAAGGGAGCGCTTAAGGCTCTCACGTGATTTTATAATAGCAACCAGAACAACGGCGCACGGTGCGCCTCGGCTTGGACTGTCGACGAATATCCCGAATCTAAGTAAACTAAGCTAATTATTATTTCATACATATATGAATTCACGAAGTTATACATGTACCTTGAGCTGACTTTTTTTTTCGTTGCAAAATTCATCATTGACACGCCACCCTCCCAGGGGAGAGGGTGGGTAGTGTGGGACTCCTACTCACTAAAACTTCAAGGTGTACATGCGCCGCTTTTGTTGGTGCGGCCCGGATCCTCTTGAGCACTCATCGTGCCGCCCCAGCGGTTGGTCTGGCATCGCAGAGCGCCACCGGGACATGACCTTGTCAGGAGATAACCATGTACACACCAGTCGTCTCCAGCGTCCGCCCGGACTTGTGCCATTGTCAGACGACTTTCTCGCAGAAAGAGACTACTGCGTTCCAAATAGACTCGCTGCCGAGCGTGGTAAAAACCAGACTGCGGCGTCGCTCCTCCCACGCAGCACACTCTGACTACTAAGTTAATCTAAACTAACTCAGTTCGAAAGGGGGCAAATAAAACATACCAAACCACTATGTGTACCTACATATGTGTATGTGGACGTGTGTGGGGTGATCGGTGTTGAAATTGAAAAAGTGTATTTGCTTTACCTGTATATACGTATCATTCTGCCGGCTTTCATCGTTGATGGCCAATACAGCAATTCCAATACTGCCTCTCACCAATCCTATAGCTACGGAGCTTACCAACATATATAATGCTTGGATATGACGCACGCCAATAACTTGCTCTGTAAATGAGGGTAATTACTTGTTATTATCCAAAATTGCTTCATTATCACTAATTATAATTACTAACCATAAATTATTATCAGTATCTATTTAATTTGATGTCTGATTTTCTTTAATTCATATGGTATATATCAACCTAATCGCGAGTAGATGAATTATCACCTTATTAGCTAAATGATTAAAGAGCCCAATTTTGATTGCTCTTGTACTATGACATGATTAATTGTCTCGATTAACTTGGTAATAATGAGCTTTCAATATAGCTTGAGAGTTGGGGTGCAACAAGTGAGCGAAATGATATATTAAATTAATAAAGGCGAAATGAGAATAACTGTTGTATATTATACTAGAATGAAAACTAATCAGAACATACTCACTCTGTTTAGTGATAACTCCATAATAACCATCTTCGAATTGATATCGTAAAAATTCAACGTCCATTTTATTTAAAGATTACAACAGTTTGATAAAAGTGTTCAAAATTACATTATACGTCTATTACCATGTAGAGTACATAATAATAATCATTGCTTAGAATTTGTTCAAAGAACAATAAGAATTTGTTATCGAAGACTGTTAATTGTTATCTTTTTATTTGCATTATGATTTTCTAAACCAAATAGTCTCGTCTGTTGGAAGGCAAGTTTATATTTGGTCCTTCATTGAAATTTCTACCTTATTCATTGAATATAAATCCAATTTTAGTTTGCGTTTCGTTAACAGATCTTCAGTGTCAAGTTGTAAATATTATAATTGCTCCTAATTTACTTTAAGGGTAAAAGAGACGGACGCGTTTGATGCGTTCGTCTTTGTTGAGTAAAATCTCTTATCTAATTATTGAAGAGTAAAATTTTGCTGCAAGTTGGGTTATTTTAAAGTATTTGCAGTATCTGTTTTTTTTTATTATTATGCCAATGATTAAACCCATAAATTTGTATACAATGATAATTTGAAAAGAGAAAAATAGATGTAATCAGAATATATTTCCTTCAAATTTGGATTCCTATACGTGCAACATATCTATTAAAATGGTACAAACAGAATGTCATTATTTTTAGGAAAACATATTTTACAACTTTACAGCAGATTTAAAAACAATTATTGGGCAAGAGAGATGAGAATCTATAGTATGAAATTGCTGATTTTGAATACCGGCTAGTATGAAAATCGATATCTTTCCTTCTCCCTAGAATTGCAAATGAAGATTAATTTTATATTGTAGTATAGGTATACTATTTCTTTTAAAATATCTGTCTTTCATTCGGTTTTAGGCGTTCCTTTTTATCTTTGATATCTCTATCTCTGTGAAAATAGTGCTACCGTTATAAGTGTTTTTCTATCTGGTGGCAGGACTTTTACATCATAGTGGTTCAACTTTTCTCTGTTATATAAATGCTTCTATGAGTCTACCCGCATTCCTTACTAAAGCCTTTCGCCGTTATGATCCACCAATGAATGCACTCCGTGTGTTTGTGGCACATTCTACAAGCGAACCTTATCGGTCGGGCCGAGACCTCTCAATTTGCCCACATCTATTCACGTTGTAACTACCAACTCCTTCAAACCGGCAGCAAGATAGGCCCTGAGCTATACATGTTTTTCTATACCCCATGTTGCGCGAAACGTATATTTTTTGCTGCATCCGTTCTTAGCGACGCCAATGTTCCTTTACAAAAAACTTACATAATTTCCTATAATTCTAATATAGTTTACAACGATTAATGTAAAACAAATTAAAATATCTACACATAGCATGTTGCTCGCAACACCCGGTTGCCCATTATCAGACTATGCTCAAACTGCTTTTTTTCAGAATTAAGGGAATCATTTTAAAACTGATGGTGTTGCTATAAACCCCGATAAAGAGTTAGTCGGTTCCTACCTCTAGGACTAGTAAAATAGAGTAAATTGATAGTAATGACCAGTAAGTGGACTAATTAAATATGTACTATTCATTTAAGATCAATTGAATATTTTTTGTATATAAAACGGTAATTTATTGCTTAAAGAATCTAGTAAAAGAAAGTAACTTCCTAATATTCTTATTTTTATTTTTAAAAGTAATGAAATATTATTTAATATTTATTGTACACAACCATCACGGTTACATTAGTAGTTTGGTAGTTTCCTTTCTAAGTAAGCACGTTCATCCAGATTTAGTTATCAAAATGTGCAATTTGGGCTTACTAAATTTAATAATATGTGTACGAGAATACGTAGATTCATCCTATATGTATTAGCAGTCAACACGATATTTACGATCTCATCATCCGCATTCCTTTTAGTATAACATTAAAGCCCAGCGTAAATTATAAATAACTTTAACACTTAAGACCAACTTTATGACAACAATAAAAGGTCTCATAAGTTGTAATAATCGGGTCTAGTTATTCGATATACTACAGACTAAGTTACCAGATTCAATTTTAATTTTTCCTTTCTCTTATAATAGTGCTCAAACGCCATGTTAATAATTACGGTCCTTTTTAGTCATATGTATAATGAACGTATCTAATAATGGACGCAATTTGTTGATAAGTAATTCTTTATCAAAGCTTACATAGTATGTATTCATATATTTGCATGTTTATAGATATATTGCCAATAAGTTAAGCAAATATTAGCTTATGTTAATATATTAATAGCCACCGCCACCGCGCAGCACACTCTGTCTGAGTGTGTTGCGTGGGAGGTGCAGCGCCGAACTCTCGCTGTGGCGGTGGGAGATCTTTCGCTGCCAAGCGTAGTTGCAGCCATGCTCGGCAGCGAAAACGCATGGACGGCGATGGCCTCCTTCTGCGAGGAGGTCATCTTGCAGAAGGAGGCGGCGGAGAGGGCGATTTGCCCGCCTCCTTCCACCTCTTTAGCCGGACCTGAGGGGATGAGCCAGGGAGCCCGTCTCCTCATTGCACAGGCTTGGCGGACGAGGGGAGGAGTTTAGGAGAGTCCGATTCGAGCCGCGGTCGGGGACGCACGTGCGCTCTCTCGCAGCTCTTAACGGTCAGATCGTTCGATAACTTTTACGTAGTTATTGAATTAGTTCGTGATACTCTCGGTAGTATTGTGTGTTCGATCGGCTATTGTCAATCGTTACGCTCTTTTCAGAGCGCCGGTACACCTCCGTTAGTGTACCAATTAAACCGCACTTTTCGGTGCGAGCCGAGCACACAGAGTGCGGTACATCGAGTCGTCGGGCAGCGCGTCGTGTCGTCGTGCAGTTCGTCGTTTCGTCGTGTTGCATCGTGTGCTGTGCTTCGCATCTGGAGATAGAAGAACGAAATTCGAAGAAAGAAGTGTTAGGGAACTCCCCCTAGGCTTCGTAGGTCCCTGTGAGGCATTGCACTTTGCCCGCAGCTCCCTTGGTCCGGACACGGTTGTCCGTTAAATTCAAACAGGCGCACCCCCCTGCCCCTCCGGCAGGGAGGTTAGTCACACCCCGTCTGGCTCACTATAGTCCTCCATAATGGAGTTGTCAGCTTTCGATGAAGGCTTGTTAGAACACATCAAGTTCAGTCACCCGGATGTCTACCGGGATGCCCGCAAGAAGTTCTTTCCCTCACGCGCAGAGCCTGAGGAGTCCGCAGCCAGCGACTCCAGTCGCTCGCGTTCCCCAGTCACACCCAAGCCCAAGGGGTCCAAGTCAAAATCTAAGTCTAAGTCACGGAACGAGAAGCCTCCGACCGTCTCACCCCCTCAAATCGACATTCCAGTGGCGAATTCGTTTTCGCCACTTTCTCCGGATTGTAATGTCGCGTCACTTGTCTCCAACCCTCTTCCAGACTCGGATATGGACGTAGACGCGTCCGTACCCGTTGTCGAGTCCGCTAAGAACGGTTTCATAACCGTCTCATACCGCCGGAAAGCCGGTCTGTCCCGTCCTACCTCACCCACCGGGTCCGTACAGACGGAACCCGCTCTATGCGTCAACAAGACGCCGGCCTTAAGCCACGCCCCCTCCGACCTCTCTCTCGCACAAGCCGCGGGTTCCGCAGCTTCGGCGAAGAAGCCACGCCCACCGCCACCTGTTACGATTCAAGACAAGTCGTCTTGGGTCGCTATCTCCTCGAGCCTCAACTCGAGGAAGATCTCCTACACCTCCGCCCTTAACATTTCCACTGGAATCCAGGTTAAGGTGCCGACCATCGGCGACCACCGTCGCCTAACTTCCTTCCTTAGGGAAGCGAAGTACGGGTACTTCACCCATGCTCTCGAGGACGAGCGTCTCCTCCGAGTTGTCCTCCGTAGGGTCCCGATTGAACTATCAATCGAGGATATCTCCAACGACCTTAAGTCGTCAAACTATCCAGTCTGAGAGGTACATCGCATGTACCACCCTCGCACGAAGGCTCCCTACAACCTGGTGTTGGTCATTCTGGACCGCTCCAGGGAAGGTAAAGCCATATCAACCCTGTCCTCCCTGTGCGGCCTCACCGGCGTCACAGTCGAGCCCCCGCGCAAACAGTTCGTTCCCTCACAGTGTCACAACTGTCAGGTGTACGGTCACTCCGCACGAAACTGCCACCTGCGTCCCAGGTGTGTAAAGTGCCTCGGCGATCACTCCACTAGGGAGTGTCCTCGCACTCTATCCTCACCCGAGCCTCCTAGCTGTGTTTTGTGCGGTGCATCGGGTCATCCCGCGAATTATCGCGGCTGTCCCCGAGCACCGCGCACAAAGCGCCCCCGACTCCGTAGGCAGGGTTCCCCAGCTAGGGCACCCGCCACCTCCTCCCGTCCTCCGCCCCCACCTCTGATGTCCACAGAGGCCTTCCCGAGCCTGCCGGGCGCTTCTCGTGCACCGGCAGCGCCCGCACCTGCACCTTACGTGCCCCCCCGGCCTGCTCGGCCCCCTCAAACCCCTTGGGTTCCTAAACCCATATCCCAGCTCCCGAAATCACCTGCTCCTGCGCCTTATGCGCCGCCCCGGCCCTCGCGGGCCCCTCAGGCCCCGTGGGCAGCCAAGCCCATGTCCTATTCCCAGCCCCGACCACAGCAGGGTAAGCCCGCTCAGGCGAACCTTGTTTCCTTTTCCCTAGCCGGTATAGACTGGATCGCCCAACTCCTTATTGTCCACGAAATCGACGAAATCATTGCATTCAACGCAATGATCAATAATAGTCAGAACCTCGGTTTGCTTAACGCTATCTCGAGCTTTCCTGGCATCGCGGCCACACTTCAGCGCCTCGCGCGCGAGTCAGTCAAATAAATTTTATTTCAGATATAGATGGAATAAATCCGCGTATTTATGTCTATCTCTCCCTAATAAACCGAACCATTAGGGGCAATCCGGATGATTGCTTAGTTTAATTACGGCGCCGTCGCCATTTTACTTTTAGTCTCGATCACCTCTTAATGCTGCGTGTTTGCGCCCACGCCCGCGACTCTCTCTGCTCACACCGCCGTGAGTGGGGGTTGAAGATTCGATCCCGCACACATGTCGCGTCTCTCTCGTAGCATCTCGAGCCTAGGTCGTCCCCCGGAGTGGAGCCCTCGAGGTGTTATTTGCGTGATACAGTTACACACATTAGTTTTTACACTTACACATATCACCCCACACACGTGCACACATAGGCACACATGGTGGTGGGCTGTTTTTTTGCCCTTTTCGGACTGAATTAAGTCACACACTTAGAATAGTCAGACACAAAATATACATATGCGTTCGTGAAACATGCATGGTTACACATGCATTTTTCACGAATTCATATCGTATGAGATAGCATAGCTTAGCTAGCTTAGTTAGATCGGGACATTCGGCGACAGCCCAAGCCGAGGCGCACCGTGTGCCCTTGAGCTAGTTGCCTGAAATAAATCGGGTGAGTGCCTTAAGCGCTCCTCTTAGTAGTCCGGTAAATCTGTAGCGGCCTCCGGGTCAACAGTGTAGGTCAGTTCGAAAAAAAAAAAAAAAAAAACGAGGGGAGGTAGCTGGTCGTGTACCCAGTGTACCTCCCTAGAAGGACGCAACCCGGGGGCCATCTTTCGCTGGGCTGACCGCTGAGGGCGGCATGATGATAGCTCAGTACGCCCCAACTTAAAGCGATGGTCGGTACACCGTGGGGTTTTAGTCCATGCGAGTCGGACATAACCCATTCTCTCCCGTGGGAGGATAGGTATCCATAAGGGATTTCCCCACGTTAACAAAAAAAAAAAACCACACCACCACAGATATTTTGGGTTAAAAATTGACAGAGCTCCCCTTACTTAAATTTATACTTCCTTAAGTTATGAGTGGGTTTTAAAAACTAATTTTCATATAACTGCCTTACTAGATAGAATTTTCTTCTCACACTTTTTAACCTCATATTTTTGAGAAAGTAACTATTTAGTCCATAATATTATTATGAATGCTTTATATGCTTAGATTAGATACACATACTAAATCCAAAAGAGAAGGTACTCCCGAGAAATGCTGCCAAAATACAAGTATAGTGCTTGGTTACAAAATTTTTACTCTAGCTATAATATAGCTAATAGCTAGCCAGATGATTATTAGAAAAAGCCTTATCTACCATCATAACAAAATGTTCCACCACTATGCGGATAATACCTTAGCACTATGATCGCAGAGACAAGGACATCGTAGAAAAATTAAAAAGTGGAGATAGAAATTAATTAATGATTTTTGAAGAGATATCATTGTTATGCTATAAGGTTAATTGAAAGTTTTAATTCAAAGTAAAATTATGTTAATTATTTAAGATCATATATTAGCAAGGTATATATATTACTAAGGTAAAGGAGCAGAGATACTAAAATTAACGGCACAAAAATAAAAAATAAATTATTAGGTACCCAGGTGGGATTACGCTTTAATGCTATCTTATAAATTGATAAAAAAGAGAAATAAATTTAACTAACCCAAGTTCGAATAAAAAAAAAATATGATTTATAAACGTATATTATTATTTTTATGTACAATAACATCCTACGTCCATAATAAAAGCATAGAAGATATGCCTATTGATAAAATTTCTTCGCGAAATCCATTTTTGTGTGATGAATTATGCAACATTACGTTTATCCTTTTGCCAGATGTCTAAACATTAATTTATCACACTGCAATTTGCTTTTCATCTTCTTTAGATGGAATCTTGTATGTAAGCACAGGGAGCATTTCCTCTGTAAAAGGATAAATGTCTATTAGATCCAATTTATTAAAAAAATACAAAAAAAAATGGAAATAAATTAATTACCAGGATCAGCTTTCCTCCTGTTTTTGTAGTCAGGACTATCCCAAGGTTGCCTTTCAGCACTTCCAAATATAATATATATGATGTTGCAGCCGACAGACAGAGCTGCAGTGAGAAGGAATACGATACGCCATCTGCTCATGTCCGACTGTTAAGAAAATACAATATTTATAATATTAATATAGGAATTTAATAAATGATACATATAAATACTTGGGTGCAAACAAATGTGTATAAAAGTTTAATCACGGATTGTATTCTCGTCAGAATCCGTTATTGTAATTTAATTCATGTAACTTCTAAAATATCAATTTGTAATGTGTAAAGGTGTCTTAAATGAGACACTTCACATAGATGACCATCGTTTGCCAAAAGCAGTTTTTAACTTCGAGGTGTTAAGCGAAACGGAAGCGCGGTGATCAGTATCTGCATTATAAAGATATGTTCAAAACGCATTTGAACGCTTGCAATAACGATTATAAGTGTTGTGAGTTAAAACGATCAACTTGACGCTCTACCATTTTTAAAAGTGTTGCAAGATTTTAGGACGACAGATTGCAAATAATTGGCGAAAAACGACGAATATTAAAAGATAGACCAAAGCCTTTTTACACGTATACACACAATTAGCATGGCCAGCTTTACTGCTCTGCGTGAGATTGGATCTTTAAAGGCAAGTTAGGTTCGCGAGTCACATTAGGGCCCACGTTCGAAAGAAATTACTACATGTAGTTTGTAAGTTTATTACGCATTTAGCATCTCAAATAACGGAAAGCAATATTACAGGTATATTTTCTTAATTGAAATTAATTTGACTAGTAACGCTTACCGAATCGTTTTGCAGAATGAAGCTGGTACCGACTGGAGTGAGTACACTACCAATACTTCCCGCGAAGTTTGTTAAAGAGAGCATAACGCCAGCAAAGTGAGGCGACAGGTCCAAGTGATTCACCTGAAATTGCAACCAATCAATACGGTAAAAAGTTTAAGAGGAATCAAATATTATTTAAGTACATGATCTAAATTAGATGGTTTTATTATCTTCTATAAAGCTAATAGAAATAGAGACTGACGAAATTCATAACTAAAGAAATTAAGGGAAAGGAAATTTTGGAAATACAAAGTTAGAAAAGAAAATGGCTTATAAGTATTAATATTTTAATATTATTCTATCGTTAATTATGAAGCTTAAAATATAAAATAAAATAAGTGGGCTGTGATACTGCAACTCAAAAACCAAAATATCCACTTGGATTAAACGTACTGTAAATTTAGAGTGACTTGGATTATTTAAAGATTCAAGTGGTAAACACTTGATGTAAAAGTCCAGCTTTTTACACGCAGGAGATTCTAGTGTATAAGTAAAATGGAAATAACAAGCACTCATAATGATATAATAGAATGCTCGTACCTGATTGCATCTCGTTGCAGTAGTCAATTATTTAGACAGTTTAAGGTGCTGAATTTCTATAGTTATTTACCACGGTAACGGTTTTAGTTTTTTTTTTTATGAGATTGGAGGCAAACGAACAGACGGGTTACCTGATGGTAAGTAATCACCGCCGCCCATGGACACCTGCGACACCAGTATATTAACGATTCGATTCGATTAATGAATTGCTAAAACTACTTTAAATTGAAATTCTTATACTAAACTAAGATAAAACTCACCATAAATCCAGCAGAAGTGAATCCGCTCATAGTGAGAACAGCTATGAGAGTGGCGATTGCAAAATTCTTGTGATCAGGACCGAGGAATGCAAGTACTACAAGACCAATTCCAGCTCCGAACATAGCTGTTTAATAAAATATTATTAACGTAAGGCGTTTACTTGATTAATATGTCAGTTTTATTGAAGAATGTTTTCTAGACCCAAATTAGTTATGACCAGTAATTTTTTTTTATTATATTATAGGGGGCAAACGAACAGGTGGGTCACCTGATGGTAAGTGATCACCGCCGTCCATAGACACTAGCAACACCAGGGGAATTGCAAGTGCGTTGCTGGCCTTTTAATATATGTGGGCCTCCGGCACTCTCACTGGCCGAATGAAACGCAACAGTGCCGGCGCACTGTTACTTCACGTCGGGTTTCTGTGTGTCGGGAGGTAGTACCCCGCGCGTCGGGCGAGCCGACACATTCATGCTGAAACCAGTAATAGCTTCAGCGTAGCTCTACCACCTACAACGGTTCATTGAGTACTTTGTGCCATTGAATAACCATTTCATTAACTATATTTCCGTTAAACCCGAGATAAACCCTATAAATACTCAGAATTGTATAAGCTTAATTGCTCCGCACAAGTATCTTAGTTAAACAAAAGCGTATTGAATTACGAAAATGGATACCTACAACTATTGAGAATTTGATAAATTAATTAGTTGAACCTTATTAGTGTACCTAAAGAATTAAATATTTTTCTACAGGCTCCAACAGACAGAAGTCCTCTGTTATAGATTTTCTCACAAACAGTCGAGGAAACTACACTTCCCACCCACATGCCGAAGTACGGCAACGCGGCTAATATCGCACTCTGTAACATAAAATAAATGAAGAATTACTTACTGATTTTAATTGTATCTTTAACAATAATACACAAATACGAATATATGTTATGCTCCTGTCGTCTGTCACTACGTGGATATAAATAACACTAGCGGGTAAATTAACCTTCGTTAAACAACCATGAATCCTGGTGATAAGGTGTTGATGGATCTACTACATACACTAAAGCCCAGATATCCTAGCAATGATTTCTTCCAGTAATACTCCAAGAATGACTTGCAGGATTCAAGTTCAAATATAAATGTGTCAATCTGCTTTAATATTGAATAATACAATATTAATGTTACTACATTTTGTAATTGCAATGCAAATATACCTACAGAATATAAACGATTTTAAAAGAACTGATTACCATCGACAAGAGAAGCAATATCTAAAAAGTAATCGTATCATCTTGAATGCTGCTTCAGATGTATTCATTAAGCAGTCGTTCTATTTTATTGCACTAGTTCGTGTTGTTAATGAATTTCATAAATTGCCGATATTTCACTTTGCCTGTATAAACTCAACAGGCATTAAAGTTATTGTAATTGAAAATGTCTTTAAAAGCCATACTAAAGAAAATGTAACAAGGCACATATATAAGTGAAGCTCTCTTATTTTTCTTTAAGTAGTATTTTGTTGGCGTTAAAGAGGATAATATACTCTATTCTATCATATTATATTTACTCCTGCCGATTAGTATCGGGTGGAATTCATATTCCTTGAAATATAGTCTAGGAGGCAACATGATGAAGAATACAAATAGATTCAGGGCAAATGTTCGCTGTTACGTAACGGACGAGTTCTGCTTTCTAAATATAGGCAGGATACATGAGAACACTACATTAATTAAAACTGATTTTAGATGATCTGACTAAAAACAGTTTTTCTAGTATTCAACGCACTTTGATAAAAATACAACAGACAGTTTTAGGTTAATAGTCTACCTACTGTAAGGTTCATTGGGGAATTCTTATAGAAAAATGGTACAAACATTTTTAAGTGATATATGCATGGCTCTCTCCAAATAGGTGGGCATGTCAACGAAAAACAACACAAAGGAAACTGTGCAGCCCATATGAGTTATAGTGATGGCCCACAGCGGCCCCGTCTTGAACATCTCCTTCCACGGAGTTGGGCGATGACCCTATAAGTAAACAGTATTATATAACATTTGTCACTTTAATACCAAAAGATTTTTCCCAATCAGTAAAACTAATAGAAGTCTAGTAGAAGTCCGGTGGTAACTTTGACGTTCATAAGCGCCTTCTCAGGGCCTAAACTGAATAAAGTATTTTTGATTTTGATTTTGATTTTGAATAGTGTTATATTTTATGTACGTCAAGTTTCATTCCTGTACATTATGTATCTATTCCTAAGCATCTCAAGTAAACACTACTTTATTACAAATAATGTTCAAATTAAACTAATGCCCTTATCAAGATCTACAGAACGGTAACACATATTAAAACGGTACCTTTGTCTGCATAGTTGTCATGTTTAATCCCATTTCTATGTAATATTTTTCCTCTTCTGTCATCATCGGATGATCCTCTGGCGAGCTGGCAGCAAACCAGTACCAAATAGCAGCAGTCACGAACATGAGTCCTGATATGCTGTAGAAAATAAGTTTCCACCCTATGGCAGTATCAGCTAAAAGTCCTGACACTGGCATAGCTATAATAGTACCCATTTGAGATCCTGGAAGAAACATGGTCATTAGTGACGTATTTTTTTTACTTGATATTCTATTAATGTTGTAGATTTATTTAAATAACAGTATGTATCTGATATGCAAATATTGCTTCAGATTTTAAGGGTTAAGTTTTCCGTTAAAACTTTGCACTTGATAATGATTTTCTTTAAAGGTACATTATAATTGATCAACATTTCAAAAAAGTTCTGTTTTTATAACTATAATTCTGTCAAAATTACCTGAGTTATAACATTAGATTTTCTATATTCTAATACATAACTACTAAGAAAATTCTAATAAATACCGAAAAGAGCTCGCGCCCTAAAAGCTACCTACTATTAGGTACATGTTTTACATATATGATAATGTAATATATATATTATCTTTGCAGTTTCCGCGGCACAATATTGGATATATAACGGAAACGAAAAAGACGAGTACCCACATATTTATTTTGCAGTTGTTTGCACTCTATAAGATTATAAGCAAATGTAAGTTTGGCAGATATCCATTTGTTCCAGTGAAATATTCTGCCTGTGAATTACACGCTTAGCATAAAACGTCATATCTCTTTATTACGTTTTTTTTTTTAATTTTAATATTGTGTAGACAAGTAAAATTGCCTTAACACATGGATAAACAGACGGACAGTAAACACATCTTGTAAGGGTTTCATTTTTTACATTTTAGATTTGCAATGAAATCGTCTAGATCAAGACTGGGTCTAAAACTTAATATTTTTTTCTTTATAGATTTTAAAGCTGAATGATATTTACCAAATTAATTGAATTGATACTGAACATTTAATGAATGGTAGTGAAAACCTTGGTTTCAATTTTCATTCTAAAACGTATTTACTCGCCGCGGAGATGCAAAGGTTTTAACTACAAAAGTTTAAATGAGTTGTCGTCAAATTAATCTTTTTATATCGAATGCAAGTTGCACTAACTGAGTCAGGTTCAGTCTACTACTAGAATACTAATTTTCTAATATCTAAGTTAGTAACTACGTTCTCAGCGACATTGCTAGGTTAAGTAGAAAAGTTTATATGGTAATAGGTATGAGGTCGTGGGTTTTTTTTTTAATTATTCAAATTATAGATTAAACTTATTTTATAACCTAATAAGTACATCAATCATTATAAGGAATAACGAAAAATTAATTTGTTTTCATATATGCCACCGATTTTTGGGAAGAACACTGAACAATTAAATTATGATAAAATTAGCATGCGCTATAAATAAAACTGTAAAGAATTATATTTTCAACTTTTTCCAAAAGAAAACTTTTATGCGCATTGAATAGTAAATGAAGGTGAACCATCACGTTCAGATCCTGTGACGACGAGTCGGGTATATTTAGCTTGATTCGACATCAAGCGCGCTCTGGCTGGTGACGCAGTGAACCGTCTGTACTCGGCTCCAGCCGTCATCGGCCATGTTTATTCTTTGACAAGGAGCGCATTGTTCCAATAGTTACGTTTTTATTATAGTATATAATAATAATATATATGTTGTGTATGCAATCTAATCTAATGTAACGTAATAAAATGAATTTATTTTTGATTTTGAATCAGTGTAATATTTCAAGTGTGTATATTGTGCGTATTTAAATATTTTATTTCATTTAAATTTTTTATGTGCATATAAATATTAATAAATCTGTGTGAACCTGGATGTGACAAATTTTCTTTATTCCAGCATTAAATATGTGAATTAAACTATGTTAAATTACATTAAATAATAAAGATAAAATAATACCTCCATAAACAATACCAGCTAAAGTAGTCCGTTCATTCGCTGGTAGCCATCTCCCGAGCAATGTGTGACTTGCCGGGAACAGGCAAGCCTGAGTCAGACCCATCAGTACACGACATAAACACACCATAGTCCATCCACCCTATAATTTTATGAATATTTATATAACGTTCATAACCGGTGCATACATTTGACTAAATCCATCAACTGTTTTTGACATAGTTCAAGCAGCTATATTGGAGAATACCGTCTATTTAATTTTAGACTACGTCATCTCTTAACATGAGTATTACATTCCTTAAATGCTACTTAATTTTAATTTATTTATTAATTTCAAACTATTTGAAATTATTTACTTACAAAACTAGCAACTGTAGGTAGAATACAACAAATGAGACCATTAGCAAGGAGCGCTACCAGAAGTATAAGTTTTCCACCGTAACGCTTCGCTAATAAGCCTGCGGGTATCTGCATTGTCATGTAACCCCAGAAAAACGACGACAATATTAAGCCTTGTGTCTTCTTATCCCATTCGTATACCTGTAATAAAACAGGGCTTTAATAGATTGCTAGCTTTTTAAAATCACTCTATTTGTTGCTCTGATTATATGCTTTTTGGTCAGCGTATCAAAGGCGATCAGTGTTGTACATTGATTATTCTTTTGTTATCGTATTGTATCTATTCTGGTGCACTATAATAAGTTAGCTAAATTATTATAGATAAATATTAATTATATCATATTTTTTGTAGGCAAAATAATTTATATCAAGAACAATTTCGTTTCGTAAAGTTATATCCTGTAGCAAATTAACCGGTAAATGCTGAAAGATGCATCAATATTTTTCGTTATTCTTTCAGCAAAAGTAACTCAGTATAGACTGGCAGATATTGGAATGAAAGATAATAGTTATCGGATCATTTATTTAAAATAAATAACAGTAATTAAATCTGTTCAAATCGTCATTTATTGAATAATGAATTATAACAAAATAAACCATAACAACGGTACATCATATTATGTTTTTTATATAACACCAGAACGCTTTTAACGAAAGCGTTCCAATACCGTACAATAGTGTATAAATTTAAAGACAAAATGAACAATTTCCGGGAGGCAGTTGAAATTCAGAATGTTAAAGAAAAGGAGGATTACAACATTTTCACACCAAACGTGATTCGTTACAACCAAAGAAAATTATTTATTCATCTTTCTGAGCCTTCCATTACCAATACTTATGCAAATGAACCGGATTAGAATAATTTATATAGAAAAGAAAAAAAATCGGATCAACCACAGATCAGAGATGCTGTATAAAATAACTCTAGTCCTGTGTTATAATATTAATAATCTGCTATCTCACGATCTTGATATGTTTTAAATAAATATTAATTTATACAAGTATATTCTTATGTAAAACGCTCATCAAACTGTATTTGTGGACTCATTGACGTAGATATGCTCTGATAACATTTCTGATAAAGAGATTCGTCTAAGCCAATGTAATAAATTATCGAGATGACATATTAATCAGTTTATCTATTTGTACATAAAAATGTACAAATTTTAATTTACATAACTTTATTTCAAATGTCAAAGCAAATAAATAAACACCAGTGTCAAGTCAAATATAACATTCGCAAAAAGTTCCACTGCGTTGATGGCAATACGAAATTAGCACTAATTTTTCCGTTTCATTATCTGAAAATAGAACAAAGTACGTACGATATACACACTAAATACTTGTTATGTAAATGCTATAATAAAAGTCTTGCATGGTATCCACGACCACCGTGAAAATATTATTGGCACAAATTAACATTGTTTTGACTTCGTATGCATTTTCACAATAATATAATAAAATATATCCTAAAATATGACAACGTGGTGCTGTTTGGTGTGTGTTTGGTTACCACTGTAGTTGAACAATATCACATGTCTAATGTCAATGTCTAAAGATTATGGTTCGTGCCCTACAATGATTGAGCTATTGTTGGCGTAAATCTAAATCAAGGATGAACGGGATTTATTAATGCCTCTCTATTAATGTCAAATGGAAAATTTCTCTTCAGCTGCAAATTAATATTTTTCGCAACAACTTCAGGAATTCAGACCCTTATTCTAAATATGTTATTATCTCATCATATTTCTTATGGGACTGTGATCAACGTGGAAGCTTAAAATGACGATGTCGTCATATAAATGTTTTCATGTCTGCCGTCAGTATCAGATGGGAAGTCTTGTTGCGAACTAAGAGATTTTTGAAAAACACTTTGACATATCAGGTGTTTTAAATTGACTATACCTACATTCAAATATTAATTATTTGATCTCTATCAATACCACGTAAATATCGGGTATATTCATATCGAGATGTAAGTATTAATATTCACTGATTTTAAATGTGATTTAGAAAACTTGTAGCATGTTGTGTTAAAAAGTAGAATTTGAAGATCTTCACCGTAAATGGCTAATAAAAATAAAATAAAAAGTAACATCTACTCTAATACGTAATGACCCATCAGGGATTTTCGCAAAGTAACGCCATCATCATTCAAAGATCTTTTTTATTTTTTATTTATTTATTTATTTGGAAGACTAACAGCTATAATATACAATAATTAGTAATTAAAATAAAAACAATTGAGCCATTTACTAGTCCTCGCCGATAAGTAAACAATATACAAACGCAATAAAAAACAACAAAATACAATCACTTACATTATGTAGGCATTAAGTAGGTTCGCTTAATTATGAAAAATGCAAAAATGTTAATAGTCTATTATAATTAGCAATCGCCATCATTAAAAAACATTCTATTTAAAAACTTTATAGCCGTAGACACAGTAGTATTAAAGATATCAAAAGAATTTTGCAAGATACATTCTACTATCTCATATTTGGCAGTAAATTTACCGAGTGTATAAATAAAAAGCAAAATAAGAAACCATCGTTTGTAGAAATTGGAGAAAAATAAACAGTAATTAATAAATCCAATTATACAGGACCGTGCGATTAAAAGATCTCACATCTTTTTAAAACTTTAGGTGATAATATGATATGTCATTTACAAATGATATGAAAACTTTTTTGTTGAGCGGTGGCAAGCTGACACGTCTGAAACTTATTAGTTATGCAAATATAGTTTTACACCTGAGTACGCTTTATTGTTTTATAGATTATTTTAATTTTTGTTGCGATAAAATTATTTGGTGAAATGATAAATCACTTTCGATTATTACCAGCCTTGTTGGTGTATAGTTTTTTGGCTTGTAATGAATAGTTACTCCACTTTGTGGACCAGTCTGATGAGCTGAGCAATCCAAAAGGTTAGTAAGATTTATTTTTACTACTCAATCTTGATACTTGTGACAAGCGGACATGGCTTAATATCACTAACTCCACAAATTTAATTGCGGAAAGAACAATTTCATAATATGTTTATACGCAAGCGTTACAATTTAAGCAATAAATTCTTATTGGCTATAATCCAAATAAGTAATAACAGATCTTCGTTACTTGGAAATACTGGTGAAGGGAAGCGAAACAAAAGAAACTGAAACCTCGTGAAACCTTTCCCGTTGAAACAAATGAGGGCCAAATCAACAGATAATTAAAATCATTGAATTTTAATTGCGTTTTAAAATCATACCTCAACGTTGGTATCATTCCGCCTCGATACATCAGTCATGGCTAGGATAGCGACGCCCAGGCTGCTTCTTGCAATGAACAACGATATCATAGAAAAGCACATGCATATCATTTGGACATGACGGATGCCGAAACCGAATTCTGTAAAGACATATCCTTGTTTAACAAATATCAGTATACAGTACAGTTAAGACAAAAGATTCTTTAATAATGATAAGAGCTATTATATTTAAGTAATGCTGCTTTGTAATTGTAAATTCAGGCAGTAATCCTATAAGTGGAAAAAATCATGAGGAAACCTCAATATTGGAGTATTGACATGGTATATTAGGTAACATGGTAAAAATACGATTGTGGGAACGTACTCTTAGGTACTTGCTAACAAATTATAAATAAAAAAAAAATAAGGTAGAAAACCACTAAAAACGGACTGGACTGTAAACTCGAATTACAAATGAATAAAAAAAAGTCCCAACAAAAACTATTTACCACTTAATCCGTCGCGAACACTTTACTAAAACGATTATGAAATACCTCTTAAAAAGGAGACCACATATATAAAAAAAAATTACACTGAAGCTTGGATACTTAAGAATCAAAGGGCAAAAAGAAACTATTTTTTTATATATATTTATCAATAATAAAACCGTCTTGTTGCAACTCGAATGAGACTGAACATCAACCAGACACGACTATAAGAGATTAAATCCAACGAAATCAATATTGAAATACATTAAACAACGTGTTTTCTAACAATAATTTAACTTCATAATTGATTGAAACCGATCGTAATGCAATACGATCGTGCTTAGTTCGCGAAATGTGATCGATTTGTAATCCAGCGGATAATGTTGAGCGTTATACTGAATTAATTTTATAAAGCTCAAGCAAAATATCACGGTTCCAATATGTTTGGAGAGCTTTTAGAAATTAATACTAGAATTAATGAATTCTGATTGGGACTTAGTCATAATTTAGACGTGCTTTGAATAACAATCGTTTTGAATGTGACAGTAAATATAGTTAAGTTCAAAACGAATGGTTGTCGCGCACACATCAATATCGTTCATTCGCTGGTTTGCAAACTTCACGACAGAGTAGTTGGTGCAAGATACACATCAGTTGAACCTGAAATGCGTTGGAACTAACTCTACCGGCTTGAACTCGAATCTCTAACAATTCTGAATTGCAAAAGTTAAGTCAAATAACGAGAAAACATCGAGATGAAATTGCATCTAGATAGGTAACACCCTCAAGATTAAAATCCATGCACCTATCGAAATTCTAACAGTGATCTCAAATGAGAAAAATCCATTTCTGCGTTTAGGGTGTAAACTTAGACTATAAACGTGAACTGAGATTATGACCTATCTAGAACATAAAGAAGCAATGCTGTATTTTGAACGCGTGCACCAAATAATGACGGTAGCACATTGTGATTATAACTCGGATCACGTCGAATATAGTCAATAGATATGCCAATGTTTCACAACAGTTAGATCTGATGTATTAATGTAAACACGCTAACGTCTATAGATGATATTTGTCATATGAAATGAAAAGTAATTTATAATATGACAACGAAGAATTCCTATCAATAATATCTTTCATAACATCAGCTTTTCAAAAGTTAGACTTCTTCATACAAAAGTTCACACACTTTACAAGTCTTTTACTCTATTGACTTTTATCTTTGTTTAAGCATAGTAGGTGTTCGAAATACCTACATGAAATTTCGCACAAAGGGATGAAACAACGTTGCTATGTCATAAATTAGTAGAATAATCTTATGCAAAATGTAGGGATTATGTTTAAAAAATTAATTGATTGACTTAAAAAAATTATACGTTACTTTTAGCAGACACGCTTAAGGATCGTCCTCTATTTTTTCTCTGTTTTCCATCGACATTTTTATTATCCACCATTTTTATATTTCTTTACTGTTACCCTTTTTCTCTTATTTTATTTTAAATTTCACACCACTCTCCATTACTTTCCTGGGCGTAATGAAAGCTTTGCGGAAATCTTTCTCCCTTTATATACAAGTACCAGAATATCTTGTTGATGTTAATGAAATATCGACTTTAATAGGAAATTAATAGAAGCGATATTACTGTCGAAGCGATATGAGTTTTTTGAATCTGACAACGGTTCTGATATTTCTATCAGTATATAAACAAGAAATGTTATATTACGCACTAGATATATAATCTATTTTATAAAATAGATTTATATTTACAATAAACTATTGCATTTAACCAGACTCCTTTTGAAATTATTGTTTTTTTATTACAGAAAATATTACAAATATTGTTATTTACAACCAGAAGTCTGGAAAATATTGATTAATAATTTGAAACGATTTTTTTATTGATATAATTAAGTAAAATATTTCTTTAACACGTTTTTTTTGAAAATATAGATATATTTAACGTTTCAAAAATACTATATAAATCAAACTTGTCTTCTAAACGTATGCAAGTGATATAACGATAACATGAAACAATTGTAGTAAATATTAGAAGACAACTTATTTACGACTAATTCTATATACCAATAGAAGTGCTATACGATATTAAAAAGTACTCAGTAAATATCAGAGAGTAGTCTGAGATTTCAACTAGGCACAGGCGTAGACACGAAAAGTTATTGAAGTTACGTCGTCGCTAATGAAAAATAACTTCTTCTTTCCTTTAATTTGGTATGATTCAAGATGACAATGATGAAATGTTTTGCCTTATTTTATTATATACTAGCATAGCCGGCGGACATTGTCCTGAGTAGTCCGGTGAAACTGTGGAGGCCTTGCCAGGTCAACAGTGTAGTCAGTAAGAAAAAAAAACATTGTCCTGCCCTGATAATAACACTAATATACTTATGTGCATGAAATGCTTAAGGTAACTAATGTATTTCATTTGATATGTATTAATACTGTATCCGTAAACAGCCTTCCAATTACCTCATTATATTTGACCATTTTTAGTAGATAGGTGGATATAGTAAGCTATTCTTAAAAGATAAGTATATGCCATCGTAGACTTTTTTGTAGATCTATAAAAGAGGAATACCTCACTATACATTGTTTTGTTATATCTCAAAGGGACTAAGCAACCTTTTCGACGAAATCTCCCAGGCGGCTTGACTTTTTCCGATTCTTTCAACAATTATCATTATATATCAACCAATTTACACAAAACTTTGACAAATTATTCTCCATCCTCATGAATCTATTGGTGAAGACCACATTACAATTTGTTCAGTAGTTTTTGAGCTTATCGCGAACATACAGACAGACAGACAGACGCGGCGGATGACTTTGTTTTATAATATGTAGTGATACATAGAGTAACAGCAACCACTCAGAGTTCTGCAATTCATTCATTCAATTCAATGCTGTCGTGTCCACCTGTAAGCGTAGCTGATAAACAATTAACCACTGTGATTGATTTGACATCAAGTGCATGATGGTATTGATCCATACAGGTACAGACAGACAACTTACCAGCACGCCGAAATAATTGATATAGGTTGCGTGATCCCGGTAAGCGACATGTGTAAGCGTAATGCTAGTTATTATATCTGACGTATGGTGGTTGCGATTCGGTTGTACATTATCCTCACGTCCTGGTACAAATTAGAAGTTAATTTTCAGAGTGTTATTAGTTTAATTATCAGAATAACACATCGCGTTATTTAGAAAAGTAAGTTTTAATAAAAAAAATCGACATGACTTAAATACTACAAATAGTGATAAATTGGTCATCCTTGTTTTAGGCTCAGTAAGACCAGTAATAGTTTTTCTTAAGTAATAGTGTTAGATTTTACAAGAAAGTCCCAAAGCTTATTACCGAATTGCCGGATTGTAAGTTTAAGTACCATGTCAGTGGATTTTGGTGTGAAAAATCTATTATAGCGTGGATCAATATGTGAACGATGGTGATGTCTAGAATTGACGCCACTACAAATGATTGTAATGTATATAGTTTGATATTATGTGTATGTTATGAAGGTAATTCCCATCGAGTTGGTTATCGGTTTTTCTTGATAATAGTGTTGTTTACCGAAGCGGAGATAGTTTTGACGTTCATAAACATTTTGTTACAGCTTAAATTGAATACAGTATTTTAGATTCAACAAAACTACACAAATGTTACATCTATCTCGTTTAATAATTGATTGAATTATGTTAGTCGGAGTAGTGCCGACAATTATGACATCAGTGCTTCGTGACCCTTCAATACAAATTGTATGATAAAACAGCTGTGCCGGACTAAATCACAACGACTACACCAGGTGGAACACCCGTTATAATGGCAGGCTTAGGTGTGAATCTGCAATCAAGTAGGTATGGCGGGGTGTCTGGATTCGAGTCTCACTACCTGCGTGCACGTCGTCATTAACTCTTCACAGTGTCTCTGTTTTAATATATAGCATTTCCAAAGGAGACAGCCGGTATATCCAGCAGCAGAGAAGCTTACAGGCCGTCATGAAAGCAACGACTGGACTTCTCGATGGTTTCGAGTGATAAGCTGCTGTCACTTTGTCGCATCATAAGAAAAATTCTTATACAATTTTAAATTGCATGTCTAGTGATCACATATAGGTGATTGTTTATTTATGGAAAATTTAAGAATAATAAGCATCTGACGATAAAATACCCGTATGTACGGTGAAGGTGAAATATTTTCGTTACAATAAAAACTCTTGTACTATCATGACCTCTCGATTGAGCAGACTAATAGAGCTAACATTACAGATAAATATGTAAATAATTGTACAGGCGTCACATATAAATACGATTCTTAACATCGTATCTGATGGCGATGCAATGAAACATACGCTTGCTGTGTTGATTGTTCGGGTTTTAAAACATAGAGCAAATGTATAGGAGAGAACATATAAGCTTCAATTTAGAACCAGCACAAATTATCACAACATACGTTAACGCTTTATATATTTTTATTGCCTTCATATAAACCACTGTTACTTCGTAAATATACTATCCAAATGTATTTTAAGTCGTATAAAAGATTAAAAATACACTCGTTTCAAATCATTCTAAATATAATCAGGTTATTCGAATGTAACATTCAATATATCAGGCAAAGGTTTGAGATGAGTGTTCGAAATATGAAAGCCAGGGTTTCGCTAAAAAGTTCCAAAAATACGAAAATTAATATAATAGAATCACTATTCGAAAATATTCCTAAATCGTTTCAAATTCAAAAACGGTATTAAATTATATTAACGTCGTATTTTACTGCTACGAGTTGTTACAAAAATGCGAAGATAAAAAATATTGCTATAAGAAAACAAGTCGTTTCAAATTTAAATAAAACATTTATAACATCGCACGTTAATATTTCAAATGTAGAAATGAAAAAATATGCTATTCGAAAAATAAGTAATTTTAAATTCAAACAATAGTAATTGAATATTATTATTACAGTGTTTCAAAAATGCGAAATAACATAACGCTATTTGAAAATGATTTGTTTCAAATTACGTCACATATCGCTTTACAAACACAATACAATATTGCAAACAAAGTAGGTACATAAATGCGTAACGCATTGATAGAGTTTCGTTCAATTTATATCACTTCCTGTTTATGACATTCGCAAAGAGCGTACTACAGACGGACGGAACGACTTCTACAGAAGTATTAATTAATTGAACGAATAAACAAACGAGTTGTTTAAGTTAACTTTTCTTATTGAGCTTCCAACAATTAACTAACGGTGTGGTACGGCTTCTTTCGCCTTTGAAGGTCTACGGACCGCCAAGATGAGTAACAGAAATGAATTATATCGTGTTTTAGGTATATAGAGGGACAGCATCTTCAGGCAAGGTTGCAAGCGTCACAGCGCGGTGCTAGTTAAGCGTATTAATTCGAAAGGGTGCTAGTTCGAGCATCATGCAAGCCTGTTTTTTGTGTGATGAGCGTTATTATCAGTTGTTTTTCTGAGTGTTAAATTCTTTATGTGTATGGTACGTCAGATGTTTATTTACTATAGTAAAACTATACTAATTTGGGAAGTACACGGCTATTTTATTATCGCTGTAACCCTTTTTATTATCTTTAATTTTATAATCCTGACTAATATTATAAATGAGAAAGTGAGTTTGTTTGTATCTTTGTTACGCTCTCCCGTCGTTTCACTTAACTAATTATCACGACATTTTGGATACACGTTAAAAGGAGTACAGAAAAACATATTTACTTCTATGTTTAACTATTTTGCATTCAAACTGACTATAAACAATTGTATTTTTTATATATGGATAGAATCGTTCTATTTTTACACACTTTGTTTATATATTTATATACTTACATTGTATATATTGTTATAATTAATGTTTACAATGGCATTATGTTTACGCCGCGCCGCTAAACTCTGTTACACACCGGTTACGTCAAAATAAACACTGACAATTTTCGTCACGAGTCGTAATTGGAACTTACTTCGTTGGTTGAAGTCACGTGAATGCCAAATATTTTAGCGCGCAAATTATTACATTTCGTTCATGCGAAAAATCTTGACGCGGTAATAATTGGGCGATTACTTTCCTTGAATCATTATACCCGCATCTCTATTAACGAATTCATTTCCTTAGTCATAATTTCGGCGAATAATCTACTTCTTGATTGAAGATTATTACGGCATTATATTTAATCTATATACATATAAAAATACGTATGACAATTATTACAAGGAAAACCAATTAAAAAAAATATGTTTCGGGTGATCTTCGAAACGGGTCGGCCGATTTTGACGGGATTTTTCGTTGGCAGTTAGCTGTAGTTATAAGAGTAACATAGGCTTATTTTATTTTAAGCTAGTCATTACACCCGACTCGCCTTTATGAAATCTCCGAAATGGGTGGATCGATTTAGGAAATTTTCTTTTTATTAGTAGCATGACATAGTGACTGCGCTGTGGCTGACAGTAAACACAGTGTTTTAAAAAAAGCAGCGGCCTCCGAGAGTTCTACTATAATTTGCCATTCATCAATGTCACATCGTCTTTCGAGTCTATCATCTGCTGGATATACACTATTTTTATCAGCGAAATCAGCATCAGCGACATCAGCGAAATTAAAAATTAAGATTACAAATACAGTCATACATTAATATATACATATGAATATGATTAAAGTGTCTATTGTTCGTCAAATATAATCTCATAAACGGCCGACCCGGTTTTAAGAGCATTTTTGTAGCAGAATAACTTTTCAGAGTATTACCTAAACTACGTATCATTACGCTTGCCTGTAGGGGTGGCAGAAATTGCAAAATGTAACTTAGAGTAAATAAAACGGTTACAGTGGTTAGTAAGGACAAAAATTTAAATAAAAAAGTATAAGGTAGCCAAAGCCTAAAGATAATTAATAGGTTATAAACGCAGGGTTCTTATTCAGACTTACTTGTAGTAATTTCTCAATATTATGTATAGGTACAAAGGCAGCACTGTCGTTGTTTTGACAAGGTTCTATTATCACTAGTACATAATTTTAAGTTGAAATTTTGAAGCGGGCTTTTAACCATTTATGCAATCGTTTTCTTATTGCTAGAAACATAATTAGTTGGTAAAATTATTCCATGGGAGTAGTGTGGTGGGTTCCGCCCCTTTTTAATAGACGCTACACTCTATCAGTAATCGGAGGTAGAAGCAATGAACGAGGAATGTATATCATTAGTTCGACCAAATTATATGATTTCGGTGATAGTACTATCGTTATTTGCTATGTTTATAATAACTTTTGAAGTTAAATCGAAGGTATGATTCATATTAATTATATGAGCTATATACAACTGAACCAAAAAATAATAAGTACGTATACTTAAATGTTACCATTGTCTAAGTAAAATCGTGCAGAGGTTATGTGTAACATGTATGTAATTACAATGATAACATTCATCTGAACTAGCTTTACTCCGCAGCTTTACTCGCGTTGAGGTAGATTAGATCTATCCCTCGGGGACAGTACCATTTTTATTAAAGGACTTTTTATCCTTTTTTGTAGCTCCGGTAAAGTCTATACAAAATTTCGGGATGATCGCTTGTTCAAGTGTTCAAGGCGTGAAAGAACAACAAACAAACTTTCATTCGTAATTATGATATTAGTTAGGATTGGATAACTGAAGAATGGATTTCTTTAAACGAACAAAAATCTGTAATTATTTTTTAAATATGTATTATTAACCTATTCATAATAAATATGGACGTTAATACAAGAAATAAATACAATGACTTATATATGACATTAGACGCTCTGTTCCATTTTAAGCTATTATATTTCGAGTAACAGATAATTCAACATTAGGGCTTACTAAGAACATTTCTACATAATTTATTTAAACACAGATATTGTAAAACGAATAACGAAATCCAACAAATTGAAAATACATCTAAATTTGTGATTAATCGTATATCTAAATATATGTATTCAATATATCTTAGTAATATACACAACTAATTAGGGACATATAATCTAATTTCCGATACTGACACATGATTTTCTCTAACAAGCGTAATCCGTGTCACAAGACGAGATAAGTCTAAGAAATTACAACGAATAAATCAGTCTTATGTTAGATACTAATTCCTCTTAATATTGTTTAATGTCTGGTGTCTCCAGATATAAAATAGTTACGGTTAGAACACTGCGAGGTTTCAGTGGTATTTAAGTTTTCCTTTAATTTTTAAACCAATTGCCACAATTCGGTTAAGTTTTGGGGACTTTAAACAAATATAAGTAACAGATATCAATTAATCCCATATTGAGACAAATCACACAAATAATTATTGTACGCAAACTACCCAGCTAGTCATGTACTAAACTCTAAATAATAAATAAATAAAAATAAACCCGAATCATGGTCATCTAATTTAAAAAGTACTTGATTATAAGAAAGTATAAATTCAGAATAATTTATCTCAAATAATGCGGTAGCAAACCAGTGAAAAAAATTCTCGGCTAAAAGGTAAGTAATCTAAATTTATTTGTTTTCGTAACGACCTACATTTCCTTTATGAATATTATGAGAGTTGATTATAAATTACAAGTAACGCTTTGTGAAATATTCAAACTTTATATAAATATATCTAACCGAGTATAATATGCGATCAAGTAAATTGGTTGTTGTGTTTTGAATATTTAATTACATTAATTATTTTCACTAATATAACAAAGATTAAAAAATTTATTTTGTGCTTGTTTGAACGTCTGTATCGGAAGATATAGTGTACCGCCCGAGCTGGTTCGGTCAGGGCGCACTCGACCGCTGGGTAAGGAGTCGATTGGTATCTTTGACTACGGATTTCCAAAGGTGCCGGGTGCTCGTCTCTATTTTCTCACTTGAGATACTAGTGTTATTCGCTTTACAGAACATAAGATAAGGTTTTATTACAGTAAGATAATTTTACAGAAGTAAAACCGTCGGCCGGTACATTTTTCGATATTAGTTCCATACTACTGCCGTTGTTTCTATTGCGCCAATAGCAGCGCGACGTAGCGTGAGATTGACTACGGGAACCAATCATCGTATATTAAGGCCCGCCAACCACATTTCCATTCGAATCTACAAACAAATCATGGTGCAGTGTTGCCACAGTAATAAATGAAAATCAGAGGCAAACAATCATCAGTACATAGTACAAAACAAAGTCGCTTTCTCTGTCCCTATATCCCTATGTATGCTTAAATCTTTAAAACTACGCGACGGATTTTGATGCGGTATTTTTTCATAGATAGAGTAATTGAAGAGGAAGGTTTATATATATAGTAACATAAATTAAATAGTGGAAAAATACGGTTATTTTCGAGGTTACTCCAAATTTAACGCGTGTGGGCCACGGGCAGTAATGAATAAATCAAAACTACTAGATCGATTTTAATCATTTTTAACCGAAGCAGGAGCGGGTCGCAAAGTAATGAAAATAAACAACTATTATTGTAACGGTGGGTACGTATCAACGTATTTCGAACTACCATATTTGAATAAACATTTTCGTGATCAGTATTTAATTTATTGAGGAAGCTATTAGAATATCTAACGTCAAGTTACAACCGTTAGAAATGGAGCTTTGATCATACAACCTATAGGCCAGAAAGGAAGCTAAGAGAGAATAAAGTAATGGTTCGGGCGGCGCAAGGTACTGCGAGCCGAGGGTGGGGAAAATTAAGAGCGAGTAAAACTGCGGGACATAAAATGTCTTTAAATAATTCCCAACATGAATAGCAATAAGTTATTTATTCAAATTTCTCTCGACAAATGATTGCGCATAATTTAAATTTATGTAAAACAAAATGGTGATTTTGTAACTTTACAACAATATGTTTATGCAATAATTATGTGGGGCGCGCCCGCGAGACATAAAAAAATACACTTTTAATAAACGATTTATTAATATTACAAGATTACATTTATTTATACTAATTATAAAACTAAGAGGTGTCTATCGTTCGAGGTGTGAAGCAATAGTAGCTGTTGATCGGATTCAATATGTGAGGTGATTCTCACGATCCCACGGTGGTGACGAGTCCTCAGTTCCTTGTATTGCCACCTTGCACTGCCGGTAGCCGATATGTCGCAATGGTTTTCCGTAAACGCGCCTTCACCGCAACTTAGCTGTTTCTATGTATTGGGACGGTGTAACACGATTACTATACTGGTTTATTTATATTGAATTATGTTTCCTTGAAGACAATATTGTTGTTTTACTGATTTGATATGAATAAAGGCAACTCGATAAACATTTGTCAATTCAGTTTTGTGTTTTATGAAATGATTGTATTGGATTCTGACCGTTATTTTTTCTCTCTTTAATTATCAGCATAATACCCTTCTTTGTTGTTTTAGATCTCACCAATTTTTTTATTTTTTTTTAATGTGGGAAGAAATCCTTCGTCGGATACCCACAGCCCTGGGGAGCTGTGGGGTGTCAGACTCTTACTGACTAAAAAAACCCACAAGATACCGTATGCCGCGCTATGAAGTGGCACAGGATCGAACAAGCAAGCACCATGCCACCCCGGCGATAAGGCCCAGCACGAACTGCCCTGACCGCGGCGACAGCCCGGTGAAGCTGCCTACCCGTCTACCGAACCAATGTGCAATGGGAAGCCAGGTCCCCAGCCCCTTCCCTTCTTGGTCCGGTTTGGCAGTCAGGGGGTCACCCCCTCCAACCACTAACTTTTTTACATGGTTTTCTACCACGGTGACTTTTTATCGAGGTTTTCTCCCTCTCCCTCCGCCCGAAGGCCACCCCTCTGTCACTTTTTAACGTGGTTTCCTCCCACGGTAACTTTTTCTTGAGGTTTTCTCGCTCTCCCTCCGCCCAAAGGCCGTCCCTCTGTCATTTTTTAACGTGGTTTCCTCCCACGGTAACTTTTTTATGAGGTTTTCTACATGTCTCCACCCGAAGGCCTCCCGTCTGTTTTTTAACGAGGTTGTCTCCTCAACACCCGTAACTTTTTAATGAGGTTTTCTCCCACGGTGACTTTTTACCGAGGTTTCCTCCCTCCCACCACCCGAAGGCACACCCGTCTATAACTTTTTTACGTGGTTTTCTTCCACGGTAACTTTTTAAGGTGGTTTTCTCCCTCCACCCTCTGACGGGCGAACCGAAGCAGGCCCGTCCTTACCCCATCCCCTGTCCCCTCTGATAAGCAAAGGGGTACTGCGAGGGGCGCCGTCTGCCGGGGTATACGCCCCGACCCGGTTCTGGAACCGAGCCCCAGGAGTGTTTATCGGCTCTCTAGTCTAGATCCGTAGTGTTCGGCTAGACAGGGTCACCTCGTATAGGATGTGGCTCTTCGCCACGCACTGACGGTCTTGGGAGGCAGGCTAAGGCTCCATGAGGGAACTGTATTCGCCTGTGGGTCCATCCCTTGCGGTTCCGAGATACAAGTATCTCATCCCCACTTGACCCCCAGATCTCAACAATAGCGTAACATACTTCAACTACAACTAAAAACTATCCAGATATCCTTATGCAAATAAAAAGCATTGACGTTTTCCAAGCTGTTTAGGAGAAGAAGTGTTAAGGACACATCCACACTGACATTTTATTTATAAATATTTCAGAGATATAAAATTAAAATAAATAAATGGAAATGATTATGCATTGAATAGTATCATCATCTTCTTACCCTTACCTCACCTAAGTAGGGTCAGCACAACTTGTGTTTCTTTTGTACTATCCCCTGTCTGATGCCATCTCAGTATTATACACATCATTTTTCACACAACCTAACCATATTTTTTTTTGGTCTTTCTCTGTTTCTATATCTATCCACCTTTATGCTTAAAACTATTATAGTTATATGCCTTTCATCTCTCTTCATGACATGTCTATACCATGTCAACCTATATATTATTCGTTAACTTCTCTGTCACTGGTGCTATTTTCATACTTCCTCTGATATACTAATTCTTTATTTTCTCGAATCTAGTTGCACACATGTAGTCTTCTCTTATTCGTCTCTTTTCCAGGCCAGCAATTAGATGCGTACAGCATGTCTAGTCTTGTAATAGTTTTATACACCTTCCCATTGAGCTTCAAGGGTATTGGTGAGTTACAAGCTATCAGGTCAGACATCTTTCGGCATTTCATTAACTCTGCATTTATTCTATTGCTTACGTTTTTGTCTACGCCACCGTAGTTTCGGATCAATGAACTGAGGTGCCGGAAATTGATATATGGTAATAAATTATATGGTACCATAGATTAAGATATGAAAGAAATCGTTAAAGTGTAAGATGGTCACTGGAAGGAAATAATCTAAGAGTAATAATGAAATAAAGGATTAGTGACGAAGTAAATAAGATGAAGAGAATAAGAATTAGTGAATAAGAATGTAGGAGAAATCAAAAGTTCTCGGATTACGTCCGAGAGGCTTTAAAATAAAGAAAAGATTACTGAGAGATTAATATACTACGGAATCAACTAATACTACAAGTATAAATATTAGCAGTAACAAAATCTGCGTAAGTTTCGAATGCGGAAGCAATATCCCCACACATAACAAATCAATTCATTCCATTTAGGCAATAAGAGAAGGCCCTTGAACTACCACCGGTTTAGACAAACAACCCACTCATCGGAAACAACCGGCAAAAAACTCGATCGGGTTTATCTTTTAAACGTTCATACATTTATAATACGTTAACTTTACAATCGTTTTTAGTTATTTCCAGGCATCATCATCGTTCAGATATTGATCCACTCTATATTAAATCTAAAATTCAATCTTATTTTTACCGGTTAGCTGCGGTGCTATTGTGTTTCAACGCATGGTTGTATGGTTAACGGCACATGAGGCCTTCTAATTATATTCTCAAGAACAGTAATCTATTATGATTATCCTTAGGACTGCGATCTTTTTGATAGTTGGTTTAGAGCAGAAAAACTGCGTAGCTAACATTAAAAGAAACTTATTACGACAAACTTGAAGGAAACATGAACAACAATTGAAATTATGGTCCGACCCTTGCTTTGTTATTTAACTTTATTATATTTCTGATGGCCTCTTAGAGTGCCATGTAGTGGCTTTTTTTTCATAATATTGCGTTATCCGACCATATATTGTGAAAATAATAACAAGGATCATGAATTTTGGGCTGTAACAAAAGCTCCCTAGAAAGTTCTAACAATTATTAGTTTGTTAGAACACTAAATACACTTCAATGACGGCAGTAATAATATTTGATAACGAGGATTAATTGTTGAATTAGGAAAAGAAGAAGAGGATACAATAATATACTGTGTTCGTATTCTACCTAATTAATAAATATGGACTTAGATTTGTTTTCTGTTTTATAGTTAGTACACCAACATAAAGATTACACATTGTTAATTCCAACATATATTACTCTATAATCATTACGATCACAGGCATGCATGACATTTATACATAAAGAAACTGTGCAATCGATAAAACAATCTAATTCTAATTATATGCTGCAGATAGTAATTCAAAATAATATATCATGTACTGGTACACACGGTTATATTTGTACTCGTGCCTATCATGTACACATGTTATCATCAGTGATTCACCATTAGTTATATCGAAATATTGAATCCGTGATTAAATATACGGATATTATCTTCCGCGTTTATATAACTGAATTAATTGATATAATATTATGAATCACTCTCGTTCATACGTATAATTTAATAATCCTATTTGCCTGAATTAGCCTTTAAATTTCTTTGATTGTTGTTACATTGTATAATAATACATCTGATACTAAATAAATGAAGGCTGCAATTTCTATATCGGGAATATCATCGGACATCTGTGTATTCCACAAAATAGCAATGTTCAGTTCAACACAGTTCTACGAATTATTTAGGCTCTGTTAATATAACGGTTCTGTTTGAGAGTAAATTGCTATAACCTACAATATTAATTTAATATCTGGGGATTTGCGTAAGCAATTGCTTCTTCCATTAATAATATTTATATATATATATATATATATATTTGATTATTTAGAATTTGTGAATTCGAAAATTTAATTAACTTTAGTTACTTGGAATTGCTATATTAATACTTGAATAGTCATTGAATTCAACAGAAATAAGATTTACTCTATCCTTTTGTTTCTTATTTTACGGTTAATAATACAGTTTGCAATAGGTTTATATAAAATGATATAGTGTTTGGATCGATTACGAATTCACTTTAGTATAAAACATTTAATGTTGAATCATTCGGATTGAAAATTCATCAACAAGGGCAATAGAGTAAAATAATTCATAAATGTGAACATTGTAATTCAATTTATGCTTAAAAATGTTTCTTTTGAAATAGCTGACTTTATTCCGGAAACACCTTAGATAGTATAATTAAATTTCCTATTAGACTTAAATTAATAATGTGCTGACATGGTTCTTTACGCGGATAACATTTCGATTAAAGTAAATAGAAAATATTCAGAGTTTACGTACTTAAATAAAATTTCATTTGCATTAAATAATGTATAGCTAAATTCAGACAAAACAAAATGTATAACACTTATCCTGCCTAATGTTCTACTTGTATATATTAGAATCCAGATCGACAGAAATCTAGTAGGCTTAGTTGACAACACCGTATTCTTGGTTATAACACTTCGATAACCAAAATCGAGTTGCCTAAATTATAATGGGGTCCTCACATAAAAAAATTGGTGGGCAGAATATGTTCCACTGCGTTCGCAGTTTGAAAGATTTGGCAACTAACAGATATTGTCACTGCTAGGTTGGTATACTTTGCTTCTATAGCTTAATAGGGTAATAATTCTATAACTTGTAGGGAACAGCAGTTGTGGTAGGTACCATAATCCTACTAAAACAAATGGGAGTTCCAGCAATTTATAATATGGAGCCTCGCGAATCATTAAATACTAAGTTTCAGGACTTCGGTATCTTAACTCTGCCCTCCTAAAAAATTCTTTATTATCTAATGTATGCCTATAAAAACTTAGATAAACTGGATTTAGAATAAAACTTATATAATTGAAATACGAGAAATAATTACAAATTGGTAATTTCATGTTTCAGACTCCCTAAGACCAGTAGTAACTAGTTTTTTAGGTAATAATGTTTGGTTTTATAACAAAACTCCAAAACACATTAACGATTTGCCGGGTATTAAGTTCAAGCACCATGTCAAGCTGGTTTTAATGATTAAAGGCTATTGTGCGGTGGACCAATATGTGAACGATGGTGACCGCTGAAAATTATGCCCTTTCTTGTGCATCCGCTCAAAAATTAATTTAATTATCTATGGCTATAACTATATATGTTCGTAAAATATGTTATATGTTACGTTATGTATGCGGAAAAGATAAACCAGGTCGAGTTTCTTGCCGGTTCATCTCGATGACTGGGTTGTTTTCCGAACCAGTAGTAGTCTTCACGTTCATAAGCACCTTCTCAGGGCCTACATTGAATAAAGTATTATTGTTATTGAAAATTAAATAACACACGAGCAATATATGCTTTAATCTAACGTGTTAATCTCGAGTTTGTATAATAATAGCCACTGATTTTATCACAAACTAATTCAGATAAAGGATAGATTAGTTCGATGAAATCATTCACTAAATATATAATGAATGTAATTTGTTGATAATCATGTCTGGGTGATAATTTATACATACACTTTAAAATTGTCAAAAAGAAAAAAATTGAAACATAAAATAACTCTCGAGTTAATATGTACAATTGCAAGAGATGCCACCTTTGGGTACTTCTAACATGGGTTTCGGATGAAAATTTGCAGTTCATAATTCCACATCACCTCACACAACACGCTTACCCCTTACGGAATAACGACATTCTAATATATTGAGACCTCATACATTATACTAAAAAATAAATCGTGAGGACTCACTTCTACGCGTCGTGCTTAGGATTAATCCCTGTATTTACAGAAACCGTTTTCGTCCTTGAAAGTTAGAACCGTAGATACATCTTCATTATACGGAGGTCATCCATATTCTTGAACTACTTGTTTAATTCTGAATCTTGTATTGTATTAGCGCGATTGGGTTACACTAAATGACGTTAGAAAGGCAAGGTTTCGTATAGAAAGTATTGTGATTGGCTGACTTAGCATTTTTTGTATGCGCGAGCGTCAAGGATGGACACAAGCAAAAAGAAAATACGTCATATTTTACATTCTTTCTTTGATAAAGATGAGAATGCTAGTTAGGTGTCTGAAAATGTGTATAGTGTTTATGGTTCTGATTAATTGTGTCTGGAACAATATGTGAATGATCTTGACGTCTGGAAATGACGGGCCTCTCTGTGCATCCACTAAAACCGAATGTAATTATCAATGTTTACAAAATTAAACATGTTCTTAAAAACTGTAATAATATGTATATATATTTATAACTATGTTATAAAAATATGAGTTATAATATGCTTGATAAAAAGATAAACCAGATCGAGTTTCTTGCCGGTTCTTCTCGATGACTGCGTTGTTTTCCGAACCGGTGGTAACTTTGACTTTCATAAGCGCCTTTTCAGGGCCTAAACTGAATAAAGTATTTTTGATTGCGATTACATGCATTACATGTTAATAATATAATACAAATTTAAACTTAAAAAGATATATTAATAAAGTTACTTTTCCGAGTTTTTTGTTTCGCAAAAGTATCAAGGACATCATCAAAGTTTAAGGATTGAGCCATAGAAATTTCAATAGACAGAATAGCCAAGTTGCCTTGCCTGTTTTGCCCCACAGAGTTGTTAAATAAGTTTTAATTATTTTTACTTCTGAAAACCTTATTTTAGGACTAGCTTTAGTCCCATGAATTGTATCATTAACGTGTGTACATACTTCAGGGAATTTGCATGATACGACATGATTCTATATTATTAATAAGCCAGCAAGTGCTCAAATACACGAAGATTTTTCTATTTCATTTCTGAAGGTATACTGATAACTGACTGAGAGTTTCCGTGGCAAATAATTCAGGTATGTATTTTTTTTCTTTTTCAACAAATTCTGGAGTTTCTTTAATAGTTCAGTTGAATTAAAACGCGATTTCAATTGATTAATAATGATATTCAATACATGAACAAATATGTTCTCTTTGAACAAACTTTGTTTATTTACTCTTACATTCTGCAAAGAGGGAAAATCTCTCGAAGGTTCAGGATTTATTATAAAGTCGAGTTTCTCTATATAAGTTTATTTGATATTAAGCTATTACTAATATTTACAATAATTATAAATTCGTGAATGAACTTAAATCTAAATGATATTCGTATGAGTATATAGTACAAGAGGTATAACAATATACAATTAATTAGGCATGTGTTTCTAATAAATATCACTAAACGGAAATAATTACATTTTATTTTTCCTCGTAGTTTATATCAGTAATTCCTTATTGTTATCCAGATGAACAGAAACAACAATCATAGCTCGTGAGGCCACAGTTTTCTAAATTTTGTTCGGACATTTATACTTTGTTGTATTCATAACAAAGAAAATAATTATATTTAGCATACTGTGATGTCGTCAGACACCATAACAGAAACAAACGTTGGAAATATTGTAACAATAAAAACATATTTCAAAGGAAAATAAATAATGAATATTTCTTCGTAGGTACGAGTATACTAAATAGATATAAATAGTTATAAATTAAAAGTATTTCCCAAAAAATTATTAACATTAATGAATGATTTTCTCTATCAAGTTTAACCCTTGTCAAGACAAGATAGAACTAAGATATTATAGCTAATATATCAGTCTTATTTTAAATACAAATTTCCTTAACTACATTTAATGTAGGTACTCGTGTGGGTTTAACGCGTATACTATCTTAGACTACATCATCAATTAATATCAGGTGCGATAGTAGACAAACGCTATAACCTATAAAGCATAAAAATAAATTGAATCTTTAAAAGATCAATAATAAAGATGAGGTATGAGTAATTCTAATTTCCCAAAGAATCATCATTTATGTCACGTATGGGTATACCATATGAGAATCCATCATATTTATAGAATTATCTTCATTCTTCGATATCATCTTAAGTATTCCTACAAGTTCGTCTTCTCAATGTAGCTGTGTTGAGTTTCTGTTTTCGGTCGCGGCCTGTCTGGTCTCTTTCCAGCTGAAAATAAAGAAATATATATTTTCATTCATCAGCTGCATCTCAAACTCCATACGTATAAACCGTTTGAAGTATTATAATTGTAGATATGCTTATAATTTTATTTGCTTCTCAAATAAGGAGAAAGCCATGTAGAGCTAGGCATAAAAAGTAACTGAGTTAGTCATAACAATAAATAGGTCCATCCTCACATATACAATATACTGGCTTTTCTGGAAACTCTTCGTAGTTGGGCATGATTTGGAAAATTTTAGATTATTTTTTTTTCCGTGAGCCGATGTTAGTGAAATTAAGCCTATGTGTTGCCCAAGTTATTTGTGAAATCACAATGGCAATTCCTCTAATTGTAGTCAGCATTTTCAAACCGATAGACAAAGCTTTTAAAAATAGTTTCATTGTATCATGTTACCCTTTTTATATGATCCGCACCCATTATTAAAATTGCAAATGTTTTCAATTTATAAACACAATTTATTATTATTTGAAACTAAAAGCTGCAATTGTTTTCACTAAGGACTGCTAAATAGAAAAAGTACTGACGTCAAATAAAATGAAAAGCACTAAAACGTGTAATGTACACAGAGATGTGAAGTTCCGTCCGTTCTTTTATTCTAAGTGAGACTTGATGATGGACAATTTTACTATCTCAAATAAATATGTTATCTGGACCTCTTAGAACTCAAAGACATCAGATGTCACTGTATATTCTAATCTGTATATCTGTAATGGTATCTTCACCATTTCAAACACAGGTAGAATTTCATGAATGTGGTACCACGGAGTACGTCTCTTGTAATAATAAAGTTAAAGGGAAAAGTAAAATGTCGTGTTACTTACCGCCCATTAGTAGTTTTTGTAGGGTTGAAAATGGAGCATCAATGCAAATAGAAAGAATAAATGCAGCGATGAAGGAAAACGATGTATAGCCCACGAATCTGAAGATCTGTAATAAAATCAAAATTGAATTATATCTAGACAAAATAAAAGAACAATCTTTTTTGTACTATAATATCTTAATTACGGTTTTACAGTGTTGGTGATACCAAGAGTGTAAAGAATAATCCTGCTAAGCTGACCTTTCTTGCGATATCTTATGCAATATTAAATTTATATGTAAGTTAGAAAACCACTTACAGTTTCAGCATCGGAGAAATAATGCGTTTTAACCCAACTTCCTTGGGCAGTGAAGATGATAGGCATATGAAGAAGGTACATAGCATAGGAGAGACGAGCCAGCAGCTTCCATACGCTTCAGTGATAGAAACCAATTTATAGGGCCTAAAAGAAAATGCAACAATGAATATTTTTCTAAAGAAATATTGTGTTTTAAAATCGGGAGGGTGTCTCTTTGTTATGTGGATAATATAGACAATATTGAACAGAGCATAATTTTTGGTAAATCTTTACTTTATATAATTTACAAAGCTATATACTTGTATGTACTTGTTAAAATGTAAATAAAAGTTAGATAGAGTATGCTTAGTAATTTAAACTTACCGCCGTAACCATGTACGCATGCAAATATTAACCAACCCAATGCGCAGGCCCATATCGCTCTCATGTATGCGTTCAAGAAATTATCGAACATCTGATTAGTGTTGTCTGGCTGCATTACTGGGTAAATAGAGAATATACAGAAGCCCATCAGAACAAGGGAAGTAATCCAGAGCACGATTACGTTGAGCTAAAAGAAAAAAATACATTAATCTTACTCATTCAATAGCGACAAAGTTTAAAAACTATTGTCAATAGCAGAACGATGAAATAGGGTGGGACTTATAGAGCTTACATAGGAGTCTAACAACAACAGTGATTCTCATAGTAGTATTAATTTTAGAAATAGATAATTAATTTCTTTCATTACCAAATGTGGGGTATAATGAAATAAATATAGCTGTATATCAAATGAAACTAGGATAATATAGGAATCTTGTAAATTATTTTAAATAAAGTAATATCATGATAACAAACTAGTTGAAATTTGAACTCACCCTGCTTATACGCACTTTCTTGTCTCTATAGAGATGAAGTAAATAGCCGTATATCATCCCCACGAAGAAAGGAGAAGCGCGGGGTAATGTATTAATGTAGTAGATTTGGAAATATTGATCCAATTCATCAAGGCGTCTGTAATTTTTTGAAGATTTTATATAGGAAGTCTTTAACATAGACAGTTTCAGTTTGGCAATATAATCTGAATATTAATAAAATTCAATTTAGTTGCCCAAAGTGAACTTAAAACCATGAAATATAATGACAGTTGTACAAATAATAATAGAAATGCTACTACATATTTAAATAATAGACTAAAAATAATTACAACACAATTACTAGGCATTAGTAGAATTTGTTAAAAGTGATGATAATAGTTATTTAGCTTTAATTGGTTTAATACGAACAAAGAGAGAATTGACGTCAGAAACACGGCCAGTCGTAAAATAGTAAGGCAAATTACAGATCACAACATGAAATAAGAAACATATTGAGTCGACCGTCTCTAGAATAACTAAGCCTCTTCTCTCACTGGACTTGATACATTTCTGGGACTTTATGCGTTATACAGTTCACCGTTTAGAGCAGAGGCTCCCAAACTGTTTTTTCTCATAGACCCCTTTCAAAATTGTACCGGTTCTAGTGGACCCCTCGCAGGGTCAATACTACTATATGAAGTCAAGCCAACATTGTTAGTTCTTCAGACTATCGAAAATAGACCAATTTTCATAGACCTCAGCTTACTAATTGTGCACCCCCATTTCTTTGTCATGCCAACGTACACCTCCCATCGAGTCTCTCGTGGATCTCTGAGGGTCCACCTTGACCAATTTGGGAATCACTGGTTTAGAGCAAAACTCTCGATAATGATTAATTTAAACTTACTCTAAATTAGAAAGTGCAGCAGAAAAGTTGTACAAAAAGCTGTAAGTCGTCGATGCTACTAGGGAGAGTAAAACAAAGATGCTCAGAGTTCCCCAAGCTATAGGCTGTCTGGCAAACAGAAACACCATAAGAGCAGGGCAGATGATGTACAGCTGAACATCCACTGATAGATACCAAGTTTGAGGGAGACACTGAAACGAAAAATACAAGGATCATTAAGCCCCAGAGCTTGAGTGGGTAAACGATGGAATGACACATTACACACAGTATTATTTCTAGAATGAAGATTATCGTTCAATATCTCTCTCGATGGTCCTGTGTATTTGGACTGTATCATGTACTAAACTTATGTTTAATTGAAAACTCCTATACTCTTTTTTACAGTAACATAACGGCATTGAACCTGGTGGTAAGCACAGAGTAATCGAAAAAATAAAGATGGTCGCTGAGACATCTACACTCCATCGGCATTTGTCGTTATTATGCCAGCATATAAACCACTCGCCAACTATGTATATATATATATTGGCTGATCTCGAAGCGTAATAAAGTAAACGAGAAAGAGTGCAAGGTATTCGTGGCCAAGTCAGATACAGATGCCTACCAACCTGTAACTCTACTCCCTATAATTACACACTCCGCATTTTATTTCAAGAAAGTTAAACAGATATCTAATGACTTGAATTACAAGCTTTTTAGTAACTTGTGATGCTACTGCATAGACTGACAGAAAAGAATACTCACTATGTTACTAGGATTCACATAGTTCTGCACATGTAGCAAGGCAGACCACCAATACATCCGACAGCTTTCGATGGTTTGAGCAACGTTCAGCCAGTATGGTCCATCAGAGGCATGGTGAAAGACTGACATTTGAAGCAGGATAACCGCGGCGAACAGTGGGAACATCCGAAGCAACCGATTTAAGTAGAAGAGGTGTATTGATTTTATGAAACGAGCTGCAAATAATGTCTATCAGTTAGTTGAAACTTTGGGCGTGCCTTGTTAATCAAAAATAATTGCGTGAGCAATACCGAGACAAACATAAGTGATGGAAATATTAAATTAATTTAAGCAGTTGTACTGTTTATATTTGTATGTATGTAACTAAATGTTAACATACTGTTTTTCCGTGAAAAACATTTTGATATTATCAATTTTACTGTACAATGCTAAGTGGTGGTAGGCAATAAATACTTCATTGTTATTAAAGTTTAAATTACACTTAACAGCTGCTCGCGACTTCGTCTGAGTATAGCTTTCTGTATTACGACATTATACTCGTATATCGACATTATAATGTATACTAATGTAATCTTTAGATAGACAAATGAATTCCTTATTATTATCTATAAAATGTTGAATATAAAAATCTGTATACGACGTGAATCATATAAAAAACGTCTTTGAACATGTCATTTGATGCCCATTTATATACCGGATTTGATTTAACATTATTATTTTTCGCAGCTAATGTTGCAGATACAAAAAATAGAATATGGTGTATGAGAGAAAGCATTGACTGCATTCCTTGTATTTGAACACTTATTTTAAATTATTCCGCCTTATGTGATTTACCCTTAGTCTACCTAAGTATGGTCGGCCCACAATATTTTCTTCTTCCACCTTCCTCTGTGAGATGCTTACTATCAAACTATTTATACCCAATTCGCATATACCTTCTTCGGTTTTCCTCTACTCTTGTTTATGTTCACCTTCATTCTTTACAGTACTCTAGTTATATGATACGACTTTCATTTCGTCTTACGACATGCTGATTAACTTCTCTATCATTGTTACTCCATATATTTGTATTTGTATATATTATTATTGGTATTCCAATATTCTGTTTGAGCTATTAATTCCTAATCTACGGCATTGTAGTAAAATTAAGGTGTCAAATAAGTGAAGCGTTTTGGAAGAAAGAAGGGTAAAGTTAATGAAGTAATTACTTCAAATTTGTTTCACTGGTGCTAGTACCATACTTCATGAGATTACTAACTCCTATGTCATTTTACTTACACTATGCACTGCATTTCTGCCACATACGATCTTTTTTCATTTGTCTTATAATCATTTACTAAATGTCTTTTAATATTAATTGTATTTAAATAGTTTTATGCAGATTTTCCTGAGGCTTTAGGTAATATCAAGGTTTACTTGTGATCCCCGAGACCTGTCGCTATTTCGCCCATCATTTGTTTCTTCTATTATTCGCATGTCACTTAATATCATCATTGTGTGCAATCAATTAACCAAGTTACCGAAAATCAGAGCAGTAACGTTATACGAAAAAAACAACATGACAATAGAAATTGTACAATAAATGTTCTGTTTCATTGTACTAACCTTCAATCCATTGTTCTTTAAACCTCAGCAATTAGTATACACCAAAGTACCATTTATATATTTTTAATATTAGTGCATTCAAAAATGAAAGGAATAAATAAGTGCATGAAGCTGACCCCTGCTGCAAACTTACAACTATATTGAATTTATCGCTATCTCTAACGTATATATTGATTTGACTATACGAGGAACGGATAATTTGCAGGAACAGTCTAGGTTTCTCTTCTCAACTAATGACGTTAAAAAGTTAATTAAAATTTGACTCACTTCTTGTCGTTTTTCCAATAGTAGTGTAAACAACAAGGATGCCGCTCAGCAAGAAGAACGTATCGACTGTAATCGGAGCTGCATTGATCCAAGTCATTGTGAAACTCGTTAAATTCTGAAAACAAATATTGTCTTGTAATCCAATCGAAACAGGTATTTGTACCATGAATTCTGTAGTATTCAACTTGACATAATCGCAATTGTAATTCTGTACTAATAACAATGAGATAGTATAAAAAGTATTACAGTATTAAAGACATAACAAGGTGAAAATCGGGGGAGGAGAAAATTAATCACTTACATCAATCGTATATCGTAGATTGTGGATATAAGTAAGTAAGGTCATCGAGTAGACGTGGCCTACGACGACCCACAACATGGAAATTGCTCTGATTCCATCGACGCATTCCAACGCGCCGGGGGATGATTTGAAGGTGAGGAAACGTCTACTATTGGTATAAACAGAGAAGCTCGAGTATAATCGATTAATCGAGGATGAATCTGTAAAGAAAACACCAAAATAATAAATTAATCAATGATGTGTTGTACAGAAAAAATAGGAAAACAATTGAAAGTTTTGAGACGAAATCGATAATGTGGGAGAACCATTGATCACATTGGTTTTCAGTAAATGTACAGACATGAGTCACTTCAAAATACACTGTACATTATTTAATTTTTGATATTACAACCCACTTATATATGCATGAACTTATTACCGGGCAAATAGCTAATATAATTTAACACCTCCTTGTAGAACTCAGTACTATTATCTGAAAAACTTTTAATGATTTTGATGACCCTAAAACATTTGAAGGGCAACTTATGATTATTTATAGTATTAATTACGCCGGTCCTTCATAAATCTAGGTTACTTTTGCGAACCTCAATTAAATTATCAAGGACTTATTAGGAGTGCACAGTTAAGAAATTGTCTCTTTAATCATTTTCTAGCTCCCAAATTATTATATTAAAAAATGTTTTCCACTACTTGATTTTAAAATGTAAATATGATATGCAAAACTGATTAAACTAATATTTTATTTGTATCTGAGAAATAATCATTTCTATTATGTGTTTCTCATATACAAAATATATTTCTCAATTACCTACTAATGATATATAAGTCACCAGATGATATTTCAATTTTTATCTATTCCCAGATAATTATTTACCTGATGAATATAAACGTAATAGTGTAATTGGTTGCTATTTTCGAAATACTCTACGCTGTAGCAAAGAAAATAATATCAGTTACGTACATGAAATTTATAGAATAAGAAAATTAAATGAAAAAGCCTTTCGTAATTATTATAATTCTTATTACAATGTGAACGAAATATCATAATTTGTATAAACAAGCAAAAACCAACACAAAATAAAACAATAAGCTATTCCTGATTTTTCAATAATTTTATGGATACGAAAGGAAACATATGGAATGCTAATTGCTACTTACCTCGTTTTAAAGCGAAGGTGAGATATAAGTCATATGTTGTACTGACTGCGATGATAACTGCGAGCAGGGAGAAAATAACTCTGTAACAACGTTGACATTTTAAAACTAATTATGTGGGTGCAAAGACTTCTTCTGCTATCAAGAAGTATACTTCCGTATCCTCCAATATAGGCGGAGTAAAAGGTATAAAAGGTGTACCACACAATGAATGAGGAGGAGCAGGATGTCAATAGAACATTGTTATTAATGAATAATGACTTCAGTTTCAAGGTTATTAAGAAGCTGAGGAGAGATAACTAGGAAGTACATAAAATATAGCAGATGATACTCACATAGCTGTGTAGTCTGCACCCGACATTTTTTTATCATTTGGTAGGCGACAGAAATACTCTCCATATGTTAAATTTCTAAATGGTGTTTGTGATATAAGAAAGTCTATGGCTTGTTGCGATGAACAAACTTTCGGTACGCAGATGCCTAATGTCGAGCCACTTGTCATCGTTGTAAGCATTGGTAATAGTCTAAAATAAAGGTCAAATTAAGTAATTAACAAAATATGTTCATTATAATTAGGGCATATTCATTACTCTATGCTCTTGGGTTAACTATTTTCTATTCATTCAGCTCATAAAGACAAAGGTTTAATGAAATATAAAGTTTTTATAGGTCTTATTTTGTAAATATTTACCACTATGTCTTCTTATTTTAATACAAATAAAAAGTTTAAATCTCTGTTAGCTAGATGTATATCGAAATACTATCATGAAGTCAACCGGTCAAAGCTTATCTCAAGCAAAAGTTAACTAAAAAAAGTGTCTGGTGGCTATTCGGTGGACCAGTACTGGTGTCATACACTACACTTCCATGATGTCTGGCCAGACAATTATTGCAGATTAGTCATTAAACAACCGAGACTAGACAGTTTCTCTAGCCTACTGATGCTTCAGAACAACGCTAGACCCCATACTTCACGACAAGCGATCGCTAAATTAGAGGAATTGCGGCGCGAAACCAGTTTTTCCAAAATCGTAAGGAAAAAATTAAATTCCGATGAGGCAGTCTAAACCATCTTCAAAAGCTTTATTGTTCTACGCTGCTACAACTTTTCAGCAATAGAATCGATAAAATTACCAACAAAATTTTGAAAGTGCATAGATAATAATTGTACATACTTCGATTGATTTGTACATAATTTCATAATTTTCTTTTCTTTTTAGTTTTTCCTTATAAAAAGCAAATGTTATACGTAAGGACCTAATAACACTAACACAAATATTACCTTAATTCAGGCTGACTTTGCCCGGTCAGTTCCATTGCAAATCGCCTAAGTTTAAAAGAGGTTTCGACTAGAGCAATAGTTTCATTGTCAGGTTGAGGCCACGGCAACTTCCGGTAATGGTATCTCAGGCCAAGGAATATCTGGCCATTCCGGGAATTCGGGTATCTGTATTGGGTTTTGTTGGAAGGGCACTAAGATCGCGCAATATTTTCCTTGTATTTCCATGTTATTAATCAGTTCGTTAATCCCTAAGCATTGGAAGTAATCACCAAAGTCATTAACATTTCCACCGAGTAGGCCGCTCGGAACTTTTGCACTAGCATCCAAGACTAAAATCAAAGTATACGTAATTAGATTCAAATAATTTTCTAGAATTTAATTGGAAATAAATAGAAATACGAAGTTTTAATTTAATCGTTAAGTATTGCAACGTAGCTGCGAATGAACTTAAAAACTCAGATAAAACCACAAATCAATGATTAGAGTGAACAGTTAAGTTAAATTGAATAATTTTTGTCTTCTAAAATATATTAATAAAACGTATTTAAAATAACTAAATATGTACTCACACTGTATCCCTAGAGAATTATTTCGCAAAAATGTCATTTGTTGGGTACATTGTTCTTCATTTATTACACTCTCATACAAATCATTGTCGAAAGCACGTCTAAAGTCAACGTAACTCTCACGTTCAACACTGCAGGCGGAATTAAAAATAAACACAATAAATAACAATTCCCTGAGATCCATCTCGTCCGCTTGGATCGAATTCTAAAACATGAATACGTATAAATGAGCTGTATGAAAGTTTATATACAAGTATATCGAACCGATAAAGTAGGCATATGACTCAAATATAAACCATTATTATAATCATAGTGATTAGGATAACTTTACTAAATCAACAGATAAAGTTATCGGCGGCCTTTAGAATCGGTTAGCAGAACGCGAATTGACACATTTAAATATAATGCCTGGTAAAGTTAATTTCTAATTATTAAAACGTGTAGAACGTATCTTAAGGTTAGAAAAGTTCTGAAAGATAACAAAGGACTAATAACTGCACTGGCATGACACTGACAATGGCAGTACCATATTAATTTGTGGTCTTTAGTTTGATAGGCCCATTCGGCAATTCCATATACTTATAAACAGCACTACAATTCAAGTAAGGATACCGCTTGGCTTTTCTTTCTTATTTTGTCAAATAACCAAGGCTATTGACCTGATAAGTCTTTACTGTTCACCGAGTATGGTGGTGAGGCATGAAGTTACTTGGACGAAATAGTATCTAGCACGAGGATGTTGAAGACCTTTGCATCGGTCAATAGAATCGCAGGCAGTTTTATATACTTACTAGCTGTTACCCGCAGCTACTCATGCGGTTTTTTCATATTGTAAATTACTTCTGATAAGATCAGCAATCTGTAACTGAAAGTTCCATGAAAAATGGTTCAAACGTTTTGGAGATAGTACTGCAAACGAAGCCACGGATGATAGCTAGTCTAAAATAAAGTAGCCTATGTCACCCGCTATAATTTTAAATATTCGGTCAGTGAAATTTTTATCAAAATCGCTCCAGCCGTTTCGGAGATTACCCGGAACAAATAGACAGACAGACAAACAAAAACTTTAATAATTGTATTTTTGTTATCAGTATCGTGTATACGTTCATATCCTACCAGAAAAAAGTCGTTATTTTGATATTACATACAGACACTTCATTTTTATTATATGTATTTAGAATCTAAAAATTTTAACTCAATACATATAACTGGCTAAAGAAAGAAAGAACATTAATTTATAGAACCTATGTACTTACTTTGTATGTTCAGATGTGAAATAGAGTATCTTGTGTTACGTTGTTAGCAAATGAATGCTGTGTCGCTATATACAATAAAAAACTTACTTAAAAGCTTCAAACTTCACGACTGGACGTTACTTGCCTCAGAGGTCTGTTCGTAATAAAATTCTTTGGGGATAGTAGTATCACATTTTAAACCATTTATTATAATTACATTTACAATTACAGATCACCTATGATCAATATTTCGCAATGTTCATAATTGTTATAATTTCTTGTTTCGTGTATTTGGAAAGAATTAATTACTCGTAAGTCGCAGCCTTGCTTTCCGCATGTCACCAAATCTCGCTTAAAACATGTACGTGTATATTTGACGGTTTGGTATTAAAATATAATTGACTTTAGTTACTTGGAATTGGTACAATAATACTTGGTTAGTCATCGAATTCAACACAATTAAGAATTAATGTATCTATTTGTTTCTTATTATATACACTATGCAATAGGTATATCATCATCATCATATTACCCTTACCACATCTAAGTAGGGTCGGCACAACATGTTTTCTTTTTCCACTCTCCTCTGTTAGATGACATCTCAGTATTCATAGTTTTTATACCTATATCATTTTTCACACAATCCATCCACACCTTCTTTGATCTCCCTTTACCCCTATATCCGTCCACTTACAAACTTAAAACTTTTTTTGTTAAATGACTTTCATCTCTTCTCATAATATGCCCGTACCATGCTAATCTATTACTCTTCAACATCTCTGTCACTGGTGCTATTTTCAAATGTCCACTAATATACTTATTCTTAATCTTATCCATTCTAGTTACACCACACATCCATCTTAATATTCGCATCTCTGCACCATGTAATCTTTTCTTATCCGCCTCTTTTGTAGCCCAGCTCTCAGATCCATATAGCCAGACTGGTCTTATTATAGTTTTATACACCTTATCCTTGAGTTTCAACGGCATTCGTGGGTCATAAACTACCCCAGATACCTTTCGCCAATTCATCCACCCTGCATTTATCCTTTTCTTCAAGCCCTTGTCTATGCCACCTTCATTTTGGATCAATGAAGCGAGGTACCGAAAATTGGTGCAGACTGGTAAGAGTACACCGTTTAAGGTGTTATGACTAAAATTAGATGGACCCCCGAAGTCGCAGAACAAATATTTAGTTTTTATTCTACTAGTCTTTAAACCAACATTCTCCAGTTTTTCTCGCATTTCTCCAGCCTATTCTGGACAACGGCAGCATTTTCTCCAACAAGAACAATATCGTCAGCAAACAGCGTGCATCCATAACACGAAGAAATAAATAAGGACTTAGAGCTGATCCCTGATGCAAGCCTATAGCCACATGGAAGTTGTCAGCCTCGGGCTTAACATGTGTTTTCGCTTGACTATACAAACAACGGATAACTTGAAAGTATTGCCCAGGTATTCTTTTCTTTTTCAGCGCCCACTACAGAACATCCCAAGGTACTCGAGCATATGCCTTTTCTGGTTTGCAATAGGTATATATTACATGATATATTGTTTGGATCGATTACGAATTCAGTTTAGTATAAAATATTTGCACGTAAATTTGAATCATTGGGATAATACGAGAACAAGGACAATGGAATAAAATGATTTAAGAATCATGAATTTTTTTATTCATTTATGCTCAGAAATAAACTTATGAACGTCAAAGACTTTATCATCGGTACAGAAAAAATATCAGTCAAACTGTATTGTTGGGACGAAACTATTGACTGTCTTAATGAATTGTAATGAATTTCCAAGTAGTAAATTTTAGTACAGATAAACTAGTTCTCTTTACAAGGTTAGGAAATGGCCATCTAAAATCTCGTTTCTTATATGAAATATCTGATTTTAAGTCGGGAACATCTTAGATAGTATAATTAAATTCCCTTCTAATAAACTGGATTTAGTAAAAGACCGACATAATTTAAATACTAGAAACGATTACAAATTGGTCATTCAATGCTTGAGGCTCACTAAGACCAGTAACAAGTTTTTTTAGGTAATAGTATTTGGTTTTATAACAAAATTCCAAAGCACATTACCGGTTTGCCAGGTATTTGGGTCAAGCAGCATATCAAGCTTGTTTTAATGTCTAAAGGTGGACCAATATGTGAACGACGGTGATCTATGGCAATGATGCCGGCTTCTGTGCATCCACCAAAAACCAATGTAACTGTTTATGGCTATAACTATGTATGTTTGTAAATATATGTTATGTGTTAGTCTTGACGTTCATAAGCGCCTTTTCAGGGCCTACATTGAATAAGTATTAATGACTTAAAGAAATTATTAGACATGCAAGCAATTCATGCTATAATCGAATGTACTATTTTGGACTTTGTACAATAATAACAACTGATTTTGTTACAAACTTAATCAGATAAAAGTTAGATTAGTTCCTATTAAATGATTCATTAAATATATAATTAATCTAATTTGTTGATAATAATTCTGTGTCATGTCTGGACGATAATTTCTATATACACTTTAAGATTGTCGAAAACGTGTGGAAAAAGGAAATTAAATAACCCTCCAGTTGATATGTACAATTGCAAGAGATGGTACCCTTGATTCTTCTAACACGGGTTTTGGATGAAGAATCACAATTCGCAATGCCACATCACTTCACTTACCCCTTACGAAATAGCGAAATTGTAATAGATTGAGACCTCGACACTTTTTAGTAAAAAAGGCAAATGTGGTGTCTCAATTCTACTTTATGGGATTAATCGTTGTATTTCCAGAAACTTAGAGGTTTTCGTCCATGTAAGTGAGGATTGTCGATATCTATACATATAATAGGAATGTAAATCCAATGTGTCTGTACTTTTTTGATTTTTGAGAAAAACATTGTTGCAGGTGTCTAGCAATAAGTAATAGAACCCATTTCGATCATTTTTAGAAATGTCTGTCTGTCTGTCTATCTGTCTGTTTATTTGAACAGGCATCACTGGTGAAGTACTAGGTTTCTGACAAAACACCAGCCTAAATCACCGATAAACCACCAGCATAAACATTACCACAGTATTACATTACTAAGACATAGAACGAAAGAAAAATGGTTAATATTTTTTTTTTCAGATAAATAAATATTAATACCCTAATATGTTCAGTCATTAATTAATATGCATTATTGCTAATAGATGGCGTTCAACCATCATTCTATAAATCTATTACTACTATAATATACAATCTAAAAATTGGCCAATTACAAATATTACATATTTGTATAAATTGAATAACTAACTTCATACTTTGTATAAGTAAAATATGATTTTTATTTTTCGATCGCCTAAGATTTATGATTAAAATGGTAATTAATTTTGTGTTGAAAATATTACAAGTTACTGAACCTTATCACGTTTTAGGACAATTTTTTATTATAATAGAAAAATAAATAAACTAAAATCTTTCATTGAACATGAATGGAAGAAAAAATCGTCTTTTGAAGCAATAACAGACTACATATTGACGACAACAGATGGCGCTAAACTTATAATTGTATTAGTTTACTATCGCAAGAATATTATTGTAAGGAAGAGTACAGATAACAATGAGATTATTTCTGTGTTGTTAGGTTTATTACAAATTATAATTTTCGTCAATTTACCTTGATTCAAATGTCTTAAATACGCTTTCAATTAATGAATACCTTTTGGTTTATGCATTAGAGTTTATGAAGCGATGATGGCTCAGTTGGTAGTGTGTTCGGACACAGCGTCGAAGAACGTAGGTTTCGAATCTAAGAAACTGAGTCAGAGCTTTCGTGAGGAAACCTGCACCTGAGAAATGTTCTTGTAGTACCACCGTATGTGGGAAAAATATAGACCTGTGGATTTCTCAGAGTGTGAAATCGCCAATACGTTGTGGGTTGGCGTCGTGATTATGACCTATACCTTCCTTCAGGAAGAGGCCTATGACCCTGCAGTGGGTCTCTTACAGGCTGATGATGATGATGATGTTACAGTGAACGTGCTGCTAATTTGTGTGGTATTTAAAGTTTTGTTTTACTTGTACACCCTAATTACCCCCACTCTACTGCATGGAACATATCCATCCAAAGGTTGCCTGGAAGAGATTGCTATTATTAATAAGGCCGCCCTTTGTACTAGTCACATCATTATAATGTTTTATAGCGTTTACTTACAATGTTGTACATTAAAGATTAAATAAACAAATAAAATAAATTTGAAGGTCATCCATATTGTTGAATTACTTACTCAATTCTGAATCGCATGTTGTATAAGTGCAAAAGGGTTTCACTAAAGCGCATTAGAAAGGCAAGGTTTTGTACTAGAAAGTTTTGTGATTGGTTGATTTAGTTTTTTTGTATGCGCGCGCATCAAAGATGGGACACCAGCAAAAAGAAAATACGTCATATTTTACAGTCTATCTTTGATAAAAGTGAAAATGCTAACTAGATGTCTGAAAATGTGAAGAGTGCTTTTGGCTCTGATCAGTTGTGTAACTATGCCATCTGAGGCCCGTGGCAAAACCATTAGGTGTGGCCGATGTAAACATCCGTACGTTGTAATTGAATTTTATTACAATAAACCACTGAAGTAGTAACCGAACAGTATTACTAATATTGTATGCGTTTTAGTTAAATATGTAACGAATTTAATTTTCATTACATATAAGGCATTACATATTAATAATAAAATAAAAATTTCATCTTTGTAGTCCGGTGGAGCTCTACAGGCCTGTCGGACCAATACTGTAGTTGAAAAAAAAAAACAATTTAATCTTAACACTATATTTATTAACAAAATTCATTGCTCTGAGCTTTATGTTTCGCAAAAGTATCTCATCATAGTTTAAAGATTGAGCCATAGAATTTTTAGTAGACAGAATAGCCAAGTTACCTAGCCTGCCTTGTCTCATAGAGTTGCTTAAATAGTTTTTATAAATAGTAATTTCGAAAATGATCTTTCAGCCCCAGCTTCAGCCACATGAAGTGTATCAAATAACCTTAATATGGCACATACTTTAGGAAACCTGCACGACATAACATGATTCTTTATTATTAATAAACGAGCAAGTTGTCTTAATACACAAAAACATTCCTATTTCATTTCTAAAGGTGGACTGAAAACAGAGAATTTTCCTGCCAAATGATTGAGATATCCATTTTTTCTATATTTCAACAAATTCTAGGGTTTCTTTAATACAGCAGTATAATTTATTTTTTGCAAAGTAGCAGGTCGCAGAACATTAAAAATGGATACTGTTCCATTCATTGGAAGGAAACACGATTTCAGTTGATTAATAATGATGTAGTCATCGTGATGATAAGTCGTGGTGGTTTGGCTGGTGTAATATCTATCCGATGTCTGCAGGTTCAACCCTGAAACCCTGAAACCTGACCCTGAGAAATGTTCTTGTAGTATCATCGTATGTGAGATAAATACAGAACTGTGGATTTCTCGGTGTTTGAAATCGCCAATACGTCGTAGGCTGGTGTGCCCATACCTTCCTTCAGGAAGAGGCCTATGATCCTGCAGTGGGACTCTTAGAAACTGATCATGAATAATGATATCCAATTCATGATAAAATATATTCACTTTGAATAAACTTTGTTTATTTTCTCTTACGTTCTGCTAAGAGGGAAAATCTCACGAGTGTTCGGGATATATTATAAAGTCGAGTATCTTTATGTAAATTTATTTAATCTTACATCACTATTCAATTTTACAAATGACAATAAATCTGTGATTGAACATAGATCTACATAATATTCGTATGAGTATATAGTACCAGAGGTATGACAACATACAATTAATTAGGAATGTGTTTCTAATAAATATCACTAAAGGAAAATAATGACATTTTATTTGCTCTCATAGTTTACGAGTATATGTTTAATATACACGAAATATTGTATATTCCAAAATATTTTTAGCAGTTAAAAAAAGCAGTAATTCAATATTGTTATCATATGGACAGAAACAATAATCATAGCGCGTGACGTCCCAGCTTCCTAAATTTTGTTCGGACATTTATACTTTGGTATATTCATAACGAAGAAAATAATTATATTTAGCGTACTGTGATGTCGTCAGACGCCATAACCGATACAAACGTTTTAATGGAAATAAATAACAATGAAAACATATTTCAAATGGAAATGAATTATGAATATTTCTTCGTAGGTATACTAAACAGATATAAATAGTTATAAGTTAAAAGTATTTTCCAAAAAATTATTAACATTGATGAATGAGTGGCAAGTTTAACCCTTGTCAAGACAAGATAGAACTAAGATATTATAGCTAATATATCAGTTTTATTTTAGAAACGAATTTCCTTAACTACATTTAATGTAGCCACTCCGGTGGGTTTAACGTGTATAGTTTCTTAGATTACGTCATCATTTAACATCAGGTGTACTAGTAGACAAACGCTAAAACCTATAAAGCATTAAAATACATTGAACCCTTAAAAGTTCAATAATAAAGATGAGGTCTGACTAATTCTAATCTCCCAAAAAACCATTGTCAGAATAATTTAGATCACGTATGGATATAACATATGAGAATCCTTCATATTTATAGAATTATCTTCTTCCTTCGATATCATCTTGAGTGCTCCTACTAGTTGGTCTTCTCAATATAGCTGCGTTGAGTTTCTGTTTTCCGACGCGGCCTGTCGGGTCTCTTCCCAGCTATAAATTAAATAACATATTTTTTTATACATTAGCTGCACATTAAACTCCATACGTATAAAGCGTTTGAAATATTATAATTGAAGATATGGTTATAATTTTATTTGCTTCTAAAATATGAGAGAAAGCCCTTTAGTCATAACAATGAATAGTCCATCGTCACATTTACAATCTTCTAAACTTTTTGCGAACTCTTTCAAATTGAAAAGAATTGAAAACTTTAGATTGTATATTTTTCCGTGAGCCGATTTTGAGGAAATTAAATCTATGTGTTGCCCCGAACTATATTTCAGTTATTTGTAAAAGCACAATGCCAACTTCTGTAAAATTTTTGAAATCAGCATTTTGAAACCGACAGGCAAAGCTTTTAATATCACTCGTACCCATTTTTTGGTAAATATTTTCAATATATAAATACAATGATTCTTATTATAATATATTTGAAATTAGAAGCTTCAATTGTTTTCACTGATTAATGCCAAATAGAAAAAGTACTGACGACAAATAAAATGAAAAGGACTAAACGTGTAATCTACACGGAGATATAAAGTTCCGTCTATTCTTTATATTCTAACTGAGACTTGATGATGGAGGATTTGGCTATCTCCAAAAAATATGTGATCTGGTTCCCTTAGAACTTTGCGGAGACATCAGGGCTCACTGTGCATTCTAATGTATGTGCAATGCTAAGAGTTCTAAAAAACTTTTTGACATGGTACCTTCATCACCATTTCAAACTCACTCTCCCCCCTTCATACCCTAAAACTTAGAAATATTGTAACAACAACTAGATTCTCCAGAACATATGCTAGTACTATGGGCTGGATTACTCAGCACCGTTTTCACCAGGACTATAAGATGGAGCTTTTCAAAAGGAGCTTGACTATATTCTTCAAGGCAAGAAATTTAATTATATTGCCCCTTTAAAATTAAAAAAGTATTACTTTATGATGTGATAGTAATATGAATTTTGTAAAATCACATTATTGCCCTGTTATTGATGGAAGCAAGGAATTTATACACAAAACAACGTTAAGCGTGAACAAAGTAATAGTACGGACGGGTTGTCTCGTGCAGAGAGGTGTATCGTTGGCCAACAATAGGTAGAATACCATGAAAGTGATGCCGTAGAGTACAGCTCCTGTTATAATAAAGTTAAAAGGAAAAGTAAAATGTCGTGCTACTTACCGCTCATTAGTAGTTTTTGTAAGGTCGAAAATGGAGCATCAATGCAAATAGAAAGGATAAATGCAGCGATGAAGGTAAACGATGTATAGCCCACGAATCTGAAGTTCTGTAATAAAGCTAAAACTGAATTATATCTATACAAGATAAAATAACAATCTTTCTTATACTGGAATATCTTAATTACGGTTCTCCAGTATTGGCGATACTAATAAGAGTGCAAAGAATAATCCGCTATGCTAATCCTTTTCTGCGTATCTTATGCAATATTAAGTTTATATGTAAATTAGAAAATCACTTACAGTTTCAGCATTGGAGAAATAATGCGTTTTAACCCAACTTCCTTGGGCAGTGAAGATGATAGGCATATGAAGAAGGTACATAGCATAGGAGAGACGAGCCAGCAACTGCCAAAGCTTCAGTGATAGAAACCAATTTATAGGGCCTAAAAGAAAACGCAACAATTATTCATTTTTTAAAGAGATTATGTATTTTAAAATCGGGAGGGTGTTTCTTTGTAATGTGGATAATATAGAAAATATTGAACAAAGCACAATTTTTGGTAAATCTATACTTTATATACGTATCTAATTTACAAAGCTATTCATAGATATATATATTTGTTAAAATGCAAATAAAAATTAGATAGTGTAGGTTTAGTAATTTAAACTTACCGCCGTAACCCTGAACGCACGCAAATATTAACCATCCCAATGCACAGGCCCATATCGCTCGCATGTATGCGTTCAAGAAATTATCGAACATCTGATTAGTGTTGTCTGGCTGCATTACTGGGTAAATAGAGAATATACAGAAGCCCATCAGAACAAGGGAAGTAATCCAGAGCACGATTACGTTGAGCTAAAAGAAAAAATACATTAATCTTACTCATTTAATAGCGACAAAGTTTAAGAACTATTGCCAGTAGCACAACCATAAAATAGGGTGGGATTTATAAAGCTTACCTAGGAGTCTAGCAACAACAATGGTTCTCATAATATTACTAATTTTATAAATAGACAATTACTTTCTTCCTTAGATTCACAAATGTGAGGTATAATGAAATGATATAGCTGTATGTCAAATGAATATAGGACAATATAAGAATCTTGTAAATTATTTTAAATATAGTAATATCACCATAGCGTACTAGTTAAAATTTGAACTTACCCTGCTTATGCGCACTTTCTTGTCCCTATAGAGATGAAGTAAATAGCCATATATCATCCCAACGAAGAAAGGAGAAGCTCGGGGTCAATGTATTAAAGTAGTAGGTTACGAGATATTGCTCCAATTCATCAAGACGTCTGTAATTTTTTTAAGATTTTATATAAGAAATTTTTAATATCAATCAATGTTTGTCAGTATAATCTGAATATTAATAAAATGCTATTTAGTTGCCTAAATGTGAACACAAAGTCATGTTATATAATGACAGTTGTACAATAATAGAAATCACAGATATTTAAATAATAGACTAAAAATAATTACAACACAAGTACTAAGCGGTAGTGGAATTTGCTAAAAGTGATGGTAACCGTTATTTAACTTTCATCGGCTAAATACCAACAAAGAAATCCCAAGAAGGAATTTGTGTCTGGCACACTGCTGGTTGTAAAATAGTAAATCAAATTTTAGAACACAACATGAAGTAAGAAACATGTTGCGTCGACTCAAGGATAGTAAGCTAAGCCTCTTCTCTCAATTGGTTTAATGCATTTGTGGGACTTTATGCGTTGTATATACTGTTTAGAGCAAAACTCTCGATAATATTTAAAGTAAACTTACGCTATACTTAAAAGTGCAGCGGAGAAATTGTACAAAAAGCTGTATCTCGTGGATGCTACTAGGGAGAGTAAAACAAAGACGCTCAAAGCTCCCCAAGCTACAGGCTGTCTGGCAAACAGAAACACCATAAGAGCGGGGCAGATGATGTACAGCTGAACGTCCACTGATAGATACCAAGTTTGAGTGAGACACTGAAACGAAAAATACAAGGTTCGTTAAGCCCCAGAGCTTGAGTGGGTAAACGTTGGAATGACACATGATATATAATGTTTCGTAGTATTATTTCTAGAATGAAGATTATCGTTCAACATCTACATCAACATCGATGGTCCTGTGTATTTGGACTGTATCATGTATTAAACTTATGCTTAATAGAAAACTCCTATAATCTCTTTTACATCGACATAACGGCATTGAACCTGGTGGTAAGCACAGAGTAATTGAAAAAATAAAGATGGTCGCTGAGAGATCTACACTCCATCGGCATTTGTCGTTATTATGCCAGCATATAAACCACTCGCCAACTATATATATACATATTGGCTGATCTTGAAGTTTAATAAACTAAGCGAGAGTTACTATGTTTTTTATCAGTCAGTGCAAGGTAGTCGCGGCCGAGTCGGATACAGATGCTTACCACCCCATAACTCTACCTCTTATACTTATACACTCCGCATTTTATTTCAAGAAAGTTAAACAGATACCTAATGACTTGAATTACAAGCTTTGTATTAACTTGTGATGCCACGGCATAAACTAACAGGAAAGAATACTCACTATGTTGAGAGGATTCACGTAGTTCTGCACATGTAGCAAGGCAGACCACCAATATGTCTTACAGTTTTCGATGGTGTGAGCAACGTTGTGCCAGAATGGTCCATCAGATGCATGGTGAAAGACTGACACTTGAAGCAGGATGACCGCGGCGAGTAGTGGGAACATCCGAAGCAGCCGATTCAAGTAGAAGAGATGTATTGATTTTATGAAACGAGCTGCGTAGAATTTCTATCAGTTAGTTGGGAGTATCTTGCTAACCAATGAGCATTGCCTGAGCAATGCCATGACAGATATTAATGAAGGTTTTCCAATGAAGAAGATTTTGATGTTATCAGTTTTACTATAACTTAGCGCTAAATAGTGCTAAGCAATATTTTATTGTTATTGAGTTTTAAATTACTCCTAACAGCTTCCCGCGACTTATATTTTACTACATCATATATTATTTTCATATAATTCTAAACATTTTTGCAGTGCATGCCAAATAACTCTCGATGACAATATTTTTTCCAACGTATTTGACACTTATGATTACATTTTGGCCAATTTAAAAATTGTGTGTATAAATTATATTGTATGCATTATTCTGATGGATAGGCTATATTACTATAAAGTCTCATTAAAATTCACTTTATACTTTTTTGCTTACAATAGTATCAAACATCCATCCCATCTTGACAAACTTCCTCGTTTTAAAGTATTAATCAGATTTAAAACTGTTGAAGTTGCGGACGGTTGATAATATTACATAATGTATTTGATTCAGGAAGGCGTTACTTTGCGGAAATTTCCATCATGTATAAATTGTAGCACTTCTGCCTGGAATTGATTGGCCGTTGTCATATCTTACTGCAATAGAAAATATAAAAAAGAACCTGAAACCAGTAACAGGAAGGTCTCTATATTAGTAACTGAAACAACAAAATATAATTGAAACGCGCCCTTGGTTGACGTTATGCACTCGACTCTGGCGGATGGTTGCACCTATCTAATCGTCGGCTGATACTGTATTGAGTAACCGAAAAATACCGATTATCGATCACTAGATCGAGAATCGATCTGAAAATGCTCCTCGACGGAGCGAAACACGTGTAACTGATTCTCGTCAATTTAAGTTAACCTGGAACGTATTTTTTAGTTAATTATAATTTTTATATTTAGCAGTCACGTACAAACAGTATCAACCGACAACAGTTTCAACTGTCTGCCAACGTCAGATTCAACCGTCCGCCAAGGACGCGTTTTAATTACATTGTATTTTATCAGATAAAATTAAGTGTTCTTTGTTACTGTGAGAAAAGGCAGTGGCCAACCAATTCGAGGCGGAAGTGCAAAGTAACGTCCACTATAATATTACATAAAGTGTAAAAAATATTTTCTGTAATGACTCTCAATTTATTGAATATTTATAGTCATTTGAAAGTAATCGCAATTTAATTTTTGAAATAGTTTTATACATGTTTCTCTTTATACCAATTACAACAAATTAGAGATTTTCCACGTTCTTGTTATCGTGAAAAATAATTTTCTTTTTTTTTTCATGCCAAAGGTCAGCAAACAGATAGACGGGCCATCTGATGTAAAATGGCTACCGCCGCCTATGAACAACTGCAACACCAAAATATGTTTGAATTTTCTTTTTCAAGGCAAATAATGTGTTTATCTTGAGTTATTGTAAGATGTCTTCTATATTATGAATACTAATATTTTAAATTCTGCTTAACGCTATTAGAATATATTTTGTAAATTTTATCATTACTCCATAGTCTCAATAGAGAAGCGTAATATCATATACTTAAGAATTGAAGTATGAAAAAAACTATACCTTTCAAGTCTCATTAAAATCTGTTTTAGTCCTATCGAAGATTAATGCGGACAACACCAATACTAATATTAGGTCCTTACATATGAAATTGGCGTTTTGTCGAACTGGCCACTTTGATCTGTGACGAGAAATGGATACCTTACGATAACCGGATATTATCATTGCAATGTTTGAGCCCAGAAGAACCGGTCATATCATACTCCAAGCAAAAGTTGACTGAGAAAAAGGTACTGGTGAGTGTTTGGTAGGGTAGTGCTAATATCATACACTACAGCGTTCTAAGTTCTAGCTAGGCAATTATTACAGATCTATATTATCATCAATTGCAAACTATGATTGAAAAGCTAGCCGTTAAACAACCGAAACTGGATTTCAATCTCTCTAAGCTACTGCTACTTCAGGACAACGCTAGACTATAAGGTCACAATAGACAATCGCAGAATTAGAGGAACTGCGGTTGGAATGTTTTCGATACCCACCATACTCCCCGGACCTTACTCCAACCAACTACCACTTTTTCGAATTTTGGCCATATTTTGCGAGGAAAAAAAATTCAATTTCCATGAGACAGTTCAAAGAATTAAATTAGATAGGAGATTAGAAAAGATTTTATTGATTGTCGCTCCCACAATTTTTTCAGCAAAGGAATCAATGAACTGCCTATAAAATGACGAAAGTATAAAAATAATATTAGTATATATATACTACGACTGGTTAAATATATAATTTCCTTACTTTTTTTACTTTTGCCATATAAAACGTTAATTTCATATTTAAGGACATAATATTAAAACATAATATTAAAGGCAGAAAAGTCCTAGAGTGGCGACCACGTATAGGAAAGCGCAGCGCGGGACGGCCTCCCACCAGATGGACCGATGACATAATTAAGGTTGCGGGGAGCCGTTGGTTACAGGCGGCACAAAGCCGTACGCTGTGGAGATCGTGTGGTGAGGCCTATGTCCAGCAGTGAACTTCTGTAGGCTGAGATGATGATGATATTAAAATCCCAATAGCAGTGTTTGTTTATTTATTTTTATCTGGTACTATCAATTAAATTTCTTTTACATTTTGTAGTTTATTCATTAAGAAAGGACATAAAAATCCAATCAAATATAAATTGCAGGTCAGAAAGGATTCTAACTGAGATGGAACTAAAAATGTGCAAATGGGCAGTATTAATTTATAGTTTGACTCACTTCTTGTCGTTTTTCCAATAGTAGTGTAAACAACAAGGATGCCGCTGAGCAAAAAGAATGTATCGACTGCAATCGGAGCTGCAGTGATAGTCAATGTGAAACTCGTAAAATACTGAAAACAAAGATTATCTTGTAATTCAATCGGAACAGGTATTTGCACCATGATATCTGTAGTATTCAACTTGATATAACCTCATATGGGCTTATAACAATGGGAGGGATCAGGTTATAGTCATGATAAAAAAAAAAAAATATGTCAAGTGGGTTTATCTACAACACCGCATTAGCTCCTGGACGGTCCAAAACCAGTTCCATACAAACGAATGTACACTTCATGAGGCACATGTCATCAGACTGGTGGCAGCATAAATTTAAAAAATACCTGATTGTTTGCGAGACTCCGAATAATAATAAATTATGCATTGAAAATTATTCATTTTTAAATTAAATGTATTTTTAAATTATTTTTATTTTAGTGGGAACTTTTATTTACTAAACCATGACATTTATAATCTATGATGTCATGAAATAAAAAAAAAATATAAACGTAACCCGCCATTTTGAGATCTGGGTCTTATAAAATTAACCGAGGCGTTAATTTAAGTGTTTTAACGTTATATTTAACGGGCAAAACATAAAAAAAACAATCTATATACATATAAATATTAACTACAATACCTAATACCTACTTATTGTTATTTGTAATATCAAAAATATATTGTTAGACAACATAAATGAGGTAGTATTAAAATTAACAAACGCGCTAAATAATTTTCTATTCAAAATTTTTATAAATAATTTATATTATATGAAAGACAAAAAGCTTAACATTTCGGGAGGAGGAAATTAATCACTTACATCAATTGTATATCGCAGATTGTGGATATAAGCATGTAAACTCATCGAGTAAACGTGACCGACAACGACCCACAACATGGAAATTGCTCTGATTCCATCGACACATTCCAACGCGCCGGGGGATGATTTGAAGGTGAGGAAACGTTTACTATTGGTATAAATAGAGAAGCTCGAGTACAATTGATTAACAGAAGAATCTGTAAAGAAATATTTAATTAATATAAGGAATGGCTCAATGTGTTGCATGGAGAAATAGGAAATATATTCAATCCAAAATAATCATAATTATGAGAAAACTTAGATATTACGGGATACCCATTGATCACATTTTTAGTGTATGTACAGAGAGGAGATACTTCTGAATACACTGAACCATTTTTTTTTTATTCACATGGGGAGATACATCATGGACATACCACCCTCTCGGGGGAGAGAGTGGGTAGTGTGAGACTCCTACTCACTAAAACTCCACGGTGTACCTGAACGCCGCTATGGTTGGGGCGACATGGGACCGTGCAAAGCTATCACCATGTCGCTCCAGCGATCAGCCCGGCGGAAGGTGTCCTCCGGGCTCCGTCCTTATAGGGAAATAGACTGAGTACACGACCAGCTACCTCCCCTCGTCAGCCGAACCTGTGCAATGAGGAGATGGGGCCCCCGACCCACCCCCTCAGGTCCGGCTACGGAGGTGGGAGGAGGCGGGCAAAACGCCGCCTCCTTCCACCGGCCCTCCTTTGGCGGAGAGGGCCACTAAGAGGGTCCACCTCTCGGGCCCTCTCCGCCGCCTTTTTTGCGAGATGACCTCCTCGCAAAAGGAGGCCATCGCATTCCACACCTGTTCGCTGCCGAGCATGGAAATACACTGAACCAGGTTTAACCTATGATATCAAAATTTACAGTTAATGTCCGGCATATTTCTAATATCGTTTGGCACCTTCTTGTAGATACAGTACTATTATCTAAAAAACTTTTAATGCTTTTGCTTAGCCTAAAACACTTCCTTTCTCAAGTTCAACTTCAACAGGTCCTTTATAAGTCTAGGTCACTTTTGCGAACACTCATTAAATTACCAAGGACTTATTAGGAGTGCAGAGTTAAGATACTAGATTAATGAAACTTTCCCTCTTTAATAATATGCTACCTTACAAATTATTATATTACAAATGTTTTCCACTAATCGTGTTTATAATGTAAATATGATATGCGAAACTGTTTAAAATAATATATTACTTGTATCTGAGAAATAATAAGTTCCATTAGATGTTTCTCACATACAAAACATATTCCTCAACGACGTACTAATGGTATATTAGTCATTAAATGATATTTAAGTTTTTATCTATTCTATTTACTTAATTAATATATAAGCGTAATAGTGTAATTGGTTGTTACTTTCGCAATAGTCTACGCTGTGGCAAAGTAACTAATATCAGTTACATACATGAAACTTTATAGAATAAGAAAATGAATAAAAATCTACCGTGATTATTATAATTCTCATTATAATGCAAACGAAACGTAGTAATTTGTATAAACTAGTAAAACTAACAGACACACTAAATAGTACGGAGTCCTAATTGCTGCTTACCTCGTTTTAAAGCGAAGGTGCAATATAAGTCATATGTTGTACTGACTGCGATGATAACTGCGAGCAGGGAGAAAATAACTCTGTAACAACATTGACATATTAAAACTAATTATGTGGGTGCAACGGCTTCTTTTGGTATCAAGAAGTATACTTCTGTATCCTCCAATATAGGTGGAGTAAAAGGTATAAAAGGTGTACCACACAATGAATGAGGAGGAGCAGGATGTCAACAGAACATTCTTATTAATGAATAATGACTTCAGTTTCAAGGTTATTAAGAAACTGAGGAGATATAACTAGGAAGTACATAAAATAAAGCAGGTGATACTCACATAGCTGTGTAGTCTGCACCTGACATTTTTTTATCATTTGGTAGCCGACAGAAATACTCTCCATATGTTAAATTTCTAAATGGTGTTTGTGATATAAGAAAGTCTATGGCTTGTTGCGATGAACAAACTTTAGGTACGCAGATGCCTAATGTAGTGCCACTTGTCACCGTTGGAAGCATTGGAAATACTCTAAAATAAAGATGAAATTAAATAATGAACAGAATATGTTCGTGATAATTAGTTCATATTCATGACATCATGCTCTTGGAGTAACTATTTTCCTTTCGTCCAGCTCATAAGGACAAAGCTTTAATGTAATATATAGTTTGTAAATGGCTTCTTTTGTAATTATTTACCACGATGTCTTCTGATTTTAATGCAAATAAAAAGCCGCATGTGTTTTTTTTTGTATTTGTAAATTACTTGTTATAATATCAGCTATCTTTTTGTGAAAGTTCCGTGAATAATTGTTCAAAAGTTTTACAAACGAAGCCATGGGTAAAAGCTACTCCGAAATAGAAAAGGATTAAATACTTTTTATAACGTCAGCTATCTGTCAGTGAAAGTCCCACGATCCAATCGTTTTGGAGACAGTACTACAGACAAAGTTACGGATGACAGCTAGTCTAAAATAAAGTAGCCTATGTCAGCCGCTGTAATTTTAACTATGCGTCAATGAAATTTCTGTCAAAATCGGTCCAGCCGTTTCAGAGATTACACGAAACAAACAGACAGATAGACAACAATTTCAAAAATTGTGTTTTTGTTATCACTATCGTGTATACGTTCATATCAGTATAAAGTCGTTATTTTGATATTACACACAGACACTTCATTTTATTATATGTATAGATTACAATTTACGATTATTCAACACTTATTAAACCATTTATTTTGTAAAAGAATAAATGAACAAGCGTAATTGAGTATTACATAAATCTCTTATAACTGAATATACAAAATCTTTATTATCAGAAATGTTTATCACTCTGGTTGAATCCAGGAGAACCAGTCAAGTCTTGTCTCAAGCGAAAGTTGACTAAAAAAAAGTGTCTGGTGGACCAGTACTGGTGTCATACACTACACTTTCCTGATATCTGGCCAGATAGTTATGGTAGATCTGTGTTGTTAACAATTGCAAACAATTATGGATAAAGTAGACGTTAAATAACCTAGAATAGTCAGTTTCTCTAACCCACTGCTCCTTCAGACCCCATACTTTGCGACAAATAGTCGCTAAATTAGGCCAGTTTTTTTCCAAATCGTAAGAAAAAAAATTAATACCGATGAGGTAGTGTAAACTATCTTCCAAGATTTTATTGTTCTTTGCTCCTACAATTTTTTCAGCAATAGAATCAGTGAAATTGTCCACAAAATGGTGAAAGAGCATAGATAATAATGGTACATACTTCGATTGATTAGTATATAATATCATAATTTTCTTATCCGTATAAAAAGCAAACTTTATATGTAAGGATCTATTAACACAATTACGTCACTAAATATTGATATACATGACTTATTTAAAGTACTCAAATATTACCTTAATTCAGGTTGACTTTGCCCGATCAGTTCCATTGCAAATCGCCTAAGTTTAAAAGAGGTTTCAACTAGAGCTATAGTTTCATTGTCAGGTTGAGGCCACGGCAATTCCGGTAATGGTATCTCAGGCCAAGGAATATATGGCCATTGTGGGAATTCGGGTATCTGTATCGGATTTTGTTGGAAAGGCACTAAGATCGCGCAATATTTTCCTTGTATTTCCATGTTATTAATCACTTCGTTAATGCCTAAGCATTGGAAGTAATCACCAAAGTCATTAACATTTCCACCAAGTAGGCCGCTCGGAACTTTTGCGCTAGCATCCAAGACTAAAATCAAAGTATACATAATTAGATTCAAATAATCTTCTAGAATTTAATTGGAAATAAAAAGTCACACGAAGTGTTAATTTAATCGTTAAGTATTGCAACGTAGCTGCGAATGAACTTAAAAACTCAGATAAAGCCACAAATCAATGATTGGAATGAACATTTAAGTTAAATTGAATAATTTTTTGTTTCTAAAATATATAAAAAAAAAAAACGTATTTAAAATAACTAAATATGTACTCACAGTGTAACCCTAGAGAATTATTTCGCAAAAATGTCATTTGTTCGGTACATTGTTCTTCATTTATTACACTCTCATACAAATCATTGTCAAAAGCATCTCTAAAGTCAACATAACCCTCACTTTCAACACTGAAGGCGGAAATAAAAATAAACACAATAAATAACAATTCCCTGAGATCCATCTCGGCCGCTTGGATCGAATTCTAAAACATGAATACGTATAAATGAGCTGTATGAAAGCTTATATACAAGTATAGCGAACCGATAAAGTAGGCATATGACTCAAATTTGAACCATTATTATAAACATAGTGATTAGGATAACTCTACTAAATCAACAGATAAAGTTATCGGCGGCATTTAGAATCGGTTAGCAAAACGCGAATTTACACATTTAAATATAATGCCTGGTAAAGTTAATTTATAATTATTAAAACGTGTAGAAGGCTATCTCAAGGTTTGAAAAGTTCTGATAGATAACAAAGGACTAATGACTGCACTGGCATGACACTGACAATGGCAGTACCATATTAATTTGTGGTCTTTAGTTTGATAGGTCATTCGGAAATTTCATATACTTGTAAACAGCTCTACAATTCAAGTAAAGATACCGATTGGCTTTTCTTTCTTATTTTGTCAAATAACCAAGGCTATTGACCTGATAAATATTTACTGTTCACTGAGTATGGTGGTGAGGCATGAAGTTATTTGGGCGAAATAGTATCTAGCACGAGTATGTTGAAGACTTTTGCATCGGTCAATAGAAACGCAGGCAGTTTTATATACTTACTAGCTGTTGCCCACAGCTCCGCATGCGTTTTTTTTTATACTGTAAATTACTTATTGTAAGATCAGCTATCTGTTAGTGAAAGTTTCATGAAACAATGGGGTCCTCATATCAAAAAATTGGTTGGAAGATTAAGTTCTGTTCATTCGCGGTACGCGGTCTTGTATACGTGCAAAAGAGTTTTACTAAAGCGCATTAAAAAGGCAAGGGTTTGTACTAGAAAGTTTTGTGATTGGCTGATTTAGTTTTTTTTGTACGCGCGCGCATCAAAGATAGACTCCAGCAAAAAGAAAATACGTCATATTTTACACTCTATCTTTGATAAAACTGAGAATGCTAGCAAGATGTCTCAAAATGTGAAGTGTTTTTGGTTCTGGTCAGTTGTGTAACTACGCCATCTGAGGTCCGTGGGAAAATCATTAGGTGTGGCCGATGTAAATATCGGTACGTTGTCATTGAATTTTATTACAATAAACCACTAAAGTAGTAACCGAATAGTATGACTAATGTTGTATACATTTTAGTAACATATCTAATGAATTTAATTTTCAAAAGTGTAGGCATTACATATTAATAATAATTTCATCTTTGTATTCCGGTGAAGCTTTAAAGGCCTGTCGGGCCAATACTGTAGTTAAAAAAAAAACAATTTAATCTTAATAAGATATTTATTCATATAATTCTTTTCTCCGAGCTTTATGTTTCGCAAAAGTTTCTCATCATAGTTTAAAGATTGAGCTATAGAATTTTTAGTAGACAGAATAGCCAAGTTACCTAGCCTGTCTTGTCTCATAGAGTTGCTTAAATAGTTTTTATAAATAGTAATTTCGAAAATGATCTTTCAACCCTAGCTTTAGCCACATGAATTGTATCAAATAACATGAATGTGGTACATACTTCAGGAAACCTGCACGACATAACATGATTCTTTATTATTAATTAACGAGCAAGTTGTCAAAGACACGAAAACTTTCCTATTTCATTTCTAAAGGTGGACTGAAGACTGAGAATTTTCCTGCCAAATGATTGAGATATCCATTTTTTCTATATTTCAACAAATTCTAGGGTTTCTTAAATACAGCAGTATAATTTATTTCTTGCAAAGTAGCAGGTCCCAGAACATTAAATATGGAAACTGTTCCATTCATTGGATGGAAACACGATTTCAGTTGATTAATAATAATGTAGTCATCGTGATGATAAGTCGTGGTGGTTTGGCTGGTGGAATATATATCCGATATCTGCAGGTTCAACTCTGAAACCCTGAAACCTGATCCTGAGAAATGTTCATGTAGTACCATCGTATGTGAGATAAATACAGAACTGTGGATTTCTCGGTGTTTGAAATCGCCAATACGTCGTAGGCTGGTGTGCCCATACCTTCCTTCAGGAAGAGGCCTATGATCCTGCAGTGGGACTCTTAGAGGCTGATCATGAATAATGATATCCAATTCATGATAAAATATATTCACTTTGAATAAACTTTGTTTATTTTCTCTTACGTTCTGCTAAGAGGGAAAATCTCACGAGTGTTCGGGATATATTATAAAGTCGAGTATCTTTATGTAAATTTATTTAATCTTACATCACTATTCAATTTTACAAATGACAATAAATCTGTGATTGAACATAGATCTACATAATATTCGTATGAGTATATAGTACCAGAGGTATGACAACATACAATTAATTAGGCATGTGCTTCTAATAAATATCACTGAAGAAAAATAATGACATTTTATTTGCTCTCATAGTTTATATGTTTAATATACACGAAATATTGTATACTCCAAAATATTTTTAGCAGTTAAAAAAAGCAGTAATTCAATATTGTTATCATATGGACAGAAATAATAATCATAGCGCGTGACGTCCCAGATTCCTAAATTTTGTTCGGACATTTATACTTTGGTATATTCATGACAAAGAAAATAATTACATTTAGCGTACTGTGATGCCGTCAGACGCCATAACCGATACAAACGTTTTAATGGAAATAAATAACAATGAAAACATATTTCAAATGGAAATGAATTATGAATATTTCTTCGTAGGTATACTAAACAGATATAAATAGTTATAAATTAAATGTATTTTCAAATAATTATTAACATTGATGAATGAGTTTCTCTGGCAAGTTTAACCCTTGTCAAGACCAGATAGATCTAAGATATTATAGCTAATATATCAGTCTTAATTTAAAAACGATTTTCCTTAACTACATTTAATGTAGGCACTCGTGTGGCTTTAACGCGTATACTTTCTTAGACTACATCATCATTTAACATCAGGTGCGATAGTAGACAAACGCTAAAACGTATAAAGTTAAAAAATAAATTGAATATTTAAAAGATCAATAATAAAGATGAGATGTGAGTATCTCAAATTTCCCAAAGAATCATTGTCAGAATCATTTATATCACGTATGGATATAACATATGAGAATCCTTCATATTTATAGAATTATCTTCATTCTTCGATATCATCTTGAGCGTTCCTACAAGTTGGTCTTCTCAATATAGCTGCGTTGAGTTTCTGTTTTCGGCCGCGGCCTGTCTGGTTTCTTCCCAGCTGAATATTTAAAAAAATATATTTTTATTCATTAGCTGCACCTCAAACTCCATACGCATCAAGCGTTTGAAGTATTATAATCGTGGATATGCTTATAATTTTATATGCTTCTCAAATACGGGAGAAAGCTACGTAAACCTAGTACAATAATAAACGGACAATAAATAGGTCCATCGTCACATATACAATCTTCTGACTTTTCTGCGAACTCTTCCAACTTGAGCAGATTTGAAAAATTTTGGCTAATATTTTTTTCCATCTGCCGATGAATGAAATTAATGAATGAAATTAATCAAGCCTATGTGTTGCTTCAAGCCTTGTTCAAGTTATTTGTGAAACAATAATGCCAAATCCTCTAGTAATTTTTGTAGTCAGCATTTGCAAACCGATAGACAAAGCTTTTAAAATTGGTTTCATTGTATCATGTTACCCTTTTTACATGATCCGCACCCATTATTAAAATTGCAAATGTTTTCAATTTATAAACACAATTATTCTTATTATTTGAAACTAAAAGCTGCAATTGTTTTCACTAATGACTGCTAAATAGAAAAAGTACTGACGACAAATAAAATGAAAAGCACTAAAAGAGATGTGAAGTGCCGTCCATTCTTTCTATTTTAACTGAGACTTGATGATGGACGATTTGGCTATCTCCAAAAAATATGTAATATGGATTCCTTAGAACTTTGCAGAGACATCAGGGCTCACTGTGCATTCTAATGTATGTACAATGCTAAGATTTCTAAGAAACTTTTTGACGTGGTACCTTCATCACCATTTCAAACTCATCCCCATACACTACAGATTTACAAAGTTGCAACATCAACAAGATTCTCTAGAGCATATGCTAGCACTGTAGAATGGATTATTAAGCACATTTTTGCCGAGGACTATAAGATGGAGCTTTTCACAAGGGGCTGAAATATATTCGTCAAGGTCAGTAATTGAATTATAATGCCCCTATAACATTATTACCCTATTATTGATGGAAGCAAGAAATTTACATACAAAATAACGTTAAACGGGAACATAGTAATAGTACAGACGGGTTGTTTGATGCAAAGCGGAGTATCGGTGGCCAATAACAGGTACAATTCCATGAAAAATGATGCCGTGGAGTACGTTTCCTGTTATAATAAAGTTAAAGAGAAAAGTAAAATCTGATGCTACTTACCGCCCATTAGAAGTTTTTGTAGGGTCGAAAATGGAGCATCAATGCAAATAGAAAGGATAAATGCTGCGATGAGGGAAAACGATGTATAGCCCACGAATCTGAAAATCTGGAACAAAATCAAAATTTGATGATATCTAAACCGAAATAGAAAACAATCTTTCTTATATTGTAAATATCTTTGGGCTATATTTACAGAAAAACAATCTTGTCACGTAGCACAATTATTTTATTCAATTACAACTGACTCAAATCGTAGGCCGGTGCACCGCACTCAGCGCACTGGACAAGGGCCCTCATACTAATGTACTATATTTATTATATACATACAAGGTTTGTTTGTACTTGAACTAATATTATTATACAATAACCTTAATTAGGGTTTTCCAATATTTGTGATACAAATAAGAGTGCAAAGCGTAGTCCGCTGTGCTGATCTTTTCTGCATATCTTATCCAATATTTAGCTTAAATGTAAAGTAAAACGACACTTACAGTTTCAGCATTGGAGAAGTAATGCGTTTTAACCCAACTTCCTTGAGCAGTGAAGATGATAGGCATATGTATAAGATACGTAGCATAGGAGAGACGAGCCAGCAGCTTCCAAAACTTTAGTGATAGAAACCAATTTATAGGTCCTAAAAGAAAATTCAACAATGAATAGTTTTATAAAGAAATATTCTGTTTTAAATTCGGAAGGGTGTCTCTTTGTTATGTGAATAATTTAAAAAATATTGAGCAGAACATATTATTTTTGATAAAGATTTACGTATTAGTATATAATTTACAAAGCTGTATTTGTTGAAATGCAAATAAAAATTAGATAGAGTAGGTTTAGTAATTTAAACTTACCGCCGTAACCCTGAACGCACGCAAATATTAACCAACCCAATGCGCAGGCCCATATCGCTCTCATGTATGCGTTCAAGAAATTATCGAACACCTGATTATTGTAGTCTAGCTGCATTACTGGGTAAATAGAGAATATACAGAAGCTCATCAGAATAAGGGAAGTAATCCAGAGCACGATTACGTTGAGCTGAAAGAAAAAAATATTAATCTTACTCATTTGATAGCGACAAAGTTTAAAAACTATTGCCAGTAGCACAACGATGAAATAGGGTGGGATTTATAAAGCTTACCTAGGAGTCTAACAACAACAATGGTTCTCATAGTAGTATTAATTTTAGAAATAGATAATTGCTTTCTTTCTTAGATTCACAACTGTGAGGTATAATGGAATGATATAGCTGTATGTCAAATGAAAATAGGACAATATAAAAATCTTGTAAATCATTTTAAATATAGTAATATCACCATAAAATACTATATAGTCGATATTTGAACTCACCCTGCTTATGCGCACTTTCTTGTCCCTATAGAGATGAAGTAAATAGCCATATATCATCCCGACGAAGAAAGGAGAAGCTCGGGTCAATGTATTAAAGTAGTAGGTTTTGAAATATTGCTGCAATTCTTCAAGACGTCTGTAATTTTTTTAAGATTTTGTATAAGAAATCTTCAATATAAAGAATCAAGGTTGTCAATATAATCTGAATATTAATAAAATGCTATTTAGTTGCCTAAATGTGAACACAAAGTCATGTTATATAATGACAGTTGTACAATAATATAAATCCTAGATATTTAAATAATAGACTAAAAATAATTACAACACAAGTACTAAACGGTAGTGGAATTGCCTAAAAGTGATGGTAACGGTATTTAACTTTCATTGGCTAAATACCAACAAAGAAATCCCAAGAAGGAATCGGTGTCTGGCACACTGTTGGTTGTAAAATAGTAAAGCAAATTTTAGAACATGAAGTAAGAAACATGTTGTGTCAGCCCTGTCCAGGATGGTAAACTAAGCCTCTTCTCACACTAGCCTTAATTCATTTTGGGACTTTATGCGTTACATATGCTGTTTAGAGCAAAACTCTCGATAATATTTAATGTAAACTTACGCTATATTAAAAAGTGCAGCAGAGAAATTGTACAAAAAGCTATATGTCGTGGATGCTACAAGGGAGAGTAAAACAAAGACGCTCAGAGCTCCCCAAGCTATAGGCTGTCTGGCAAACAGAAACACCATAAGAGCAGGACAGATGATGTACAGCTGAACATCCACTGATAGATACCAAGTTTGAGGGAGACACTGAAACGAGAAATACAAGGTTCGTTAAGCCCCAGAGCTTGAGTGGGTAAACGATGGAATGACACATTACACACAGTATTATTTCTAGAATGAAGATTATCGTTTAATATCTCTCTCAATGGTCTTGTGTCTTTCGATCTTATCGTGTACTAAACTTGTGTTTAATTGAAAACTCCTACACTCTTTTTTACGGTAACATAACGGCATTGAACATGGTGGTAAGCACAGAGTAATCCAAAAAATGTCGGTGTTATGCCAGCATATAAACCACTCACCAACTGTATATATATGGGCTGATCTCGAAGTTTAATAAACTAAGCGAGAGTTACTATGTTTTTTATCACTTAGTGCAAGGTAGTCATGGCTGAGTCGGATACAGATGCCTACCACCCCATAACTCTACTCCTTATACTTATACACTCCGTATTTTATTTCAAGAAAGTTTCACAAGTACCTAATGACTTGAATTACAAGCTTTGTATTAACTTGTGATGCCACTGCATAGACCAACAGGAAAGAATACTCACTATGTTGACAGGATTCACGTAGTTCTGCACATGTAGCAAGGCAGACCACCAATGCATCCTACAGTTTTCGATGGTGTGAGCAACGTTCAGCCAGTATGGTCCATCAGATGCATGGTGAAAGACTGACATTTGAAGCAGGATGACCGCGGCGAGTAGTGGGAACATCCGAAGCAGCCGATTCAAGTAGAAGAGGTGTATTGATTTTATGAAACGAGCTGCGAAGAATTTCCATCGGTTAGTTGGGAGTATCTTGCTAACCAATGAGCATTGCCTGAGCAATGCCATGACAGATATTATTAAATTAATTGATACAACTATATGTATGTAACTAAATATTAACTTCTGTGTAAATGTTAACATACTATTTTTCAATGAAGAAAATTTTGATGTTATCAGTTTTACTATAACTTTGCGCTAAGTGGTGTTAAGCAGTAATTTAATGTTATTGAGTTTTACATTACACCTAACAGCTTCCCGTGACTTTGTCTGAGTTTATATCTATATATTTTACTACATCATATATTATTTTCGTATAATTCTATACATTTTTGCAGTGTATGCCAAATAACTCTCGATAACAATATTTTTATCTAAAGTATTTGACACTTATGATTACATTTTGGCCAATTTAAAAATTGTGTGTATAAATTATATTGTATGCATTATTCTGATGGATAGGCTATATTACTATAAAGTTTCATTAAAATTCACTTAATACTTTTTGCTTAAAATAGTACCAAACATCCATCCCATCTTGACAAACTTCCTCGTTTTATAGTATTAATCAGATTTAAAACTGTTGAAGTTGCAGACGGTTGCTAATATTACATAATGTATTTGATTCAGGAAGGCGTTACTGTGCGGAAATTTCCATCATATATAAATTGTAGCACTTCTGCCTGGAATTGATTGGCCGTTGTCACATCTTACTGCAATAGAAAATATAAAAAAGAACCTGAAACCAGTAACAGGAAGGTCGCTATATTAGTAACTGAAGCAACAAAATATAATTGAAACGCGCCCTTGGTTGACGGTATGCACTCGACTCTGGCGGATGGTTACACCTATCTAATCGTCGGCTGATACTGTACTGAGTAACCGAAAAATACCGATTATCGATCACTAGATCGAGAATCGATCTGTAAATGCTCCTCGACGGAGCGAAACACGTGTAACTGCTTCTCGTCAATTTAAGTTAACCTGGAACGTATTTTTTTAGTTAATTATAATTTTTATATTTAGCAGTCACGTACAAACAGTATCAACCGACAACAGTTTCAACTGTCTGCCAACGTCAGATTTTAATTACATTTTATTTTAACAGTTAAAATTAAATGTTCTTTGTTACAGCGAGAAAAGGCAGCGGCCAACCAATTCGAGGCGGAAGTGCAAAGTAACTTCCACTATAATATTACATAAAGTGTATACATTATTATCCGTAACATTTCAAAGAATTAAATTAGATACAAGATTAGAAAAGATTTTCGCTCCTACAATTTTTTCAGCAAAGGAATCAATGAACTGCCTATAAAATGGCGAAAGTATAAAAATAATACATACTACGACTGGTTAAATATATAATTTCATTGCTTTTTTACGTTTTAATTTTGCCATATAAAACGCTAATTTCATATTTAAGGGCATAATATTAAAATCCCAATAGCTGTGTTTTTTTTTTATCTGTTACTATCAATTAAATTTCTTTTACATTCTGTAGTTTATTCATTAGGAAAGGACATAAAAATTCAATCAAATATAAATTGTAGGTCAGAAAGGATTCTAACTGAGATAGAACTAAAAATGTGTAAATGGGCAGTATTAATTTATAGTTTGACTTACTTCTTGTTGTTTTTCCAATAGTAGTGTAAACAACAAGGATGCCGCTGAGCAAAAAGAATGTATCGACTGTAATCGGAGCTGCATTGATCCAAGTCATTGTGAAACTCGTTAAATTCTGAAAACAAAGATTATCTTGTAATTCAATCGAAACAGGTATTTGTACCATGAATACTGTAGTATTCAACTTGATATAATCTCATATGGACTTATAACAATGGGAGGGATCAGGTCATAGTCATGATTCAAAAAAATACGATATAAATATATGTCAAGTGGGTTTATCTACGACACCGCATTAACTCCTGGACGGTCCAAAACCAGTTCCATACAAACGAATGTACACCTCATGAGGCACATGTCATCAGACTGGTGGCAGCATAAATTTAAAAAATACCTGATTGTTTGCGAGACTCCGAATAATAATAAATTATGCATTGAAAATTATTCATTTTTAAGTTAAATGTATTTTTAAATTATTTTTATTTTATTTTATTTTAACTTTTATTTACTAAACCATGACATTTATAATCTGTGATGCCATGAAATAAAAATAAATTAAAAACGTAACCCGCCATTTTGAGATCTGGGTCTTATAAAATTAACCGAGGCGTTAATTTAAGTATTTTAACGTTATATTTAACGGGCAAAACATTAAAAACAACAAATCTATATACATATAAATATTAACTATAATACCTACTTATTTTTATTTGTAATACCAAAAATATTATGTTAAAACAGCATAAATGATGTAGTATTAAAATTAATAAACGTGCAAAATAATTTTCTATTCAAAGTTTTTATAAATAATTTATATTATGTGAAAGACAAAAAGGTTAACATTACGGGAGAAGGAAATTAATTACTTACATCAACAGTATATCTCACATTGTGGATATAAGCAAGTAAAGTCATCGAGTAGACATGACCGACAGTGACCCACAACATGGAAATTGCTCTGATTCCATCGACGCATTCCAACGCGCCGGGGGATGATTTGAAGGTGAGAAATCGTCTACTGTTGGTATAAATAGAGAAGCTCGAGTACAATTGATTAACAGAAGAATCTGTAAAGAAATATTTAATTAATATAAGGAATGGCTCAATGTGTTGCATGGAGAAATAGGAAAAATATTCAATCCAAAATAATCATAATTTCGAGAAAACTTAGATATTACGGGATACCCATTGATCACATTTTTAGTGGATATACAGAGAGGAGACACTTCTAAATACACTGAACCAGGTTTAACCTGTGATATCAAAATTTACACTTAATGTCCGGCAAATTTTAATATCAATTGGCACCTTCTTGTAGATACAGTACTATTATCTAAAAAACTTTTAACGCTTTTAAGCCTAAAACACTTCCTTTCTCAACTTCAACTTCAACTTCAACAGGTCCTTTATAAGTCTAGGTCACTTTCCGAACACTCATTAAATTACCAAGGACTTATTAGGAGTGCAGAGTTAAGATACTAAATTAATGTAACTTTCCCTCTTTAATAATATGCTACCTTACAAATTATTATATTACAAATATTTTCCACTAATCGTGTTTATAATGTAAATATGATATGCGAAACTGTTTAAAATAAAATTTACTTGTATCTGAGAAATAATAAGTTCCATTAAATGTTTCTCATATATAAAACATATTTCTCAATGACGTACTAATGGTATATCAGTCATCAAATGACATTTAAATTTTTATCTATTCCCAGGTAATTATTTACCTAATTAATATATAAGCGTAATAGTGTAATTGGTTGTTACTTTCGCAATAGTCTACGCTGTGGCAAAGAAACTAATATCAGTTACATACATGAAACTTTATAGAATACAAAAATCTACCGTAATTATTATAATTCTCATTATAATGCAAACGAAACGTCGTAATTTGTATAAACTAGTAAAAACTAACAGACACACTAACAAATGCACTCCATATTAGTACGGAGTGCTAATTGCTGCTTACCTCGTTTTAAAGCGAAGGTGAGATATAAGTCATATGTTGTACTGACTGCGATGATAACTGCGAGTAGGGAGAAAATAACTCTGTAACAACATTGACATATTAAAACTAATTATTTGGGTGCAAAGACTTCTTTTGTCATCAAAAAATATACTTCTATATCCTCCAATATAGGCAGAGTAAAAGGTATAAAAGGTATAAAAGGTGTACCACACAATGAATGAGGAGGAGCAGGATGTCAACAGAACATTCTTATTAATGAATAATGACTTCAGTTTCAAGGTTATTAAGAAGCTGAGGATAGATAACTAGGAAGTACTTAAAATAAAGCAGATGATACTCACATAGCTATGTAGTCTGCACCCGACATTTTTTTATCATTTGGTAGACGACAGAAATACTCTCCATATGTTAAATTTCTAAATGGTGTTTGTGATATAAGAAAGTCTATGGCTTGTTGCGATGAACAAACTTTCGGTACGCAGATGCCTAATGTCGAGCCACTTGTTATCGTTGTAAGCATTGGAAATACTCTAAAATAAAGATCAAATTAATTAATCATCAGAATATGTTCATGATAAACTTTTATAAAATGTATACTTTTCCTTTTGTTCTATAAAATATTGTATAGCATTAAGAATGTAAATCTAAATGTGAGGTCAAATAAATGTATTATTATTATTAATTAGTTCATATTCATGACATCATGCTCTTGGAGTAACTAGTTTATATTCGTCCAGCTCATAAGGAGAAAGCTTTAATGTAATATATAGTTTGTAAATGGCTTCTTTTGTAAATATTTACTACGACGTCTTCTTATTTTAATGCAAATAAAAAGTTAAAATCTCTCTTAACCACATGTACATCGAAATACTATCATGAAGTCAACTATTTGTAATTTTGAAATATAAATGCAAAACTTTACTGAATACGTAGGGAAATAAAATGAATGAAACTACTTTAATGCGTTTTTTTATAATTGTAAATTACTTCTTATAAAATCAGCTATCTGTTAGTGAAAGTTCCGTGAAAAATGGTTTAAACGTTTTGAAGATAGTACTGCAAACGAAGCCATGGGTAAAAGCTAGTTCAAAATAAAAAAGCTTCAATTACTTTTTATAACGTTAACTATCTGTCAGTGAAAGTGCCACGAAAATAGATCCAATCGTTTTGGAGATAGTACTACAGACGAAGCCACGGATGACAGCTAGTTTAAAATAAAGTAGCCTATGTCATCCGCTGTTATTTTAATTATCCGTCAGTAAAATTTCTTTCAAAATGGGTTCAGACGTTTCAGAGATTACACGGAACAAACAGACAGACAGATAGACAGACAAAAATTAAAAAAAAATCGTTTTTGTTGTCAGTATCGTTCATTTTTATTATAGGTATAGATTACAATTTACGATTATTCGTACGCTTTAATTAATAAAAATGTTTATTCAACATTTATTAAACCATTTATTTTGTAGAATAATAAAAGAATAAGCGTAATTGAGTAATTATTACATTTATCTCTTATAACTGAATATACAAAATCTTTATTATCACAAATGTTCATCACTCTGGTTGAATCCAGGAGAACCGGTTAAATCTTGTCTCAAGCGAAAGTTGACTATAAAAAAGTGTCTGGTGGACCAGTACTGGTGTCATACACTACACTTTCCTGATATGTGGCCAGATAGTTATGGTAGATCTGTGTTGTCAACAATAGCAAACAATGATGGATAAGCTAGACGTTAAACAACCTAGAATAGTCAGTCTCTCTAACCCACTGCTCCTTCAGACCCTATACTTTGCGACAAATGGTCGCTAAATCAGACTTAGTTAAATTAGACCAGTTATTTCGAAATCGTAAGAAAAAACTTTAATTCTGATGAGGCAGTCTAAACTATCTTCAAAGATTTTATTGTTCCTTGCTCCTACAATTTTTTCAGCAATAGAATCAATGAAATTGCCCACAAAATTGTGAAAGTGCATAGATAATAATGGTACATACTTCGATTGATTAGTATATAACTTCATAATTTTCTTTTCCATATAAAAAGTAAGCTTTATATGTAAGGATCTATTAACACAATTACGTCACTAAATATTGATATACATGACTTATTTAAAGTACTCAAATATTACCTTAATTCAGGCTGACTTTGCCCGGTCAGTTCCATTGCAAATCGCCTAAGTTTAAAAGAGGTTTCGACTAGAGCAATAGTTTCATTGTCAGGTTGAGGCCACGGCAATTCCGGTAATGGTATCTCAGGCCAAGGAATATCTGGCCATTCCGGGAATTCGGGTATCTGTATTGGGTTTTGTTGGAAGGGCACTAAGATCGCGCAATATTTTCCTTGTATTTCCATGTTATTAATCACTTCGTTAATCCCTAAGCATTGGAAGTAATCACCAAAGTCATTAACATTTCCACCAAGTAGGCCGCTCGGAACTTTTGCGCTAGCATCCAAGACTAAAATCAAAGTATACGTAATTAGATTCAAATAATCTTCTAGAATTTAATTGGAAATAAAAAGTTTTAATTTAATCGTTAAGTATTGCAACGTAGTTGCGAATGAACTTAAAAACTAAGATAAAACCACAAATCAATGATTAGAGTGAACAGTTAAGTTAAATTGAATAATTTTTGTCTTCTAAAACGTATTTAAAATAACTAAATATGTACTCACACTGTATCCCTAGAGAATTATTTCGCAAAAATGTCATTTGTTGGGTACATTGTTCTTCATTTATTACACTCTCATACAAATCATTGTCGAAAGCACGTCTAAAGTCAACGTAACTGTCACTTTCAACACTGCAGGCGGAATTAAAAATAAACACAATAAATAACAATTCCCTAAAATCCATCTCGTCCGCTTGGATCGAATTCTACAACATGAATACGTATAAATGAGCTGTATGAAAGCTTATATACAAGTATATCAAACCGATAAAGTAGGCATATGACTCAAATATAAACCATTATTATAATCATAGTGATTAGGATAACTCTACTAAATCAACAGATAAAGTTATCGGCGGCATTTAGAATCGGTTAGCAGAACGCGAATTTACACATTTAAATATAATGCCTGGTAAAGTTAATTTATAATTATTATAACGTGTAGAAGGTATCTCAAGGTTTGAAAAGTTCTGATAGATAACAAAGGACTAATGGCTGCACTGGCATGACACTGACAATGGCAGTACCATATTAATTTGTGGTCTTTAGTTTGATAGGTCATTCGGCAATTTCATATACTTTTAAACAGCTCTACAATTCAAGTAAAGATACCGCTTGGCTTTTCTTTCTTATTTTGTCAAATAACCAAGGCTATTGACCTGATAAATATTTACTGTTCACTGAGTATGGTGGTGAGGCATGAAGTTATTTGGGCGAAATAGTATCTAGCACGAGTATGTTGAAGACTTTTGCATCGGTCAATAGAAACGCAGGCAGTTTTATATACTTACTAGCTGTTGCCCACAGCTCCGCATGCGTTTTTTTTTATACTGTAAATTACTTATTGTAAGATCAGCTATCTGTTAGTGAAAGTTTCATGAAACAATGGGGTCCTCATATCAAAAAATTGGTTGGAAGATTAAGTTCTGTTCATTCGCGGTACGCGGTCTTGTATACGTGCAAAAGAGTTTTACTAAAGCGCATTAGAAAGGCAAGGTTTTGTATCGCTTCCGATTGGCGGCCGTCGCATTTAGCTATCCGTATGAATAGGGCCATCGAGGAACTCGGCGAATGGTTTCTTCGATGGCGTATAGAGGTTAATCCCGAGAAAAGCGCTGCGATCTTTTTCGATCCGGTTCAGCGTCCGCGTCCGAGCAATATAGAGTCCCTTAAATTGTATGACACCGAGATTCCTTGGGCCCTTACGGTCAAATATCTCGGGGTCACGTTAGATAGACGCCTCACGTTTAAGCAGCATGCAGTGAGAGTACGAAACAAAGCCGCTATGGTTTTGGGTCGTCTGCATCCGTTATTATGTGCTAAGAGCAAAATGTCCGTCAGACATAAGCTCACACTTTACAAAATGTGTATTCGTCCGATTTTGACGTATAGCTGTCCCGTTTTCGCGCATATGTCAAAAGCGAACTTCAAGATTTTACAAAAAATACAGAACCGTTTTCTACGAAAGGCGATCGGTGCCCCGTGGTACATCCGGAGAGTCGACCTCCATAGGGACCTGGAGATGCCGTCTATCTGGGAGTACGTAAAAACTCTCACGACTAGTTATTTCGACAGAGCCATGAATCATCCCAATCCGTTAGTGGTATCCGCCGCGACTTACGATACCGTGCCAGGCGCGCCGCGTTACAAAAGACGTCCGCGTTACATTTTCACCGACCCTCCCGAAGAAATTTCGCTAGGTAATCAAGACTACCCTTCCGTCCCTCGAAACACAGCGTGTGCGCGCCCACGCCCGCGTAATCACAGATCACGCCGCCGCGGTTTGGCTGTGAATTTTGCCCCAGCACACATTCTTAGGCCTCCCTCGGCAACTGCTCTAGCCGAGGTCCGATCCCCCGGAATGGAGCCCTCGAGCAGCTTGCATGCGCGAACAGAGTACCACTGATTCGATCAAACACTCGTCTACAACACAACACCGATCACCCCACACACGTGCACACACACTCACTCGTAGGTACACATAGTGGTGGGCTGTTTTTGTTTGTTTTTTTGCCCTTCGAACTGTAATAGTTTAGAACACAGATAGATAGATACAAAATACATGTACGGGATCGTAAAACATACATGCTTGGTAACCATGTATATTTCACGAACCCATACAGGTATGATACGGATAGGCTTAGCTTAGCTAGTTAGATTCGGGTTTTCGACGACAGCCCAAGCCGAGGCGTGCCGTGCGCCCTTGTGCTAGTCGTCCATATAAAATCGGGTGAGTGCCTTAAGCGCCCCCCCTCCCCTTAGTAGTCCGGTGGAACTGTAGAGCCTTTCCAGGCTAACAGTGTAGGTCAGTTCGAAAAAAAAAAAATAAAAAACAAGGTTTTGTACTAGACAGTTTTGTGATTGGCTGATTTAGTTTTTTTTTTGTACGCGCGCGCATCAAAGATTGACTCCAGCAAAAAGAAAATACGTCATATTTTATACTCTATCTTTGATAAAACGGAGAATGCTAGCTAGATGTCTCAAAATGTGAAGTGTTTTTGGTTCTGTTCAGTTGTGTAACTACGCCATCTGAGGTCCGTGGTAAAATCATTAGGTGTGGCCGATGTAAATATCGGTACGTTGTCACTGAATTTTATTACAATAAACCACTGAAGTAATAACCGGACATTATGACTAATATTGTATACATTTTAGTAACATATCTAATGAATTTAATTTTCAAAAGTGTAGGCATTACATATTAATAATAATTTCATCTTTGTATTCCGGTGAACCTTTAAAGGCCTGTCGGGCCAATGCTGTAGTAAAAAAAAAAACAATTTAATCTTAATAAGATATTTATTAATATAATTCTTTTCTCCGAGCTTTATGTTTCGCAAAAGTATCTCATCATAGTTTAAAGATTATGCTATAGAATTTTTAGTAGACAGAATAGCCAAGTTACTTAGCCTGTCTTGTCTCATAGAGTTGCTTAAATAGTTTTTAGAAATAGTAATTTCGAAAATGATCTTTCAGCCCTAGCTTTAGCCACATGAATTGTATCAAATAACATGAATATGGCACATACTTCAGGAAACCTGCACGACATAACATGATTCTTTATTATTAATAAACGAGCAAGTTGTGTAAGACACGAAAACTTTCCTATTTCATTTCTGAAGGTGGACCGAAAACTGAGAATTTTCCTGCCAAATGATTGAGATATCCATTTTTTCTATATTTCAACAAATTCTAGGGTTTCTTTAATACAGCAGTATAATTTATTTCTTGCAAAGTAGCGGGTCGCAGAACATTAAAAGTGGAAACTGTTCTATTCATTGGAAGGAAACACAATTCCAGTTGATTAATAATAATGTAGTCATCGTGATGATAAGTCCTGGTGGTTTGGCTGGTGGAATATCTATCCGATGTCTGCAGGTTCAACCCTGAAACCCTGAAACCTGATCCTGAGAAATGTTCTTGTAGTACCATCGTGTGTGAGAAAAATACAGAAATATGGATTTCTCAGTGTTTGAAATCGCCAATACGTCGTAGGCTGCTGTACTCATACCTTCCTTCAGGACCTCTTGGATCCTGCAGTGGGATTCTTAGAAACTGATCATGAATAATGATATCCAATTCATGATAAAATGTGTTCACTTTGAATAAACTTTATTTATTTTCTCTTACGTTCTGCTAAGAGGGAAAATCTCACTAGTGTTCGGGATATATTATAAAGTCGAGTATCTTTATGTAAATTTATTTAATCTTACATCACTATTCAATTTTACAAATAACAATAAATCTGTGATTGAACATAAATCTACATAATATTCGTATGAGTATATAGTACCAGAGGTATGACAACATACAATTAATTAGGAATGTGTTTCTAATAAATATCACTAAAGGAAAATAATGACATTTTATTTGTTCTCATAATTTATATGTTTAATATACACGAAATATTGTATACTCCAAAATATTTTAGCAGTTAATAAAAATCAGTAATTCCTTATTGTTATCAGATGAACAGAAACAATAATCATAGCGCATGGTTCGGCCTTATAAATAAATTTAATAGCTGCGCTCCAGATAATGAGATGTGTTACTGGCCTGCATCTCATTGATCGAATATGGAGTATGCAGACGCTTTAGTAACGCTGTCATTTCGACGAGTAAAGAAGAAAATTAATAATGTCACAGATAATAGACAAACGCTAAAACCTATAAAGTATAAAAATAAATTGAATATTTAAAAGATCAATAATAAAGATGAGATGTGAGTAACTCAAATTTCCCAAAGAATCATTGTCAGAATTATTTATATCACGTATGGATATAACATATGAGAATCCTTCATATTTATAGAATTATCTTCATTCTTCGATATCATCTTGAGTGTTCCTACTAGTTGGTCTTCCCAATGTAGCTGTGTTGAGTTTCTGTTTTCGGCCGCGGTCCTGTCTGATTTCTTCCCAGCTGAAAATTAAAAAATATATATTTTTATTCATTAGCTGAACCTCAAACTCCATACGTATCAAGCGTTTGAAGTATTATAATCGTGGATATGCTTATATTGTATATGCTTCTCAAATACGGGAGAAAGCTACGTAAAGCTTTGTACAATAATAAACGGACAATAAATAGGTCCATCGTCACATACACAATCTTCTGACTTTTCTGCGAACTCTTCCAACTTGAGCAGATTTGGAAAATTTTGGCTTATATTTTTTTCCGTCTGCCGATGTTGGTGAAATTAATCAAGCCTATGTGTTGCTTCAAGCTATGTTCAAGTTATTTGTGAAAAAAAAGTAGTAGTTCCTCTAATCATTTTTGAAGTCAGCATTTTCAAACCGACAGACAAAGTTTATAAAAATAGTTTCATTGTATTATGTTTCCCTTTTTATATCATCTCTACCCAATTTTTAGTAAATGTTTTCAATTTGTAAACACAATTATTCTTATTATTTGAAACTAAATGCTGCAATTGTTTTCACTAATGACTGCTAAATAGAAAAAGTACTGACGACAAATAAAATGAAAAGCACTAAAAGAGATGTGAAGTTCCGTCCATTCTTTCTACTTTAACTGAGACTTGATGATGGACGATTTGGCTATCTCCAAAAAATATGTGATCTGGATTCTTTAGAACTTTGGAGAGACATCAGGGCTCACTATGCATTCTAATGTATGTATAATACTAAGATTTCTAAGAAACTTTTTGACATGGTACCTTCATCACCATTTCAAACTCATCCCCATACACTACAGATTTACAAAATTGCAACATCAACAAGATTCTCTAGAGCATATGCTAGCACTGTATAATGGATTATTAAGCACATTTTTGCCCAGGACTATAAGATGGAGCTTTTCAAAAGGGGCTGAAATATATTCGTCAAGGTCAGTAATTTAATTATAATGCTCCTAGAACATTATTACCCTATTATTGATGGAAGCAAGAAATTTACAAATAAAATAACGTTAAACAAGAACATAGTAATAGTACAGACGGATTGTTTGGTGCAAAACGGAGTATCGGTGGCCAATAACAGGTACAATTTTATGAAAATAATGCCGTGGAGTATATTTCCTGTTATAATAAAGTTAAAGGGAAAAGTAAAATCTGGTGCTACTTACCGCCCATTAGTAGTTTTTGTAGGGTCAAAAACGGAGCATCAATGCAAATAGATAGGATAAATGCCGCGATGAGGGAAAACGATATATAGCCCACGAATCTGAAAATCTGTAACAAAATCAAAATTAGATGATATCTAGACCAAACCAGCAAACAATATTTCTTATATTGTAATATCTTAGGGTTATATTTACAGAGAAACAATCTTGTCACGTAACACAATCATTTTGTTCAATTACAACTGACTCAAATCGTGGGCCGGTGCACCACACTCAGCGCACTGGACAAGTACCCTCATACTAATTATATACATACAAGGTTTGTTTGTAATTGAACTAATATTATTATACAACAACCTTAAATACGGTTTTCCAATATTTGTGATACTAATAAGAGGGCAAAGCACAGTCCGCTGTGCTAATTTTTTCTGCATATCTTATCCAATATTTTTCCTAGGTGGTAGAGCTACGCTGAAGCTATTACTGGTTTCAGAATGAATGGGTCGGCTCGCCCGATGCGCGGGGTAGTACCACCCGACACACAGACGTGAGTCGACGTGAAGTAACAGTGCGCCCGCACTGTTGCGTTTCGTTGGGTCAGTGAGAGCGCCGGAGGCCCACATATATTAAAAGGCCGGCTACGCACTTGCGACTCCCCTGGTGTTGCTAGTGTCTATGGACGGCGGTGATCACTTATCATCAGGCGACCCACCTGTTCGTTTGCCCCCTATAATATAATAAAAACTATATATATATTAAATGTAAAGTAAAACGACACTTACAGTTTCAGCATTGGAGAAATAATACGTTTTAACCCAACTTCCTTGAGCATGAAGATGATAGGCATATGTAAAAGATACGTAGCATAGGAGAGACGAGCCAGCAGCTTCCAAACCTTCAGTGATAGAAACCAATTTATAGGACCTAAAAGAAAATTCAACAATGAATAGTTTTATAAAGAAATATTCTGTTTTAAAATCGAAAGGGTGTCTCTTTGTTATGTGAATAATTTTGAAAATATTGAGCAGAACATATTATTTTTGATAAAGATTTACGTATTAGTATGTAATTTACAAAGCTGTATCTGTTGAAATGCAACTAAAAATTAGATAAAGTAGGCTTAGTAATTTAAGCTTACCGCCGTAACCATGTACGCACGCAAATATTAACCAACCCAATGCGCAGGCCCATATCGCTCTCATGTATGCGTTCAAGAAATTATCGAACATCTGATTAGTGTTATCTGGCTGCGTTACTGGGTAAATAGAGAATATACAGAAGCCCATCAGAACAAGGGATGTAATCCAGAGCACGATTACGTTGAGCTAAAAGAAAAAAATACATTAATCTTACTCATTTAATAGCGACAAAGTTTAAAAACTGTTGCCAATAGCACAGCGATGGAATAGGGTGGGACTTATAGAGCTTACATAGGAGTCTAACAACAACAGTGATTCTTATAATATCACTAATTTTAGAAATAGACAATTACTTTCTTTCATTACCAAATGTGAGGTATAATGAAATGATATAGCTGTATATCAAATGAAAATAGGATAATATAGGAATCTTGTAAATTATTTTAAATATAGTAGTATCATCATAGCAAACTAGTTGAAATTTGAACTCACCCTGCTTATACGCACTTTCTTGTCCCTATAGAGATGAAGTAAATAGCCGTATATCATCCCCACGAAGAAAGGAGAAGCTCGTGGTAATGTATTAATGTAGTAGGTATGGAAATATTGATCCAATTCATCGAGGCGTCTGTAATTTTTTGAAGATTTTATATAGGAAATCTTCAACATAGACAGTTTCAGTTTGGCAATATAATATGAATATAATAAAATTCAATTTAGTTGCCCAAAGTGAACTTAAAACCATGAAATATAATGACAGTTGTACAAATAATAATAGAAATGCTACATATTTAAATAATAGACTAAAAATAATTACAACACAATTACTAGGCATTAGTAAACTTTGCTAAAAGTGATGGTAACCGTTATTTAGCTTTCATTGGTTAAATAGGAACAAAGATAGAATTGACGTCAGAAACACGGCCAGTCGTAAAATAGTAAGGCAAATTACAGATCACAAAATGAAATAAGAAACATATTGAGTCGACCCTCTCTAGTATAACTAAGCCTCTTCTCTCACTGGACTTGATACATTTCTGGGACTTTATGCGTTATATTGTTCATCGTTTAGAGCAGAGGCTCCCAAACTTTTTTTTCTCATAGACCCCTTTCAAAATTGTACCGGTTCTAGTGGACCCCCTGCAGGGTCAATACTACTATATGATGTCAAGCCAACATTGTTAGTTCTTCAGACTATCGAAAATAGACCAATTTTCATAGACCCCCGCTTACTAATTGTGCACTCCCATTTCTTTGTCACGCCAACGTACACCCCTATCAAATCTCTAGTGGAGCTCTGGGGGTCCACCTGGACTAATTTGGAGATCACTGGTTTAGAGCAAAACTCTCGATAATGATTAATTTAAACTTACCCTATATTAGAAAGGGCAGCAGAAAAGTTGTACAAAAAGCTGTAAGTCGTCGATGCTACTAGAGAGAGTAAAACAAAGATGCTCAGAGCTCCCCAAGCTATAGGCTGTCTGGCAAACAGAAACACCATAAGAGCAGGGCAGATGATGTACAGCTGAACATCCACTGATAGATACCAAGTTTGAGTGAGACACTGAAACGAGATATACAAGGTTCTTTAAGCCCCAGGGCTTGAGTGGGTAAACGGTGGAATGGCACATTACACATAAGATTTTATAGTATTATTTCTAGAATGAAGATTATCGTTCAATATCTCTCTCGATGGTCCTATGTCTTTGGACTGTATCATGTACTAAACTTATGTTTAATTGAAAACTCTTATACTCTTTTTTACAGTAAAATAACGGCTTTGAACATGGTGGTAGGCACAGAGTAATCCAAAAAACAAAGATGGTCACTGAGAGATCTACACTCCATCGACAGTTGTCGTTATTATGCCAGCATATAAACTAGTTACTATGTTTTGTTTATCACTTAGTGCAAAGTAGTCGTGGCCGAGTCGGATATAGATGCCTACCACCCCATAACTCTACCCCTTATACTTATACTTATACACTCCGTATTTTATTTCAAGAAAGTTTCACAAATACCTAATGACTTGAATTACAAGCTTTGTATTAACTTGTGATGCCACTGCATAGACCAACAGGAAAGAATACTCACTATGTTGACAGGATTCACGTAATTCTGCACATGTAGCAAGGCAGACCACCAATATGTCCTACAGTTTTCGATGGTGTGAGCAACGTTGTGCCAGAATGGTCCATCAGATGCATGGTGAAAGACTGACACTTGAAGCAGGATGACCGCGGCGAGTAGTGGGAACATCCGAAGCAGCCGATTCAAGTAGAAGAGGTGTATTGATTTTATGAAACGAGCTGCGAAGAATTTCCATCAGTTAGTAAGGAGTATCTTGCTAACCAATGAGCATTGCCTGAGCAATGCCATGACAGATATTATTAAATTAATTGATACAACTATATGTATGCAACAAAATATTAACTTCTGTGTAAATGTTAACATACTATTTTTCAATGAAGAAAATTTTGATGTTATCAGTTTTACTATAACTTTGTGCTAAGTGGTGTTAAGCAGTAATTTAATGTTATTGAGTTTTACATTACACCTAAAAGCTTCCCGTGACTTTGTCTAAGTTTATATCTTTATATCTTACTACATCATACGAGTATATTATTTTCATATAATTCTAAACATTTTTGCAGCGTATTCCAAATATCTCTCCATGACAATATTTTTTCCAACGTATTTGACACTTATGACTACACTACATTTTGGTCAATTTAAAAATTGTATGTATAAATTATATTGTATACATTATTCTGATAGATAGGCTATATTACTATAAAGTTTCATTAAAATTCACTTAATACTTTTTGCTTAAAATAGTACCACACATCCATCCCATCTTGACAAACTTCCTCGTTTTATAGTATTAATCAGATTTAAAACTGTTGAAGTTGCAGGACGGTTGCTAATATTACATAATGTATTTGATTCAGGAAGGCTTTACTTTGCGGAAATTTCCACCATATATAAACTATAGTGGATGTTACTTTGCACTTCTGCCTGGAATTGATTGGCCGTTGTCACATCTTACTGCAACAGAAAATATAAAAAATAGTCTGTAAACCAGTAACAGGAAGGTCGCTATATTAGTAACTGAAGCAACAAAATATGATTGAAACGCGCCCTTGGTTGACGGCTATGCACTCGACTCTGGCGGATGGTTACACCTATCTAATCGTCGGCTGATACTGTATTGAGTAACCGAAAAATACCGATTATCGATCACTAGATCGAGAATCGATCTGAAAATGCTCCTCGACGGAGCGAAACACGTGTAACTGATTCTCGTCAATTTAAGTTAACCTGGAACGTATTTTAATTAATTATAATTTTTATATTTTGCTGTCACGTACCAACAGTTTCAACTGTCTGCCAACGTCAGATTCAACTGTTACTATCAATTAAATTTCTTTTACATTCTGTAGTTTATTCATTAAGAAAGGACATAAAAATACAATCAAATATAAATTGTAGGTCAGAAAGGATTCTAACTGAGATAGAACTAAAAATGTGTAAATGGGCAGTATTAATTTATAGTTTGACTCACTTCTTGTTGTTTTTCCAATAGTAGTGTAAACAACAAGGATGCCGCTGAGCAAGAAGAATGTATCGACTGTAATCGGAGCTGCATTTATCCAAGTCAATGTGAAACTCGTTAAATTCTGAAAACAAAGATTATCTTGTAATTCAATCGAAACAAGGTATTTGTACCATGAAATCTGTAGTATTCAACTTGACATAATCTCATATGGACTTATAACAATGGGAGGGATCAGGTCATAGTCATGATTAAAAAAAATAGGATATAAATATATGTCAAGTGGGTTTATCTACGACACCGCATTAACTCCTGGACGGTCCAAAACCAGTTCCATACAAACGAATGTACACCTCATGAGGCACATGTCATCAGACTGGTGGCAGCATAAATTTAAAAAATACCCGATTGTTTGCGAGACTCCGAATAATAATAAATTATGCATTGAAAATTATTCATTTTTAAGTTAAATGTATTTTTAAATTATTTTTATTTTAGTGGGAACCTTTATTTACTAAACCATGACATTTATAATCTATGATGTCATGAAATAAAAAAAATTAAAAACGTAAGCCGCCATTTTGAGATCTGGGTCTTATAAAATTAACCGAGGCGTTAATTTAAGTATTTTAACGTTATATTTAACGGGCAAAACATTAAAAACAACAATCTATATACATATAAATATTAACTACAATACCTAATACCTACTTATTGTTATTTGTAATACCAAAAATATTATTTTAAAACAGCATAAATGATGTAGTATTAAAATTAATAAACGTGCAAAATAATTTTCTATTCAAAATGCTTATAAATAAATTATATTATGTGAAAGACAAAAAGGTTAACATTACGGGAGAAGCAATTTACTTACATCAACAGTATATCTCAGATTGTGGATATAAGCAAGTAAAGTCATCAAATAGACGTGGCCGACAGTGACCCATAACATGGAAATTGCTCTGATTCCATCGACGCATTCCAACGCGCCGGGGGATGATTTGAAGGTGAGGAAACGTCTACTGTTGGTATAAATAGAGAAGCTCGAGTACAATTGATTAACAGAAGAATCTGTAAAGAAATATTCAATTAATATAAGGAATGGCTCAATGTGTTGCATGGAGAAATAGGAAATATATTCAATCCAAAATAATCATAATTACGAGAAAACTTAGATATTACGGGGTACCATAAACGTAATAGTGTAATTGGTTGTTACTTTCGCAATAGTCTACGCTGTGGCAAAGTAACTAATATCAGTTACATACATGAAGCTTTATAGAATAAAAAAATGAATAAAAATCTACCGTAATTATCAAAATTCTCATTATAATGCAAACGAAACGTCGTAATTTGTATAAACTAGTAAAAACTAACAGACACACTAATTAGTACGGAGTCCTAATTGCTGCTTACCTCGTTTTAAAGCGAAGGTGAAATATAAGTCATATGTTGTACTGACTGCGATGATAACTGCGAGCAGGGAGAAAATAACTCTGTAACAACATTTACATATTAAAGCTAATTATGTGGGTGCAACTACTTCTTTTGCTATCAAGAAGTATACTTCTGTATCCTCCAATATAGGCGGAGTAAAAGGTATAAAAGGTGTACCACACAAAGAATGAGGAGGAGCAGGATTTAAACAGAGTATTGTTATTAATAAATAATTATTTCAGTCTCAACGTTATTAAGAAACTCTGGAAAGATAACTAGGAAGCACACAAAATAAAGCAGATGATACTCACATAGCTGTGTAGTCTGCACCTGACATTTTTTTATCATTTGGTAGCCGACAGAAATACTCTCCATATGTTAAATTTCTAAATGGTGTTTGTGATATAAGAAAGTCTATGGCTTGTTGCGATGAACAAACTTTAGGTACGCAGATGCCTAATGTAGAGCCACTTGTCACCGTTGGAAGCATTGGAAATACTCTAAAATAAAGATGAAATTAAATAATGAACAGAATATGTTCGTGATAATTAGTTCATATTCATGACATCATGCTCTTGGAGTAACTATTTTCCTTTCGTCCAGCTCATAAGGACAAAGCTTTAATGTAATATATAGTTTGTAAATGACTTCTTTTATAATTATTTACCACGATTCTTATTTTAATGCAAATAAAAAGTTAAAATCTCTGTTAGCCAGAGATGTACATCAAAATACTATCATTAAGTCAACTATTTGTAATTCTGAAATACAAATGCAAAATCTTACTGAATACATATAAATATAAAATGAATAAAACTACTTTAATTTTATTTTCGCACTAGCTGTTGCCCGCAGCTCCGCATGTGTTTTTTGTAATTGTAAATTACTTGTTATAAGATCAGCTATCTGTTAGTGAAAGTTCCGTGAATAATTGTTCAAAAGTTTTACAAACGAAGCCATGGGTAAAAGCTACTCCGAAATAAAAAAGCTTTAATTACTTTTTATAACGTTAGCTATCTGTCAGTGAAAGTCCCACGATCCAATCGTTTTGGAGATAGTAAGTAATACAGACAAAGTTACGGATGACAGCTAGTCTAAAATAAAGTAGCCTATGTCAGCCGCCGTAATTTTAACTATGCGTCAATGAAATTTCTGTCAAAATCGGTCCAGCCGTTTCAGAGATTACGTGGAACAAGCAGACAGACAGATAGACAGACAGACAAAAATTTTAAAAATTGTGTTTTTGTTATCAGTATCGTATATAGGTTCATATCCAATCAGTAAAAAATCGTTATTTTGATATTACATACAGACACTTCATTTTTATTATATGTATAGATTACAATTTACGATTATTCGTACGCTTTAATTAATAAAAATGTTTATTCAACATTTATTAAACCATTTATTTTGTAGAATAATAAAGAATAAGCGTAATTGAGTAATTATTACATTAATCTCTTATAACTGAATATACAAAATCTTTATTATCACAAATGTTCATCACTCTGGTTGAATCCAGGAGAACCGGTTAAATCTTGTCTCAAGCGAAAGTTGACTATAAAAAAGTGTCTGGTGGACCAGTACTAGTGTCATACACTACACTTTCCTGATATGTGGCCAGATAGTTATGGTAGATCTGTGTTGTCAACAATAGCAAACAATGATGGATAAGCTAGACGTTAAACAACCTAGAATAGTCAGTTTCTCTAACCCCCTGCTCCTTCAGACCCTATACTTTGCGATAAATGGTCGCTAAATCAGACTTAATTAAATTAGACCAGTTATTTCGAAATCGTAAGAAAAAAATTTAATTCTGATGAGGCAGTGTAAACTATCTTCAAAGATTTTATTGTTCCTTGCTCCTACAATTTTTTCAGCAATAGAATCAATGAAATTGCCCACAAAATTGTGAAAGTGCATAGATAATAATGGTACATACTTCGATTGATTAGTATATAACTTCATAATTTTCTTATCCATATAAAAAGTAAACTTTATATGTAAGGATCTATTAACACAATTACGTCACTAAATATTGATATACATGACTTATTTAAAGTACTCAAATATTACCTTAATTCAGGCTGACTTTGCCCGATCAGTTCCATTGCAAATCGCCTAAGTTTAAAAGAAGTTTCAACTAGAGCAATAGTTTCATTGTCAGGTTGTGGCCACGGCAATTCCGGTAATGGATATCTCAGGCCAAGGAATATCTGGCCATTCCGGGAATTCGGGTATCTGTATTGGGTTTTGTTGGAAGGGCACTAAGATCGCGCAATATTTTCCTTGTATTTCCATGTTATTAATCACTTCGTTAATCCCTAAGCATTGGAAGTAATCACCAAAGTCATTAACATTCCCACCAAGTAGGCCACTCGGAACTTTTGCACTAGCATCCAAGACTAAAATCAAAATATATATATAATTAGATTAAAATAATATTCGAGAATATAATTGGAAATAAAAAGAAATACTAACTTTTAATTTAATCGTTAAGTGTTGCAACGTAGTTGTGACTGAACTTAAAAACTCAGATAAAACCACAAATAAATAATTGGAATGAATATTTAAGTTAAATTGAATAATTTTTTGCTTCTAAATATATTAAAAAAACGTATTTAAAGTAACTAAATATGTACTCACAGTGTAACCCTAGAGAATTATTTCGCAAAAATGTCATTTGTTCGGTACATTGTTCTTCATTTATTACACTCTCATACAAATCATTGTCGAAAGCATCTCTAAAGTCAACATAACCCTCACTTTCAACACTGCAGGCGGAATTAAAAATAAACTCAATAAATAACAATTCCCCGAGATCCATCTCGACCGCTTGGATCGAATTCTAAAACATGAATACGTATAAATGAGCTGTATGTAAGTTTATATACAAGTATATCGAACCCATAAAGTAGACATTTAACTCATATATGAATCGTTATTATAATCATAGTAATTAGGGTAACTCTAGTAAACCGACAGATAAAGTTGTAGGCGGCCTTTAGAATCGGTTAGCAGAACGCGAAATGTTATGAGTTGTAACATATCATTAATAAAACATGTAGAAGTTAACTGAATGTTTTAAACGTTCTGAAAGATTACAAAAGACTAATGACTGAATCTCATTTATTAGTAGTAACGTGTATGACAACAAAGGAATTGTATTCACCGACTGCCATCATCGAGTTATTAAATCTTAAATACATTTAGAATTATTAAAAATAGAAGACAGTAAATGTGTGAAGTTACCAATGATCACGTCATAAAAGTTAATATTGTGATGAGCGTCCTTATGAAGGATGTCCTGGCGAATGGCAGCACCATATTTATTTGGAGTCTTCGTGTTGATAGGCCATTCAGCAATTTCATTTAGTTGTGAACAGCCCTACAATTCAAGTTGGGATATCGCTTGGCTTTTTTTCTTGTTTTTTGAAATAACCAACGTTACTGACCTGGTAAGCCTTTACTGCTTCACCAAGTATGGTGGTAAGGCCAGAAGTTACTTGGCCGAAATAATATTTAGCACAAGGATGTTGAAGAGGTCAAACCTTCGCATCGGTCAATAGCATCGCATGCATTTTTATATGCTTATATGTATTTAGAATCTAAGGATTTAGCTAAATAGATATAACTGGCTAAAGAAAGAAAGAACACTGACTTACAGAACTTATGTACTTACTGCGTGTGTTCATATGTGTAATACAGTGTCATTCGTTACGTTAGCAAATGAATGCTGTGTCATTAAGTATAGAATAAACAGCGTACTTGAAGGCTTCAAACTTTACGATTGGACGTTACTTGCCTCCGACAACTGTTCATAATAAAATGCTTTGGGGATAATCATATCACATTGTAAGCCATTAGTTATTATGACATTTACAGTTACAGATAATCTATGATTAATTACCCGCGGTGTTCGTAATTGTTATAATTTCTGCTTTCGTACAATTTGAGCTAATTAACTAAGTCTCAGCCTTGCTTGCCGCATGCCACCAATTCTCGCTTAAAAACACGTACGTGTATACTTGGCGGTTTGGTGTTTTATAGGAGCAATCTTATATTTTTTCATATAAAAAGACAGTTGAGTATGTAACAATAAATCAAAACCCACAGAAATGATAGAACACAACAATATTACAATTTATAATTTGTTTGAACAAAGTGATATATGTTATGAGTTGTCATAAATATATTATACAATAGTAATGGGATTACAAATAATTTCAATTTCTCAAAGGTTTCCATTATTTTTGAACTTTTCCATAACATTCGATGTTGCTGAATCAGTTTCATAAAATCATAATTACATGTATATTGAAGAGTAAGATTAGATATGTAAAAGGACGTTAATATTACAATAATTTCATACAGTATGAGGATTGGAATTAATCTATTGTTCACTTGGCTAGGTACCGTCTTCAAATCGAATTTCTAAGCAAACGTCCATCGGTGTGGTCCCCTCCAGGCTTAGCTGTTACCAATTCTAAAGTCATCGTTAACGGCAGATGAGATTGTGGTAACAGAACGTTTGTAAATAAAAATACGATAAGAACTTGCGTCAGATATCTTGGCACAAGTACGGGCACCAATCGTAAAACTCTTTAACTGAATCGTGAATATACGTTGAATTTGATTAAGTAAAAATATGTATTAAAGATCGTATTAACTTCATTAGATATGACGTTAGGGGACAATACATTGTCAAAAATTGTGGTGAACCATTAGGCCTTTACCATAGTCAAATGTAATATAGAATCTCTTTCTTAAGTTAATTTTATTTTAACACATATAATATTAAGTATAAACGTAAATGCTGTTATATCTATACATGATAAGACTATGCATTGTAAACAACAACAATAGTCGAAATAATACAGACTATAGATTACATCTACTATTAAATACATCTAAAAAATATCAAAAGCTAAAATAGTAAGTATTCATTGAAAAATGAATATCAGTGCAGGATTTTTTGTACCGATTAACGTGTTAGGTTGTCAGAGAAACAAAATATTCTCCGGTAAGAAGTAAGTAATTGAATTTTATTTCGTAATAACCTAATTCTCGTTAGTGAATATTGCAAGTTTAAAGTGTAAAATACAGTACCGCTTAATGAAAGACTGAAATTTCTTATAAACATTTCATCATGAATATTGCAAGTTTTAAATACAGTACCGCTTAATGAAAGACTGAAATTTCTTATCTCAATCAATGAGCTGTGCTCTCAAGGAAATAGGACCATGTATTTTAATCTTAACAAAATCAAAATCAAAAATACTTTATTCAATTTAAGCCCTAAGAAGGCGCTTATGAACGTTAAAACTATCACCGGTTCGGACAAACATCCCAGTCATCGAAAAGAACCGGCAAGAAACTCGATCGGGTTTATCTTTTTAACATACAATTATATATTTAAAACACGTTATACGTTGCAATCGTTTTAGTGGATGCACAGAGAGGAGTCAATTCCAGATATCACCATCGTTCACATATTGATCCACTCTATAATAGCCCTTTGACACCAAAACCAGCTTAACATAGCACTTAAACTTATAGTCTATAACACGATATGAATGTCTATACTATTACTACGAAGTTAAAGAGATTGCTTCCTTTTTTTATTTGTTTGTTTGAACGCGTTAATTTCTAGAAACTACGTGTCAGATTTGATAACTTTTTATTGCAAGGAGGAGTAGTAATACGACGAGCTATACGATGTATAGAAGGAATCTAATCTCTTCTATAGGCAGTAGAAGAACAGTTCAGAATAAATTCCTCCTTTGTTACTCAATCGATTTTTTTTTCATTCTTCTTCAGTTTAGTAGATATTGATGAGGTTTAGTGTTAACAATCAAATATAACTAAAAAGTTTATTTATATATAAATATCGTCGAATTTCGACTACTGGACGTTCGCTGGAGGAGTGCTCACTCGTATTGTTTTAACATCGCTAAAATAAAACATCTATAAAAATGATATACCTTAAGAGTATAAGGTGCCAGGATAGTTAAAAGACTTTTTAGAGGAAAAACATGTTGGATATAGAGCTCTAGATAAGTTTAAAGATAAATAATTGGATGTCCTTCATAACAGTCTGAAAACGATTACTTGGAAAAGTTGGAAATATAAAACCGGAAATGAATACTGAATCCGCATTGTTTAAAAGTAGCGTACATAGATCTATTACGGTTGATTCATCATTATAGGTATATCAACAGATTACATTTATGATTATATTTTTAAATAAGCAGACATCGTGTTTTATGTATGTATGTGTGTCTGTGTAATCAAATTAAAAGATATAATATTATGAATCATTTTCATTCATAGAATTTGATAACCCTATTTATTACATGAAGGTATCTAGAGATTTTATGCGCTTAATACTGCATTATATTTTCGGTGATATAATAATATGCCATACTTTGACTGTGTAAGTAGCAATATTACATGTATTTCTAATAAAAAAAACGGTATTGTTCATGATTCTGTGTATATTAGTTCCAGATCGATCTTATCAATTATTGACATCATTTAGTGTAATAATTCCATTTGAAAATATTCAGGACATAAGATACAATTTTAGTATTACGTGGTTTACGCGAGCGTTTGCGAAATGTAATTATTCAGAAGTACTGGTGGCTCTTATAAATAAATTTAATAGTTTAGGTCCAGATAATGAGATGTGTTTCTGTCCTGCTACTTATTCATCAATTATAGAGTGTTGAGACGCTTATAACTTTATGTCAATATGGTAAGAAAAAGAAGAAAACTTTTATACATCAGACTTTACTTTTGAATCACAAGATAGATTGATCGCTGCTACACATAGTAAATTCTTTTCACAGATATATTGATCTATGTATATTAAACGGCGAAGGTATAAACACGCTTCATATAATGATAATATATGAAAAGAAGCTGCAAATAGTTTCACACCCGCTTTGGATAACATATCTCGACATTTCAAAGAACTAGTAAGAAAAACATACATAAAAAAATATACGAACCCAGAGACGCTGAAACGCCGTAAGAGATGCTGAGTTGCAAGTCAGTCCACGCTTATTGTTACTTTCTTCGTTGTTTTATTCATTTATAGGTAAGGCCATGCACCGCTTCACGCTCTAAATTTCCCTTTCAGACCTTTCTGTATTCTCTTTTTATTTTCACCACAGTTACCTGGTGGGATCTATTTACACGATTCAATTAACCCCTTCAGATATGTTTTCCTATAAGCATTTGAACTTTATAATAACAATATACCACCTTATTAGTCATCAAATTCAACATAATTAATACTTTATTATGATTATTTATTTGTTTCTTACTATTAGTAATACAGTTCGTATTGTGTATCATGTGATTGTATTGGCTGTACCTGAAACTTTGTTCACGACAACGTATAAGTGTTTAGTATTTTTTTTTACTATTCATAGTTTGTATGGAATTATTTCGTGGCCTTTTTGTATAAAACGTCTTTGTATAAACAATGAGGCGGAATTGGACGTCGTAGAAGACGTATATTTAATTATGATGAGTTATTTCATTCAATTAAAATTTATGAAGGTTTTCCAAGTCGTGTTTGATATTTTTATTACGTTTTTTTTTTCAAATAAAAACGGTCTCTATCATTTAAACATAAAAGTTATATTTGTGTCGGACCACTTATTTAGTAATTTCCTTTTCAAAGAATTGTCTATTACAATTTTTGTAAATATCACATCAGAATATACTAAAAGTAATTTATTAATTACTTAATGCCTTTTAACTTGTATTATACATTGTCTGATGCAACGACATGTATAATCGGGCCAGTGGCTACACATTAAAATAAAAAGAGAGACGTAAATCAGTTCCGTGTTATAAGCATACTAACAGATAGACAAACGGAGAGAAGTCAGTTTTTATAAAATGTAAGGATATTTAAAAAGGTTATCATTAATTCAAAAATCATCCGTGACGTAGAATTTAGTATGAAAGGAGCTACCAAACCAATTAACGAATTGTAGTGTATGCAAAAAAGACAAGTTGAATATATCATCATTTATATAGTAATCTGCTTTATAATAGCATTATAGTTGAATATCAAAAATGTGTTTAAGTAATTTATAATTGTCTTTTGAAATTTCAAAATCTGGTAAGGGGATCGTCTAATGAATCTCGTGTGAGTAACACTGGTAAACGAGTTCTCGAACTCTGAAGAACCAAACACTGTAAAATGGGCGTAATTACGTCATTTTTATGCGATATTCAGTTTTAATCTAATGCAAATTTATTGCTAACATTAGAAACGTAATGTAATGATACGTTGGAAACCGAAAAATGAATATATTTGCAGAGTCACGGCAACAATTCATATTTTAACATATTTTAAATCATGAGTACATTGAGTTCTGATTTAGATCTTGTATGGTAATCAGCAATCATTTTGTTACGAAATTAATCTGATTATATGTAGATTAGTTCAAGCAAATGATTCAATAGATATATAATAAATCCGGTGTATTGGTAATCATATCTGGATGATAAATTGTACATAGACTTTTATCTTGTTGATAGAGTAGCGGATCCAGTTAGCCCTTTAATTAGAAAGTATAATTGGAAAAGCGGCTTTATTATAAGTACCAAGCGTGCTTTATGATGAACCTGTATTTAACAATCAAAAGTAACTAAAGCGAAGCAAAAACTTGAAGTTCACTAGTTAGCAAGTTAAGACACTGCATCGAGTCGACGAAAGTTTGAAGCCCTGCTAATGAAATGGAGCTTTCCCTGAAGAAATATATCGTAATGAAACTATACCATAGTGGTGGGGCTTCTTCTAATCTCGGTTAGCCAACCAAAAGCACCCTAACACCTTAAAGTTGAAATCTGTTGCTAAGTCCTCATAGGTAGGTATTTTTGATAGCTCTAGTTAAGAGTCAACTCCCATGTCGTTATTAATGTGTTTACTGGCTTAGAGCATATTGTCATTTAAATTCAAGTGATATTATGGTCAAACCCTAAAACCTATATACATATAAAAATAACTTTACAATTTTTATTGGTATAATGATTTTGTGAAGAAATCGCTATCTAAATGCACTTTAAGTTTATACTGAATAAATACCAAATATATCAAGACCCTGATGTTCCTAGTAAAAAATCGATTGTAGTGTCTCGCCTCTACGGATTATATTTAAAATTAATTACTTTATTTAGAGTTACCCAAAAGTTTTCGCTGTAGAATGTGAAGCTAGGTATAACGGACAACTGCTATCGATAGATCTCTAACTCTCAGAATTCATCTGTTTAAGAACTGTGGCTTATTTAGGATTGGGTAAAGTGTAGTTAAATTGCATCTTTTTCGTATAAACAAATAATATTTGAACTTTCACACAATATTTATGACTTATTTGAAATATCAGTTTTGTTATAATATTACAAATTAATGGCAATATATTCTTTAACTAAATTGTCAAACACAGCTGCATCACGACAATGACATCTGCCATCGAAGCTTTAATAGTATGATCATATCTGTAAATCAAATTTTCAGACGAGATTCCAGAGGCCTCATAATAAAATGTAATAAAACATGGAAGATAAAAATCTATGATCACTTTGATCAATCTGCCTTGGCTGAAATATATTTAAGAACTAATTAAACATCTTTTCAGTTCATCTCCTTCCACATTCAAGTTGAGAATTTGATGTCAATCCCCTATCCTCTATCAGTGTCCTTCAGTGTCCTATGTAGCCTGTTGATAATTACCATGATAAGTTACACATGTAAGCAGCCTGTCTAAATAATCAATTTACATTATCAAAAAAAATTGTTCGGCAGTGCAAACGTTGTGCGCGTTTCACGCATTTTACCGCAGATATGGTGACTTTCTATGGTCATCTCTGGAGTATTTGGTGGCCAAATTCGAAACGGAATTGAACCATATAGATTTTTGACCACATGTGGTTCCATGAAGATGGCGCTCATTTCACATACCGAATGCCATGGTGGAACTACTTAAGTTAACGGTTTGGGGATAGGATTATCTTGCGCAGAGGTGATGTGGATTAGCCACCGAGATCGTGCAGTTTGACCCCGCTAGATTTCTTTTATGAAGTTTTGCTGAAACTTCAGCTCTATTTATTAAGCCTCACTTGACCGAAAGCCAATATAACGCATATAACGCTATCATCGAAATTTAGCCAGATCTATGCGATAGAGACGTTGAATACTGAAGTACTGGGATCCGTGCCATTATATGAAGCCATTTGAACACTTTTCTATGCCAAACCTAATGGCATTTTTGTATCTTCCAAATCAAAAAATAATTCGTTAATACATCATAGACAGCAAGTTTTTTGCATTCCATAATATGCCTGCCCTTATTCCAAAATAAGCCCGCCCTTATTGGCACAGCATGTTTTTCTTTTTCCTTCTCCGCTGTCAGATGTCATGTCAGTATTCACATCTTTTATACATGTATCATTTTTCACACAATCTGTCCATACCGTTTTCGGTCTTCCTCTACTCCTACACCCGTCCACCTTCATACTTCAAACTTTTCTAATTTTATGGCTTTCATCTCTCGTCAAGACATGCCTATACCTATAGTCCTTAGAACCCTATCCTGAGGTAATAAACCTAAGTCTACTTCTCATACTTTTCATATTATGATGTATGATTTGGCTTACTTTTTATGACCGGCCGCATGCCTGACATAAGCCCTTTTTTGGGCTACTACGTATTGTACAAAACTTTAAGACCAAAATAAAAATGAAATAATACTTCCTTTCCAATAATCCTTCCTTGTAGAAAGCAATGTAAGCTTAGGGCAGTAACGATCTCTGCTTATCCACCCTGTATTAATGTTTAAATCAACATTATATCGGGTATACTAGTGCAGTTTTTATCAAATATTTCAGTATTATTACCTACTACCTCAAATTATTATTACTGAAGCGCCTATAACAAATTTATGATAAGAATGTAAAAGTAACGATAGCGTTCCTAAGTACTAAAGATTGCTATGTCACATGCCGCGCGTTAAGAGTAAGATATAATTTAGAAACAATAAGTACACGCCTGAATCACAGAAACTTTGATGTCGGGCCCGCCAAGTATAACTACGCCACTGATAATAGCATTCTATTCGTAAAAAAAAATCCGTTTTATTTCAAAATTGTGGTAATTTTATACTATTTTTGAAATTAAAAGAAAGAAATAATACAAGAAATATTTAGTAAATTATGAGAAATGGTATGAGACAAATTTAGATAAGGTCTTTTCGTCCGGTGCCCTTAACAAGGGGCCTTTCATTATACGGATTGAGATCAGAATTAGCAAAGCGTTGGGATAAATGGTAAATGCAGATATCTTGCCCGTTGTAAACGCCTTAATAAATCAACGAAAACCTCGCCTTTTGTATCCTTACTAATATAATAGATGCGAAAGTAAGTTTGTCTCTTTGTTTATTTGCTATACTTCCATGCCTTATCTACTCTACCAATCATCATGAAATTTTGTGTACACTTCGTCAGCACTATAGAACAGAACAAAGGGCACATTTCATCTATAAAAAATGCTTTCTTTCCTGAGAGATAGATCAAATATACATTGTCGTCAGCAAAAACTAGTATTAATTTAATATAAAAATCTTTTTGCAAGTGAATCTATTACTTATAATGCACATTGTGCTTGTATTTATAGTTCTCAATTGCTAATTACATTTCCTTAAATGAAGTGTTGAATTGAACTTGTTAAACAGAATCTTCAGAAAGGTTAACGTATTTCAAAGTATGTACGTCTATTATCTTATAATGTTCAATAGCTTAGAAGACTTCGTGAGTTCTAACATATGAAGTATTATGAGAAATATCTCAACCTTGAAAGCTCCATATACGAATTTAAGTGTGACTTAAGTTAATAAAAAATGAAAGAAGGATAAAAATAAAGGCAAGTTCATTAATGTAATTAAGGAAAATTTTATTGTCTTCGCAGTCTGGTTTATAGTTTTTATTTATTAATACTACTATTTTAGACTACTTTACATAATTTAATAATAAAAATATTGTGAGAAATAAAACAATATGTAATTAATTAAAAACATTATATAATTTTCGACATTGATCTATTATTTTCTCTAACGAGCTTAATCCTCGTTAAAACGAAATAGGTATAACAAATTACAACTAATTTATCAGTCTTATTTAAGATACGAATTCCACCAGTTTATGACCCCATTGCCCATTTGCGTCCATGTGGTTCTCGTAGAAAAAATGTATGTTTAAGACAGTAGTGGATCACAAATGCGTGAGGGGCCTTATACTTATTTTAATTAATTATATATATACGAACATGTTAAAAAATTAATTACACATACATAATGTTTCCCATGTCAATGTAATGAGTTGAAAGAAAACACCTTAAAACTATAGTAAGCTGTTGGTAAATATATTATTCCTTATATTATCTTAAACTGTTATGATTCAAATAATCTACAATAGTCTACTACATAAGTAGACAATTACCAAATTTTTACACGAAGAAATTTCTAGAAACGTTCAAAGTACATTTGCTTCACAACGGATATTCATTTTGCTTAGTATATCTTTGCGTGGTTTGATATTTACGTAAGCATGAAGATTTTTACTAGAACAAATAAATTTCCCTTCATCCTCACAAAATGACGATCTTCTCGATAATGTGTTTCTATAAGTTGGTCTTCTCAATGCTGCTGACTTGTCGGGTAACTTTCGGTCGCGACTTTTGCGGTTTCTTACCAGCTAAAAAAATTATATGAATGACAATGAAAAAGATAAAAGATATTTCTAAGAGAAACAATTTCAGGGACCAATGATACATAAGGAAATATTTACAGGTGTTAGGTTTTTGTTTATTTTTAAGTTGAATATATTAGTGTCAATACTATTATTTAGAATGATCCACTCTGTCCAATAATTTGTTGCTTACCGTTCATTAGAAGTTTCTGGATGGTCGAGAAAGGAGCGTCAATGCAAATACAAAGGATAAACGCAGCGATGAAAGAGAAAGATATATCACCCATGAACCTATAAAGCTGTAACGAATTGAATCTGGGTTATGACTAAAGGCAAAAAAAAAGTTTAATAGAATCTTAAATAACGGTACTTGGTTCGCTCTTATAAATTAATTGAATAACTGCGCTCCAGATAATAAGATCTGTTTTAGGCCTGCACCTCATTAGATCGAGTACGGAGTATGCAGATGCTTTGTAAAAGCCATCGCTGTCATTAAATTAATTTATAAGAGCGAACCAATAGTAATGACCAGTTACGAAATCACCCTTGGGCAATTTGAGACCAATAAGTGCGCAATATAGATATACATTTCTTACATATTTTGTGCAATATAGAGGCTAAATTGAAGTACAAACAAAAACATTACTTACAGATTCACCGTTAGAGAAATAATGTGTTTTAACCCAACTTCCATTGGCTGTAAATATGATAGGAAGATGAATCAGATACATGGCAGTAAGAGAGCCGAGCAGGCAACTTCCAAACCTTCAGTGACAAGAACCAATTTATTGGACCTAGAAGCAAAATTTTTAAATTATTAAACATGTTCAAATTAAAATACTCCATGAAGGAAAATGTTACTGTTATACAAAAGCCTATAGTCAAAATATATACAGTCCACAACATTAACCCCCTGAAGTGGCACAGTTTCAGGAAGTTAATATAAAAGTATTCAATGACTCTTGTAACCTAGGTAAGGTTCCTAATTTCCTTCGCTTTGTATAAAACTTGTTTGGTTTTAAAATGCTTTATTATGGATCCCTCTCATCGGAATGAGAATGATAACAGAATATTTCACGCTAAAGTATGAAGCCAGTTGCCAGTTGAAGTTCTTTGTCCTATCGCCAGTTGGCATCAGTTTCAGTTTCAGTTTCATACGATATGATATACAATTTCAAACAGGTTAGATATTTAGTACAACAGTTCAATAAAGTGTGTTAGTACACTCAGTATTCTATTTTTGCTTAGTTTTTAATAGTAAATAGAAATATTTATTTCTTATGCATGATTGACACCGGTTAAAGTTAATAATAATACTCACCGCCGTAACCCTGGACACAGGCAAATATCAACCACCCTAAAGCGCATGCCCATATCGCTCTCATGTACGAGTTCAAGAAGTTATCGAACAGTTGAACAGTGTGATCTGGTTGCATTACTGGATAAATGGAGAATATACAGAAACTCATCAAGGCGAAGGATATGATCCAGAGCACTGTGACGTTGAACTAAAAGACAAATTGAAAACAGATTATTTCTATTTGAAATAACAGAATCACTTTATTTCACTTGCAATTTGTTGTCCATTAGATTGTCTGTCGCGATAATTCATTTCGGAAAGGATTGCGTTGTAAATTGAAATAATTTTACAATACTAAGTCTGAGGCCTCTTATTGTTGTAAAAAGGTCAGCGTTTTTATTAAGTGAACTGTTGTGTGATTTTTCTTAAACACCTTATCTTGGTCTATATTATTTTCCGCTAATATCAACTTATATTGCAATAATATTATACTATTCATCATATAAAAAAAAATGGTTGAATTAAAACATAATATCGATTACTTTCTTATCTTGCCTGTGAAATGTTGTTATTAATCTTATGGAAATTACAAGAAAAGACATATGAACAGCAGTTAGTTTAATTGCTGAATTTGAACAGACACACGGCTCTAGCATTTTCTCTTAATGCTGAGCTCTTTAAAGTTTTAAAAGGCATATGGAAATTCAGTTTAAAGTCGATGACAAAATTTGTACGAAATATACAAACAACAAAGCGAATTAATAAAATCTGTTACCATATTTTAGCTATTGTATCTGATTGTGACGAAATTCATGTAAAGGTAAAAGAGTTTTTTTGGATATTATATTAAAGTTTACTATTAAAATTAATATATATCATATATTAAAATTATATGAGAAAGATTGTGCACGAATTATTTTTTTCTTAACAATAAAACACTATAATTGATACTATTTACTTTAGAAATAAACAAAATATAAAAAAAAATCTTTATGCCTTTCACTAATAATCTCGTTATGTGAACGCGTACAAAAAATCCATCTAATATCTAAATGTCATATCTTATTTACGATATACTTTATAAAATATAGACGAAGACCATATAATAATAGGCAAAATATTGTATCAAAATTATACTCACCCTTGTCATGCGTAGTTTTTTGTCTCTATACAGATGGAGTAAATAGCCATACACCATTCCAACGAAGAACGGAGACGCCCGGGGCAATGTATTGAGATAGTAAATTCTTAAGTATGGATTAAACTCAGCAAGACGTCTGTAAATTTCATAAAATTGTATGATAACAATTGTACGCTTGTTAGTGTAATCTGAATTTAGCTGGCTAACGAGGGTGTCAAAGGGGGTTATGTAATATATTCCAAAATATTTTTTTTTGATAATACTATATCTTCTTTCATTGGATTAATGTATTTCTGGGGAGAGTCGCTATTTCACTACTATATACATAATGTATCTGATTGATACGCTAAAGTTTTAATATTTCCGAATTATAACAACTTACGACATATTAGCAATGGCAGCAGAAAAATTGTACATAAAGCTGTAAGTAGTCGACGCTACTAGAGAGAGTAGGACGAACACGCAGAGAGCTCCCCAAGCTATGGACTGTCTGCCAAACAGAAATACCATAAGGATGGGGCAAACAAGGTACAGTTGGACATCCACTGATAGGTACCAAGTTTGAGAGAGACACTGAAAAAAGTAATACAAGTTTAAAACACAACTGTTGTGTGCATGGTAGATTACCAAATGATAATGTGTCACTATGGTATCTGAATATCGGAAATTGTTGATTATTGGTATTGTCGATACTCGGTGATCGTTAATTCTTTTATTGTATACAATATATTGGACCATGCATGATTAGTTAAGTTAATCAACATTTTTCTACATACTTTATGTATAACAATAGAGAAAGTCACTAGAGTCTATATGTCGTCATGCTAATAGAGTTTCTAAACAATATATAATAATACCTAGACGAAAACTACTCCTTTTAACAACATTAGAGGAAGCTTTTATGTATGTATCGTAATTTTATTTCACGTATTTTAAATACATTTAATCAGCGTTTAATATTACTGGATTTTCATAAATATTTACAATCAATGAATACTCACTATATTAACAGTATTCACGTAGTTCTGCACATGCAGCAGAGTAGACCACCAATACGTCTTACAATTTTCCACGGCATGGGCAACGTTCTGCCAGAAGGGTCCATCAGAGATGCGGTGGAAGAGTGTAATTTGAAGCAAGACGGTCGTCGCAAGAAGCGGAAACATCCGAAGCAATCGATTCAAGTAGAAGAGATGTATTGTCTTTATGAATCGAGCTGAAATTATTCGGAAACTTATTAATCGACGAGAACTCACTCAGTTAAGTTTAATGAGACAAAAGTTGAAAATGAATAACATCAATTCAATTATTCTAAATATTCGAGATAAGCTTAAGTTTCCTAAAACCTTTAGTCTTCTAAAAGTGGAGGAGCTAATTGATTTTTAATTGTAGGCAGTTATAAATTGTCATCATACAATTTCTAAGGCTTTATTTTGTCAAACAATTATTAATTTCTTGTTTATTTGTAGTCCTTTACCCGGTTACGTCATTCATTTAGAATTAAGGAATTCGTAAATGATTAGTCATCGAATGAAAACCAATTGTATTATCAATTAATATCGCTTTATTCGACGAACGCACTAAATGTATAGCAATATGTCATGTACAATTCAAATAGGTATATTAATTCCTTATAATTACTGTTATCTATAAAATTAATACCACGAATAAAACACGTGTGTGAAGAAATGTCGTATTAAGGTTTTTCCAGTAGCGAATATTGTATATAAATTATTTTAATGTTTTTTTTTTTAACTACTATAAAGCCTAATCTGATAAGAAAAAAATGCATTCAACTTAGTACATGTAAAAGATTTGATATTTTTTTTATGACCAAAATATTTCTCAATATTAAGTAATTGCTTAATATTTACATAAGTGTTGATGCCTCAACGCTTTTGTTTTTATTCTTTGCCTTTATTGCTGGATCTCGTGTGTGCGTATATTCCTTTGTATTCTATTGCGATTGTCTCACTAATACGGCTTATAACATTTTTCTTTATTTTTATTTCTTTGACAAAGTACCTATTTTGTGTCACTATTGTGTAAGAAAATTAGCGTTGTAGTCATAATTGATTTCTAAAATGTACTATCGTCACGGGCAAAAACGTATGACTTGATATCTTTTGGCTATATAGTCCACACATACTGGTAGTTATTAATATAAAAGAAAATCCGCAAGGGCATTCCCTATTCCTCTTGTGCCTAATATCCGTCCCAACAGACACACCAATAACGCAACACCGCACCGCGATGAGATTGTCACTTTTTTGCTTTCACACACGGATGCAATTACGATGCCATTATTAATTATATAGCCCCTTTAGCATTCAGTATGCGCCATGAGCATGTACGCAATATATCGCCCCGCATCGAGTTCGCAAGCGAAATAAGAGGAGGATCCTCCACCACAGCAGCGTTGAAAACAGTGATCTGACGCAAGATCAATGCCACGAGACTGTATATATTTTATTTCTTTATAGCTCAACTGATATATACTGTAATTTTGTTCCCGCAGCTGAGCTTGTCCGTCTACCCTTGCCCGCGCGGCACCTTATCATACAGTCCACATCTTTCCTTATTCACCACCGTCAACAAATGGTGGTGAAGAAGCAAAAGAATCCGGCTTCTTGAGACGGATTCACCACCACATATAATACAATTGAAGAATTTATTCTTTATCTGGATTAATTGAAATGATTGAACTGATTTTGACAAGACATTTCCGATACTCAGTGGATTTTCGAAATTACTATCTAGACAAATATTACGCATTCCTACGCGGATTAAACGATAAAGATAAAATTGAACAGAGATAAAGATAAGAATTATAAGTAAACTATAATGTAATATATAAAAGACAGCATATAATTAATCCAAATTGAATTTTCCGTTTATATGAACAACAAAGTCATGTTCACTAGAACAAAGCCATACACATCACCAGTTTATATAAATAGAATTGGATATGGTTTATATAAATACATGTCAAGAATTTATAATAATAAACGATACTCACTTCTTGTAATTTTCCCAACAGTAGTGTAAACAGCAAGAATACCGGATAGCATGAAGAATGTATCGACCGTAATTGGAGCAGCAAGGATCCAAGTCATTTTGAAAGTGGCTAAATTCTGAGCACAAAATATTTTGAATGTAATCGATTGAAAAATATTTATTACAAAATCTCCAGAATTTTACTCAACTTAATTATCGAAACACTCGTATAAGTGTTCAGTGGCTGATTTTCAACACGAGGATAATAACTAACAAAACGAGCCTTAGAATAAACCCTATCACCATTCTCTTGGTTTTGTAGCAATATTTTCTTCGAAAAATGCAACAAGTGATTACAAAACTGGATGCTTACGTCTATCGACGGCCAGTCATCTGAAAATACTACCACTGAGCCATCTTACAATTGGCAATTCTCTACTTTTGATATTAACTATTAATTTCACAGGTTTGTTGGATAACATAAAGTATGACCATACATAAAGTTGAAAAAGTGATATCAAAGTTTAGAACAATATCAGAGAAACCTTATAAGCTATTAAAAGTATCTGTCTAAATAATGTATTTTATCATGAGTTAACACAAGTATAAGTTAGCATATCATTAACATAAGTAAAAACTTTTTTCAAGTAAATATTTTCTGCCACACTAAACTGAAAAATAGAAAAGGTGGAATTTAATTACTTACATCAACGGTATATTGGAGATTGTGGATATAAGTAAGTAAAGTCATGCAGTAAGTGTGGCCAACGATAACCCACATCATGGAGAGTGCTCTAATCCCATCGACACATTCCAATGCGCCGGGGAACGATTTGAAGGTAAGGAAACGCCGAGTATTGGTATAAATAGAGAAGCTCGAGTACAGTGCACTGATAGAGGATGAATCTGTAATTATGAAAATAGCATTGCGAATGCATTAAATCTCATATATTTAAAAGTAAGAATATTATTGTGAGCGCTGTCAGTGTAAATAAAAATAAGGGTTGGGTTCTCAGAAAAAGTATGGTTTAGCATCTTGATGGTAGATCAAATTTAGGAACAAAACAGTCTATCGTATGATACCATAATAACACAATATCATTTACTTCAACAAAACTACAGGTTGTTTGATCGTTAAATTTGATTTACCATCACGAGACGATACCATTTCCGAAGTCACTTGCGAAATACTTTGTCAGCAAATCCAATCGTTATTTGTATTTCACTGACAGCACAGTACAGTATTCTTACTATTACATCCATCGGATTTAATCCATTATTATTATATAATGCTTATAATTTGCAATCTTTGTTTATATATTTCAAATAACATTAATATCCAAGGCTATATTCGAAGAACTGTTGCAATTATTTTGATAGGTTCAATGCATTTCCATCTTTGACTACGCATTCATTGAGCTATATTATTATAACAATACTATATTATTCAATTATATAAGAAAATGAGAAGGAATCGCAAGTCCTATAATTACAAATAAACCAATAAGGCTCAGACAGATATTTGTGTCTGAAATAAATTATTTTTTGTAGTATCTATATTTTTCATTTACCTTTTATTTCTTGTTAAATTGGTATTTCGTTTTTATATTACTTATTAACTAACTAATATGTCAATTTTTTAATAGTCTTCAATCTGGTTCATCTAATTAAACATTTTAACTAGGCTTATGAAACCTGGCATAATTAAAACAAAAATTCTAACGCAAAGCCGATCTCCTTAATTTATATACACTAATTGAAATTTAATATATTAATCAAGGAATTTTAATAATGTTAAGTATATAATTGTAGCAAAATATAGTATTTACTAAGAGTTCAAGCTACCTATTACTTACCTCGCTTTAAAACGAATGTGAGGTATAAATCATATCCAGTACTCATTACAATGATAACCGCGATCAGGGAAAAAATAACTCTGAAACAACATTGATGTTTAAGTATTTAGAAAAGAACACCGTAGTGGCCAATCTTTTAGGGAATCCAAGTTGTAAAAAAATACAGCGATGTATTTATGCCACCGTAAACGCATTCCACTAGTATCATAGAAATTTTAAATACAAAAAAAAAGAACAGAGTAGTCTCCTAACAATTATAATAAATAGCTCTAATATGTTAATTACGCTAAAACTAAAGCGAGACTGGCTTTCAAGTGTAACTGCCGGAACACACCAATGAGTGCTTGACGACAGACTCAGTAAAAGTCCTACCACCATGCAACGTACGTTATTTGTGGCGCTGTTAAGGAGCTGAATACTTACATGGCAGCATAATCAGCACCAGAAACTTTCTTATCATTTGGTAAACGGCAAAAATACTCTCCATATGTTAGATGTAAAAAAGGTGTTTGAGAGATAAAAAAGTCTATAGCCTGTCTCGATGAGCAGACTTTCGGGATGCAGACACCCAAAGTCGAGCCATTTGACAACGTTGTGACCATTGGAAATATTCTAAAACAAAAGATGTTAATGCTGTTTTGCGTTATCATTCATTATTATTTATCCCCAGAACTGAGTACTAGAATATATAGAATACTAGAATACAATACAAGAATTTCTTAGGAGTCCTAGGATGAGATACTATGGTTGATCTTGTTTAGGGTAATAAACTGCTCTTAAGTAATTATTTTATTGAATGTAGCGGTTGATCCCATTTCAACCTAATAAATGATGATATGGCCTAGGTTAGTAACACTTTAACTAAACTGTAAACTTAATCAAAAACTATCTCTTAAGGGCACCAGCTGGAACACACTTATAGGTGCTTAGCGCCGATGTTCCATTTGAGGGTGGTTAGTCGGGACATTAGACAGAACTCTACTAGTAAAATATGTAAGGCATTTTTAGACAAATTGTATCTAATTCCATAGACATATTCAACTTATAATGAACATGAATGATTGTTAATAAAGTTCCTAAGGATCTTTCGTATAGTTAGATTTTAACAAAGACGGTCTTAAAAATGGATGGTTTGAGATCATAATAATTTCAGTCCACAGTATTATAAAGAAACCTCTAGAAAACTGAGTTAACTGACAACGGACTATTCAGTCATGAGTGGTATATAAATTATGTGACCTATCAACATGTCGTCTGGAATCGATTTACTTAACTTATATTCAGAACATAATAAAAGAAAGAATTAATGATTTCCGTTCCGTTGATATGTTACTATATTGCTAAACAATATTACTTTTATCTATAAAAGTGTATCATAAGTAGCCTAAAATGGTTATTAGATAAAACACGGCCACCTGATTTTTTATTTATGAACTGATAGATTACTACTTCATTATATTAATAGTAGGTACTTATTCTGGTTACCGAGTAAAAAACCATGACAACTATAGTGAACTAAATACTTTGAAAAAAGTTATAAACACAATCATAGTTTTAAAACTAATGAACAATATATCACTTACTATACTTAGAATGACACCAAAAAACTTCCCTAACTTGTGGTGTTTGACTGAACTTCACAAAATATCAAAACCACAATACAGTTAGAAAAATTTAGTTAGGTCATGTACATAAGTCGTGATGGGGAGTTTTTGACGGGATCTTAGTCTGTCATGTAGTGGTTTTTATATTTTATTCATAATCTTGTGTTATTAGATTCTATATTTTGTAATATTGGTGGTGTTTTACGTAATATAGTTCGGTTATTATGCACAAGTGAAGTGGATGGGAAAGTAAATAATACCACGGAGCATGTATTCTGAGATGCCACCAAAACTCCATGGACAGTTCTAACAAGGAAACCACCATCTTGTTAGAACATTATAATTATCGCAAAACACTTGGCAAAATCTTGTAGCTTGATGCTGGCTAGTGCACAAACCGTGACGGAGCAAAAAAAAATAAAGAAGAAGTCGTGATGGTCGAGTAGTTTGTGTATAATATGATAAGGCAACGACTTTTTTTTGAACTCGTGTACACTTACTTTACTTACTTTACTTGTGTGTTTACTTATTTACATTGGTAACACTATCGGCTGACGATGAAGGAAAACATCGTGAGGAAACCTGAACCTGAGAAATGTTCTTGTAGTACCACCGTATGTGGGAAAATATAGAACTTTAAATTTCTCGGAGATTGAAATCACCAATAGGTCCTGAGCTGACGTGATGATTATGCCCATACCGTCCTTCAGGAAGAGGCCTATACTCCTGCTTGTGGTCCGTTATAAGCTGATGATGATGATAAAAGTGCACAGATAAATTATATTTCATCTGAAATTACTCTTGTGCACGAGTGGTTACGTAAATCGGTAGAATAACATATGGAAAATCTACTATATCTGGAGTTGAAATGGGTCGATGGTGTGATTAAAACTCAATACGTATTTGGATGATATTGGAACAGATTTAAAAATTTTGAAGCTAGACAGAAAGAAGATCGACATTATACAAGTAATACCACTACATATGACAATAATAACGTGCGTTTAAATATCATAAATATAAATGTATTTTTTTTTTTCGAGCTGACCTACACTGCTAGCCTGGCAAAGTCTCTACAGTTCCACCGGACTACTAAGGAGAGCGTTTAAGGCACTCACCCGATTTGCTTAGGCGAACAGCGCAAGGGCACTCGGTGCGCCTCGGCTTGAACTGTCGCCGAAAAATATAAATGTAATATTCGAATTAAAGAAACATTACCTTAATTCAGGTTCACTTTGCCCGGTCAGTTCCATAGCAAATCGCCTAAGTTTTGAGGAGGTTTCAGCTAGAGCAATAGTTTCATCGTCAGGTTGAGGCCAAGGTATCTCAGGCCACGGCAGCTCCGGCAATGGTATCTCAGGCCATGGAATATCTGGCCATTCCGGGAATTCTGGTATCTGTATCGGATTTTGTTCAAAGGGTACTATGATCGTGCAATATTTTCCTTGAATGTCCATGTTATCAATCACTTCGTTAATCCCTAAGCATTCGAAGTAATCGCCAAGGTCGTTCACATTCCCGCCAAGTATACCGGGAGGAAGTTTCGCGCTTGCATCCAAGACTGAAATGAACATAAGTACAATAAGACCACTTCGAATCTCCTCACGTATTTTTAAGGGACACAGAATCATAAAGGATTGATTGTTGACTTTAAAATCATAAATTTATATGAATTAATAATAGTAACTGACAGTTTGAAGTAGACAAAAGGAACTGTTTCAAGAAATATAATGTATGATAAGAGACCAGATTAATTATTACTATAAATATAATATGACGACACAATTTTTGTTGAACCAGATACGGAAAAATAATTATATTGGAACTAACGTTAAGTTAAAGTAAACTGACATAAACAGGTTTTCAAAATTCGTCAAAATTCAAAAGGAAAAATCCACGCAATCCAATTAATACATCCTTATAAAATGTAATATTTATTTTAAGGACTTACTTAGTAATGTTAACAACAACATGTTATAGTTTAAGATTAGGGGGGATGGGGGAGGCATTATGATGAATAATATATCATAACTTGTCTCTATGACCGTGAAATGTTTATTTATCCGGAGCGTTAACATTGTAATGAGCAAAATTATTATTTAATTTTATATGCTTCCTTAGTAGCATATGATGCGACCTTTTCATTCGTACCAATGTTACGGCCGCTGTCTTTATGTTGTTTATGTGTGTGATTCTAACTCATTACAAAATTGAAATTATTTTTATTCTCCTATTTTCAAACGAAGTACTCAGTTTCTAAAATTTAAGCTCTATTCGCAGTAACGTTAAAACTAAGTATTACAAAATAATATCACATGATTATGATAATTGTACGATGTAAATTAAGCGACGATAGCTTAGTTGATAAGGTGCCAGACATCGCGTCGATTGACGTAGGTTCGAATCTTTGCAACTGAATAGGAGCTTCCGGTGAAGGATAAACATCGTGATTAAGCCCTGTCATATTGGTAAGGATTTTCTAAGTCCGCCTTGCTAGCTGCAACCCACAAGTTGAAAATCTATCGAATACCTATTGGTGTGCTTCGGCAGCTTGCACTTTAGAATCTGTTTCCCTTTCGACTTAGCGTGTTTACCATTTTAGACGACATCATCATTTAACATCAGATGAAATTGTATTAAAAGTGTAATAAATAGTTTCCAGGTGTTTAAGATAGGGTAGCGTACATTTGTACACCTGGTTTTTATTATCCGATAGATTTATGCTGTAATACACTATGATTATTATTGTTTTCACGTAATTCGAATATATTTTATGACATTGTATATTTTAATATGATAAACATTTCGATAATACATATATTGATATCACTAAGGCATATCATAATTATGATAAAGAACGTAATTAATCTATTCGTCTGAGTTATTGTTCATTCAATGTCATAACTAAAGTCAAACAATCTACAGCTCTTATTATGATGCTGCAATTACGTTTTAGTTTAGTCTATTATAGTCTTCAAAAAATTTAGGCCTCAATAGTACCATTACGTGCTAGTTCTGAAATTGACACTGGTTTATAAGAAATGATGAAAATATCTAACTTTTCGAAATCAAGAGTAATATTTTTTCACAAGTTTATGTTTCTTAATGGTACTGACTAAGGCTACATTTAATATAAACATCCAACCCTCGATATAACAACGTATTGAATCTTTGATAAGGTTTAAAACATATAATATGTATAAAAGCATTATTAAATAAATGTCTTTGTTAATACCTCCAAAGTTAACAAATAGGGTTTTCTTGCTTATAAATGTAGCTATGGCCGTATTCGCTGATGATAATCTGTTTCATTATATTTATCTAATCTTAATGATTATATCGTAACAGTTTCCTTTTATAGATTTATTCTTGTTAAGGACGAATCGCGAGACTGGTTTATGATAGTAAGCCCGGGAAAATATTAGCATTAGAAATCTTAATTCAATAGCTTTTTAGCAAACAGAAATTTGGTTACGAAAATAATCCCTTTCGTGGTGCTATGAATATAAATTAATCGATATTTGCTTCATAACTTACTCAGATTAATGTACAACTTAAGTAATCTAGCAGTGTAATATTACATTCTAAGAAAAAAAAATTAGAAAAAAGAAACCAAGCATGCAATAGTGAAGTTTCCTAAAATATTTAAATACCGATGATTCCTTTGGTGACAATTCTGGTAAAATGAATGAGGTATAAGGCAAACTTTTAATAATGTATTATGAAACCCAACGTGGATAGCTCATGAAATTACTAATTCTTAGTGTCCACCCTAATGGTATAGATATTGAACAACATATAAAAGAAAAGCACAATACTGGTAATGTTGCAAAAGTACTATTACCACAATAATTTTTGTTGTAAAACAGCAGCCAACTAAGGCATTCAGTGATAGTTCTATTTGAAAACGAAGAGGCTTTCGAAGATTTGCTTCTCAATGATTGTAACTTAGAAACCTAGTTAACAACCATCTAACTAACAACATCAAGACAAAATAATGCCTACATCGATCAAATATATTAGATACAGTCACGAATTAAAGATCGCTGCGGCTACATAATATTAAGAAGATGGTTTGTTCCTATTTCTGAGTTATACATAAAACGACCGAAATCACACTTTGAAATTAAAAAGTATATACTCACACTGCAACCCTAAAGAATTGTTTAGCAAGAATGTCATTTGTTGAGTACATTGTTCTTCATTGATCACACTTTCATACAATTCATTATCGAAGGCACTTCTAAAGTCAACATAACTCTCGCTTCCAACACTGTAGGCGGAGTTAAAAATAAATAAAGTAAAAATTAAAATTCTAAGATCCATCTCGTACATCCGGATTGAATTCTAAACTATTAATGCGTGTAATGGATCTAATACATATTTATATTTATCGAATCGATAACACAGACACCTGACTGAAATGTTAAGCGTGGTTATAATCACTGTTACTTATCATTATTCTGCCAAATCTACTGATAAGTTTACCAGCTGCATTAATAATCGGTTTACGTGATTCGAATTAGCACGTTTAAATATCACAATTAAGTCATAAACAACAAAAAAAGATATCGGCCGCTATGAATCAGTAATACTTATCAAAATTTTTGGAATATCGACTTTTTAACACGTAGCATGACTTCAAATTCCGTTTCGCTCGCTTCTAAATTCATCTTTGTACCAAATGTCACATATCAACTCCATAGAATGGATGATTCATTTTTTCCACGTTAAAGTACCACTGGAGCCTTACTTAAAATTTGTTAAACTCTTATGCAGCTGTGATTACTGTAAATGCTATTTCCTTACGAGGTGTTTCAAATGTTTTAAGATGTTGCTTTCGCGAGGTTTTTACTTCCATATGAAATTGTTTTATTTTTTTCATTAAAACCAACTCTTAATAATATTAATAACTCAAAAAGTTCTAATGAATATGTCTCACTTTTTAGAACAATACTACAAAATGTTCAGAGCATACACTGCGTTTAAATATTTCACAATATACTATCTCTTTCAGTATGACCAAGTTTTTCACATCAAAAGACCTTAATCTAGTGAAGCTGTGAAGACTCATCAGACCAACAGCGTATAGTTAGTCTGAAAAACAAAGAAAAAACGTCAAAAGGTAAAGCATGAATATATTTTTATGACCATACGCTAAGATTAACAACACACTACCAAAAAATGGATTATTTTCTGTAATATCCAACCAGTTTAAGTCGGTAAGCCAGTATGTTCGCAAGTTCTAGATTTTGGCCCTAGGCCTAGGCCTACTTTGAGTCCACGGATTGCTAAGATCTACATCTCCCTATGTAAATATATGTATTTATTATAACTGATTTTTTTATCTGATTTAAGAAAAAAAATACATTTGCAAAATCAATACTTACTGATATTCATAATATTAATTCGTCGCATTTCACTTCCTATTTGAACACACATTATCAATGATCCAGATAGTGAACTGATAAAATTATTGTCCAATTTAATATTGCGTGCAACAGATGGCGCTCGGATCGATTTAGTTCGCGCACGGTAGTCTTTTTTGAAAATGTATAGGCCGGACTGATACTTCGTAACGTAATCGGGTGAGTGCCCTAAGCACTCCTCTCAGTAGTCCGGTGAAACTGTAGCAGCCCTAACAAGCCAACAGTGTAGTCGATTCGAAAATAAAAACAAATTGTAATGTAGTTGTTAAAGAAAAATTAGTTGTATATCCTTGTAAATGTATGTGTATAGAATCAAAATTAAAGTGAAGTTTTTCAGTTAGTGTTCTGCAGTGAGTCCCTACAAAGGTCGAATTTTGTACAATGATATTAATTATTTTGTTATATAATAAAATTGAAGGTCCCTCTATTTGCTATCAGTAGAGCCCAGTGACGTCGAAGTAAGATAAATAAAAAACGCATACATAATTCTACGTCAGCTTGATGTTACCGTAAGATTTTGTCGTACCTATGTTTGATGTAGCACTCATAAGTTTGTCTATTTAATTTATATGTCATTCAATTCATGATTCCATTTATTTGAAAATTTAATTCCATTGCAACTATTTTTTTTTTTTTGGCGAAGGAATAATAGCTTGTACTTCAACTGCTCCACTCGCAATTGCTTAAGATACTAATCCTAAGGACATAAACAAGCGCAAAGTAAATAGACAAACGAATATTTATTTCCCCTTTTAAGAATTCTTTTCACCTCTCGCCTATGAAGAATTCTGTTCAAATATACCCTACAATAGTACTCATAGCAGAAGATAATTCGCACGTAAAAACACAGTACACGCGTCCCAATATGAAACGTGACGAGACAACGTTGCTATACAATTTATTTTTACGCAACGCAAAGTTATTTTGGACTTTATAACGTTAGCATTACGGATTATATGAAAGGTATTTACATATTAGCCAGCTCTAAAGGCACCTTTGTCACTAGTAACTTTGACAAACTATTTATATGTAGATATTAGGCTTCTCTAAAAAAATTATGTTTAAACTATTATTTATACCTGTAATTTTCGATCGTGAATTTTTTTTGTAAATATTAACTTTTTTCTCATTGTTTAAAGACATTATTTTATAGTTATTAATTTTAAAGTGAGGAGTGCGTGCAAATTATTGTTTAAGATTTACCAAAAATGTAGATTACTGACCGAGTTAAACTGACTCATGTTTCATTTACACGGACAGACCAAAGACCAAAGACTTTTCGGGTACCGAGTACACCGACCTAAAGAGCAATGTTCCGAAACTTACAACTCAAATGTAGGTTTAAGGGGCCCCTACCAATGCACAACTATACTTTTTTTATATTATAGGTGGCAAACGAACAGGTGGGTCACCTGATGGTAAGTGAACACCACCGTCCATAGACACTAGCAACACCAAGGGAGTCGCAAGTGCGTTGCCGGCCTTTTAAATATGCAGGCCTTCGGCGCTCTCACTGACCGAACGAAACGCAACAGTGCAAGCACTGTTACTTCACGTCGCTTTTCTATGTGAGGGTGGTACTACGCCGGGCGAGCCGACCCATTCATTCTGAAACCAGTAATAGTTTCAGCGTAGCTCTACCACCTACCAATATACTCACCTCCACTGCCTACACTTTTCTTCCTGCCTTATAAATTTTTTGAGGAACTTGCTAGAGTTGCCTTAGATATTCCTTCTAATAAAAATGTGATGATTTCTCTTGAGAGGCTAAGATCTTTTAAGTAATTCAATAAACTGACCATATAGCCATGTCTGGTTAATAAGTTTATAATATCGTAATATTTCTTTATTTTAATTATGTGGTCGTGGGGGATGTTCTATTCCCATATAATATTCTCATATACATTTTGAATTCAAGAAAAATTATGGAAACAGTCGAACTTTATGGTAACAGAACCGTTTGATTAGTGGAAGCCAATTTATTGAAAACGACAAGGATATAGTATTTTATAGCACATTATTACTTATTATTAATAATCTAAAGCTAATAATGGTCTCTGAAATAATTATTTGAAATTGACTCCAATTGAATCCAATCCTAGCCACATCGACAAAAGCAGGTCGTGTAATGGCCACACTTCTATTATTAGGAAGAGAGGTAGAAAGACAGATTCTGGATACTAACAGGAGTGGAATACCCGTGATGCTCACAATAATCCGTTTATTCACAATCTACATTCTGGAAGCATTTACATGCAACGTTCTTAGCACTACGTACAACTTGCATACAATTCTTCTTATTAAGGAAATCATCTCGACAACATTAATACAATCCTCTTAATAATTTTCTTAGACTATGCCCGCCTTGCAATCACGGATGGTCTCCGCGTGCTGAGGGAGAAAGTTTTCTCTTTATCTATTTCTATAGGTGCCTTCCATACCCGCGCGGTACTTCATACAAAAATCTAATTTCTCTATTAATATTTACTTTCATTAGTACTATTCAAAATATTTTACTGAAATCTACGTTTTTATGTACAGTACAGTTACATATCTTAAAATCTATTTCAAGTTAAAACTACGACCATAAACAGCTTTATTAATTTTCTATATCAATATATTTTAAGGAACCCTCATTTCTTATTTATAAATAGTATAAATAGAGCTATTTGCGGTTCTTTAAAAGGTCAGAATAAACCTTAAAAAGGTTATTCCAAAATATGTTGGGAGCGGTGAACGCCTGAGAAAAACAACCCTTGTACCGTAATCTGCTTTGTTATAACAGAGTAGGGAAGAGCGGGGATAAAACTTTCGACTATTAATCAATCTTATAATTCGTTAGGGAAACTTTATTTTATTATAAGTATTTAGAGGTAAAAGTTGACTAATATTATAGTAAAAATGCTTAACTTTGGTATAAGGATAATTTTTAGGGTTGTATTTGATAATATTGTTCTACAATGAAAATAATACAATGCCTAAAGTCGAAAAGTAACAATTTATCCCGATTTGGGGCAAGTTGTCAATAAGTTGGGTCAATTTGTTACGATATTTATGGAAGACGTGATCTGTGAAAGAAAACAAGAAGTCAATTATCAAAATATATGTGTACGCATAAATCAACAATATTTCACGATTCTTTTATTTTTCTTTAATTTACTGTAAACTAAACATTTGTGCGTTTTGATATTTATACTTTGTACTTTAAAACATTTATATCACAACAGCTAAGTGTCTTGGATTTGTCAATGGTCAGTCTTCAATCACATCAGGAATTCTCATTTCACTGAAAATATCATTATATTTATAAATTATCTCAAGATTCATCTAATTCGCAATTTACAAAACGGTATGAGGTCATGTGACAAATATCTAATTCTCTAGAAACTGTCTTTATTTTTCTATCATTTTTAATAACTTCACCTGCAGCTCTTTACTGAGATCAACTCCTAATATTCCTTGCGTTGAACCTCGTTTTATTTTTCGAGTGTAAGTTCGCATGCTGTAAAAGAAAAAAAATTGTTTACCACCATTCCGGTACAGATGAAGTGGTGTAGTTGTTTCAAAATCACAACGTGTCCCTAAAGAAGGGAACATCAAGCCCAATAACATCTGAGTTCAAATTAGCAACTTCTAGTGTAAACACAATTTTAACGTGGTATTTATACTTAATATGTTTTCGAATAAAAATATAAAAACACTATAAAACAAACAAAATATTTACATACGTGAACCAACGACGCAATCGATCACTTTCCAATGTATGGATCATCACCGGCCTGATTAAGATGGCCGCCGTCGGAGCGCTGCAACGTATGGAACGTTCACGACGTATTAACTAAATGTATTTATCTCCTCTCCATAGCGAGATATTTCAAACAGAACAACTTACGAACTTTTAGCACCGCTCTCTCCGACATACAAAATTCCACATGACTGCAACTTTATACGGCATTGATATAAATTTAAAGTTTAAAAATCGACTTTATTTTAGTGTACTTGGGAGTTCCTGCGGGGTAAATAATTTTTGAACTGTTTTGAAAGCGCACGTATTTTTCCCTAAAGAGTGAATCTTTTAATACTATTAGTTCTTTGTGAGCATTGAAAGCACAAAGCTGCTGCCTGTTTTTTTTTACAAATATCGTTACTGATTGGCCACATTTATTCCTGATTCAATTAATTCCACTTGAAGAACAAAACTGGCTATTCAGTAGAGTTCCTGAAATATTTATGAGTGCTTAACGATAAACTAGAATTTAGAGTGATAGTTGGAATAAGCAACGTCACCATGGTATTGTCAAAAGAGTAGCGTTTGCTGTAACAAAAACAGAGATGTATTACTGAATCCCGAGTATTTTTTGCAAGAATTACGTGAGTATGCAAACAGAAGACCGGTATTGTTTCAGTTCTTATAACAAATATATATAGTGTTTTTAAAGACTACACCACATTTACCTTATATTATCATAGTAAGAATGCTTGACTTGATGAAGAATGAGAAGCCGTGAAACCTACAACATTAATGTAAAACCAAGCCCAAAAAGCCACTAAAAAACCTTAAAAAGGGTCAGTCGGTAAAAGGAAGCTTTACGTAAAACAACTTTTGCCTTTTATTCTGCAAACAAAAATACACATACTAAAAGCCAACCCATGTAAAGAGGAACGTGTGCTTACCAAGTCCAAATTACTTATAACTTACTTACAATTAAACTTTATATTTATTCCCATTATGAATATAGTGTAAGTAATAACTATATTGGTAAGATCATTAGACATGTATTCAATTCATTATTATGGTATTAAATACAGTAGCTATAATAACTCAATTATAAACATAACTTTTGAAACAGCTACAAAAGAAAATTCGTTGAATGATTACATTAGAATGAATATGCTATAAACTCATTGAAAAATACCCATCTATATACCATGTTTCAACATTAAACAACGTTATCATAGAAAGACGATGACTGTTGAAGGACTTTCTTCAGACCAATATACGAATATGAGCGTCAGCACACTCCAATGATTTAACTAAACCAAAAACAAAATATTATAGTCAAGTATACAAAGTAAAATCTCTCTATACGGCAGCAGTAAAGTATATTGAAATATAAAAAATCCCACTGGCTGAGAACTTCAACGATATGCCCTCAGAGAGATATGTCGGAAACAAAAGATATTCCGTCGTGTTTATCTCACACTTTTATCCTGTACACCCTTTGATACCAGAGATCGGATGCAAGGTAAATAAGTGTGCAGTAAGCTATATCCTATATCCTTAAAGTAATTCTCAGAATGTTTACACCAATAATTAATGTCTAACACATAGTATATTAATTTTTATTAACTTTTCTGTGTCTGTAACAATTACAATACGAAAAATATTTTATTTATTTAATATATCAGTAAATTATCTTAGTATTTAATAAAGTCTTGGTTACAGTTTGAAGTTTATAACTTTGGCAGATTTTTAGACAGATAAAACAAAAAATATTAACAGTATATTGCGAGTTGTTGAAAATTCTTCCCACTCTCTCATCTCTAACTCACTTTTAAACAATTATTGTTTAATGGTCTCATTCTAAAACTTATGCTAAAACTGTAATCCCCAGTAAAGTTGTAGCACTAGTTTAGGATGGCTTTTGTCAATGTTATGTGTCGTAAACATCAAATTTTCAGTCGGTCGACTGTCCACGTTATTCGGCAACGATATAAATAGACCAGAACAGTTAGTAGAAGGCATGTGTATAGAAGATCACGCATTGAACAACAGAAAAATGCATACGAGTTAAACATTTAGAAAAAAAATAGTGTAGAATCTCATTAAGCAGTAATATAAGCTATAGGAATTTTATAGCGAAGTGAAGCGAACAAGCAATAATCAGAACGACATCATAGAGTATGTTGACGAAAAAGCCAAAATACATGTGGATGTTCAGAAAATGACAATGAAGGTGCCTAAAAGTTACGATGCATATAAGATTTTGGTTCCAAAACACAAATGTGATATATTTATGAGGGATGATTTCTGGCCTGAGGGTATATCATATCGTAAATTTATAGACTTTTCAAAAAAGAAAACAGACAGAGAAATGACTCTGAGAATGAATGTTAGCAAAATTTAAATGGACAATACAACCTTAATAAGTTTCAATTGTAAATGTATAAAAAGATCTGTTGAATGTGTGAGGCGTCTGTGTGTAGCGGCCGACGTTATTGCGTTACAAGAAACTTGGCTTTTGCCGCATGATGTCGCCTTTTTAGGGCAAATCGATGATGATTTCGCCTTTACCGGTAATTCAGCAGTTGACACCTCAGAGGGAATACTACGTGGAAGGCCTTATGGAGGGGTGGCTTTGTTGTAGAGGAAGAGCCTATTTCCATCTGTAACAGTAGTTAATTGTAACAACGTACGTCTGGTAGCTATCAAGATAGTGTCGCAGGATCGCGCCGTACTAATCTTCTCGGTGTATATGCCTACGGACTCGAATGATAACGTAACTGTATTTACAGACTGCCTTAGTGAAATTAGTGCGATAATAGAAAGCCAAAATGTGCAATCAGTGATCATACTTGGTGATTTTAACGCGCATCCGGGCGAGTTATTCGGCAATGAACTGTTAAGTTTCTGTGCAGATCAGTGTTGGAACTGCGCGGACTTGGACTTACTCCCGCGAGATACGTACACTTTCGTCAGTGACGCATACGGTTGCCACCGCTGGCTCGACCACTGTGTAATGACCGAGGCCGCGAGGCGTCTGCTCGTGAGTGTAACTGTATTATATGATACGTATTGGTCGGATCACATGCCTATACAGTTGCAATGTAATTTTAATATGATAAGACCTATATTTGTTACGCCAAATCTGAGCAAAAACGCTGTAATATGGGGTGAACGAAACGCTAGTCAAATAAGCAAATACAAAGAAATATGTCACACTAAGTTAAGGGAAATGCATTTCCCGATATAATTTACAGAATGTGTTAGAGGGTTTTGTGCGGATGCTAATCACAAACTGGTATTAGACACCATGTATAAAAGTATTGTATGTATTCTTACAGAGGCTGCCCAATGCTCCAGTTATAGGGTTGCGAGGGTGGGTAAAAGGGGTAAAAATATTATCGGGTGGAATAAGCATGTTAAGCAAGCTCACGCGGACGCCCGGCTTGCATTTAAAATCTGGTGTATATATGGTAAGCCGACTTCTGGGTCTGTATATAAACATATGTATGTAACGAGAAAAGCCTTTAAATCAAAGTTAAGATGGTGTCAGGTCAATCAAAATCAAATAAAAATGGACATAATAGCTGAAAATCATAAATCTGAAGATTTTTCAAAATAATGGAAAAATACTAATAAATTGAATCCCAAGTCGGGCGTTCCCGTGAATGTAGCAGGTCAACATGAGCCTACTGCTATCGCCAACTTGTTTGTAAAACATTTTAAAGTTGAATCTCCTCTTGGTTTAGCATCGCAGGTGGTCGATATTGAGGATGTTCGGACGGAGTTAAACGTTAGGTTCTCAGCAAAACAGATAACTGCGTTTATACAACATATGGGTAAGGGAAAGTCGCCGGGGCATGACTACCTCAGCATCGAACACTTGCAGTATGCAGGAGTTCACTTACCTAGGGTGTTGGCAATGTTCTACTCGCTCTGTTTGAGCCATGCTCATCTACCCAGTGATCTGATGAAAACGGTGGTTGTGCCTGTTGTGAAGAATAAGACTGGGGACACATCAGATCTTTCGAACTATAGACCTATATCGCTTGCTACTATTATTGCTAAGGTACTGGATGGTTTGCTTGACAGACATATGTCAACCCGCATCCAATTACATGATGCGCAGTTTGGTTTCAGACCGGGTCTCTCCACAGAAAGTGCCATACTGTCCCTCAAGCATACTGTTCAATATTACACGTCTAGGAAGACACCCGTTAACGCGTGTTTCCTAGATCTCTCCAAAGCATTTGATGTGGTGTCATACGATTTATTATGGCATAAACTGTTAAAAGATACCTCAGTGGATAGGGAAGTTATATCAATACTCCAGTATTGGTATAACAATCAGACCAACTACGTTAGGTGGGCAGGATCGTTATCGGATAATTATAGGCTGGAGTGCGGTGTGAGGCAAGGTGGCCTGACTTCTCCTCGCCTCTTTAGCCTGTACATAAACCGATTGATCGGTGAGCTCAGCAGCACTTATCAAGGCTGTTATGTAGACGGAATATGCGTTAACAATATTAGTTATGCTGATGATATGGTGTTGCTGAGCCCTTCGATTAACGCTATGATTAATCTGCTCACAATCTGTGAGAAATACGCGGAGGCCCATGGGCTCAGATACAATGTTAAAAAGAGTGAGGTTCTAGTCTTTAAGGCAGGCACCAAGACCTACCCAATTGCACAACAATTGAGGCTGTGCGATTGTCCCTTAACACAAGTAACTTATTTTAAGTATCTGGGCCACTGGGTATCAGATGATTTGAAAGATAGCCTGGACATTGAGCGTGAGCGCAGAGCGTTGGCTGTCCGTTGTAATATGTTGGCTCGCAGATTTGCTAAATGCTCGACTAAAGTGAAGGCTGCACTCTTTACAGCGTACTGTCAGTCATTTTACACATGCAGTCTGTGGGTCAACTACACGCAGAGGGCATACAGCGCTCTGCGCGTACAATACAATAATGCGTTCAGGGTGCTGATGGGATTATCGCGCTACTGCAGCGCTTCAGGCATGTTCGCCGAAGCAAGAATTGATGGTTTTCACGCCATCATACGCAAAAGATGCGCCTCACTTATGCGCAGGGTACGTGCCAGCTCCAACAGCATACTGAATGCTGTGGCAGGCAGGTGGGATAGCCCTATACTGGGTCATTGGGTACGCTTACATACCTCTGTGGCGTTATAATTAGTTGCTATTCTTAATAGATATAAGTACTAACACTAGTTTTTTAAGTTGTTTGTATACTAACCAGATGGACTCTTGTCTAAAATAAATATTTATTATTATTATTATATAATAACTTATTTAAAATATAATTCGAGAACGAGAACGTTATATATGAACAATCTTAGAGAAAACTAATATATTAATAAGGCATGCGGTACTGTTGAATCTCTATAGAATGTTTAACTGGTAGTGATAAAATTTCATCGCTTTTGAAGATTCAGCAACGTCATGCCTTTGTAACCCAGATTATCTGAAAGACGGAACGCGGAACGGTCTTTCAATTATCCCTAGTGAATTGTTTTAAGTTCTGCCTTAATATCTTTTAAGTTCTTTTTTGTTGTATACTGATATTTTTTTTTATATATTATAGGGGACAAACGAACAGGTGGGTCACCTGATGGTCAGTGATCACCGCAGTCCATAGACACTAGTAACACCAGGGGAGTCGCTAGTGCGTTGCCGGCCTTTTAATATATGTGGGCCTCCGACGCTCTCACTGACCGAACGAAACGCAACAGTGCAAGCACTGTTACTTCACGTCGGTTTTCTGTGAGAGGGTGGTACTACCCCGAGCGTCGGGCGAGCTGAACCATTTATGCTGAAACCAGTAATAGTTGCAGCGTAGCTCTACCACTACTTTTAAGTTCTTTGGAACCTACGTGCGGGTTGACTAATTAATTTCGGTGCTGATGTGCTTTTTGGATCAAAATGTTTAACTTTTTATTTATTTGGTAATCTGCACATTTCAACACTGATATGTGGCAACGGTTTTTTAATGATTCACATATATTTTACGTTTACTCATTTAAACATATTTATTTATTTAAATTAATAACACTACCTCACTTCAGCAGACCGTGAAGGATGACACCGTGAGGAATACTTAACTTGAGAAACGTTTTTATAATAGTGAGGGGGGGGGGGGGATAAATGAGAAAAATATAGAAGTGTGGATTCCTCTAGCTTAAAGTCACCAATACATCCAATCATAAATTACGACTGTAGATTCCCTCAGAATTAACCTTTTGCCTAGCACTTGAAACAAAATACTGTGTAACGTAAATATCTATAATAAATTAAAGATAATATTAACATCAATGAGATCAACAGATAAATTCAGGAGGTTTGATCTCCAACTGAAAATTGAAGCCATCGTGTCGACCCTTCAACTCGGAAGTTATGGTTATAAATAGCTTAGTTACATTGTTTCATTATTGTAGTACAGAGTGAGAGTCAGGAATTTTAATGGGATATATTATATCTATATATATCCATTCTACCTTTGGTACCCACCAGATATGATAGTTCTGACACAACACGCCATAAACTTAAAAAATGTAAAACTCAATAACTAGCATCGTGAGTAATTATTTTAGAGAAGATGTAATCTGACCCAACACTACAATGCGGCTACCATCGTAATTACTAAATTAATTATTGTAATGTAATTCGCTGTATCCCGTCCTTTGACTGAAGATTAACTGAACCTTGCACCGCATCATACGCATAATACGTTCGTGATTAGCTCACATTGTGACTTACACTTTGTAGGGTTATTGCTCCATTCTCAACGATAGTATTGCGATATATTTTCAAATCTGCGTTTGAGTTCCAAAAATGAGTAGGTGAAATAGAAAAAAAAATTAAAAAAATGTGTGGGCTTATGACCACACGAAAGAAGTGAAAACTTCTTTATAAAATGTACAACAGAAATCCAATGTCACATAATGTTCCCAGACGGTCACCCATCCAAGTACTGACCTTGCCCGACGTTGCTTAACTTATGTAATTGGACAAGAACCGGTGTTCTCAACACCCTACCCGACACAGTTTTTACCAACGACACTTTTCGTGATACAAAAAGGTTACGGTTCAGAATTTCAAAGCTCTCCCATAAAAAATTTCACTTCAACAAATAATCTCTTCAACATTATAACATTAGTATAGATTATTGTGTTATTAATGTAGCCCAAGAGTCCTTTTTGGATACTTCTAGTCCGCCTCTGTTCGTATGCGGTTACATTTAATAAATGGCTCGTACGCCTGAACTGCGCGAGTGTTTCACGCACCTGCGGCTGTTGGCGTGAGTGAATTGCGCATAACTCTAAATGTTATTGTGGATACGTTAATGTTTATACGTTTTGTAATATTCAATATAACCCTCATATCACAAATGTTAGCTGTACATATTAGCATCACTCGCGCTTCATTTTTAAAAATTTGGAAATGTTGTCAACACAGTTAAGTAAATTTAACAGAAGTACGATCTTAAAAAAGGCACATCTCTTACGTACAGAATCAACCACATGGCCACACGATACGATACTATGATGAAATAGGCATTCACAAATTGGTCGGTCTCAATGATCCACGCTTTATTTCGTGTAGCCAATCCGCCCTCGTCCCCCGGATCCCCGCGACGTGCAACATTGTCACCCACAGGTTCACCTCGTTGTTGCGTAGTATACTTACTGAAATACAGTTTAAATGATAATTATTCCAGTACTAAAGGTTATACGTTGTTATGTAGCTAATAATTTTTCTCAATAAAATAATTATTTCTGCTGTGTTTTGTCGCTACAGTAGGATCCATTTCAAATGACTTTTGAACCCCTTTTTGTGATAAGAATAATATATATAATATAACAGATAACTTTTGACTGTCTTTTTATGCGCATTTAGTACATAGCAACTATTTTGAAACATAATGTTATGTTTATTCATATCATGTTTTTTAAAAGTATTATTATTAAGCTTCTGGGGTTCCTATTTTGAAATTAACATATACTCCTGTCTAAATATGTATATATACATATATATATATATATATATATATATTTAAACTGTATTTTATTTATATATATATATAAATAAAAATAAATATAAGTTTGTAATAAACATTTGTTTTATTTTATTAATTTTTTTTCAGTTCTTAAAAGCGTAATTAACATTATTTCCCCTAAGCTAATCAGATTTAGATAATTTTGTTAATAGTGAGAAGCTGTAACACAAGTTGAATCCGCACAATATTTTCTTTAATGTCATATTTATGACAATTTTCCTTTATAATGGATGTATAGATAAGATCTTATATATTTATACAAAGTAGTCGGCAATAATTTATCCTCAGGATTTTCATCGGGCCCCAAGAAACTGGACTTTGCTATTGTCGCGGAACGGTTGACAACCCCTGTCCATTCGCGTGAACTGAAAGAGGTCCGAGTCAAGCCGTGGAAGAAAACAGACCGATGTAATGTCTAAAAGAAATCAAAATGTTTGTGTAAAGTGTTTTCCATTACTCCACAATGGATAAGTTGAGGAGAAAGACCCGAAAAATACAATAGTATTTAACGGACGATGTACTTTAAAATCTCTTCTTACGTATGTCGACATGTTTTGATACTATTATCTACTAGTGGCTTTACTCAAAACCTTGTCTATTTAAATATGGTTTATATATAAAAATTGAAAAAAATTGAAGGTTTTTTAAAGTTTAGTCCATTGGATCATGAACTGTCAAAATCAAAGCGTCGAAAATTGGATAAATCTACACTCCTGGGAATTTTAAGGCGTTACATTAGTAGTAGGCCTTTGTGCGAAGCCGGGACGTACCGCTAGTATTAGTATTTATATATGCAAAAACAGTTGTATATATTTGTTTTTTTTTTACTCGACAAAATATCTTAAAGGAATCGAATGAAATTTGGCATAAAGGTGATCATAGAAGCTTAATCTACTATATTCCACTAATAATAATGTACTATACCTTGTAACTAGGTGGTGATTGGTTATATTTTATTATTATCATAATTTTATATTGTAATTAAACGCGGATGAAGTCATAAACGATTTCTTGTATAGAGGATAATACATAATACAAGGAAAATTTAGAATAGAGAAAAACAAAAGCAGTAGAATTAGTCTAAACACAAATACTTTAATGCGTCGCGCAAAGGGTCCTATTAAATAAATAAAAACACGACATTTATATATGCCCTTTATAAATTTAACGTTAAGTCTCATGATAGTAACAAATTCCAACGTTTTAATTACCGGTCTTAGGCAAAAAACAAAAAAAAATATTCTCTTTAACAAAAAAACAATCCGCGACTTCGTCCATGTTAAATTGAGATATAAATGATAATAACAGAAAAGTTAACCCTAATGCCACCTGGCGTTGAGTTGTAGTAATGGGTAACATGAAATCCTACTCCCTGAAAAAATACTTAGGTTTATCAACATTTAGGGTAAATGGTCAAACGGAGTATTCCATAGGTAGTTTATTGTTCTAAGATATATTATAACAGACTCATTTTTATGTATATAGTTCCACTGGAGTAAAATTTAAGAGGTTTTAACTATGTGTGTAGTGGCCGGATGTCTAGAAATCGCTGGGTCATTTTCATGTACATAGAAGATAGCACTGCGTCCACTAGTTAGCTTGGCTTGCTTTTTACAGATTGTATCACGAAGTGCTCAGTAAAGGAACACTAAACATTTCTATTAATTAAAAAAAAATGAATGCATTGTTTAAAAAGCTAAACAATATTATAAATGTGAATTTTCATGAAGTTTTGCTTACATTTTGTCAGAAGTACTGAAGAAGATGTAGGTTATCTTTTATTTAGACAAAATGTACTGTTCCCGAGGCCCAGATCAAATCCAAATTAACGCGAGCGAAGCCACGAATAAAAGCCAGTATATAATACGTTCTGATTCTGTGTATTCGTGTTAAAGCTTTGTAACATTATAAAACTGAGAGTGACAATAAAAGTAAATTTTCGTCACAAACTAGGAGTGTTAGGATATATAGTGGTAGTGGTAGGTGGTAGAGCTACGCTGAAGCTATTACTGGTTTCAGCATGAATGTGTCGTCTCGCCCGACCCGCGGGGTAGTACCACCCGACACACAGAAAGCCGATGTGAAGTAACAGTGCGCCCGCACTGTTGCGTTTCGTTCGGTCAGTGAGAGCGCCGGAGGCCCACATATTTAAAAGGCCGGCAACGCACTTGCAACTCCAGGGGAGTTGCAAGTGTCTATAGACGGCGGTGATCACTTACCATCAGGTGACCCATCTGTTCGTTTGCCCCCTATAATATAAAAAAAATAAAAATAAATAATCATTGTATCTGACTGGATTATAACCACAATATGTCAAGGCAATTACGTGCAATGATATGGCAGGCTTAAACATGTCGGGTTCAATAATCAATTCGAATGGCAAGTTGTCTAGGGTGACTGGACCATTACCATCAAGAATCATAGTGACTCTTTTAGTTTGTCACGTTTTGGAGTCAACCAAGCTGAAAAGTTTCAAGGTCGATACGACATTGGAGATTCTCAATGCATTGTAGGTGTTTCGCTGGTAGCCGTTGTCTCTCTACCGCACTGTAGTTATCACCAAACTTCAATAAAAAAGCAACTTGAAGCACCTGCCAATCACTGTTTTAATATAATAAATGAATCATTTAAGAAAATAAAATGAAGCAAAATGTTTGCCAATACTATAGTTTGTAATCAGTGGCTTCTAAGAAATAGTAATTAACAGTTTGTAGAATTCATACGCAATGCTTAAAATAATTAAAAACCATTTTTTTTTTCAGTATTATTCACAGTATTCAGGACCTTTTATACTAACCAAGGATTAATATTTTACTTCTTATCTATAGATTTGTGAGGTTATCGCTTGAACACGATTCCATCTTTATATAACTTTAAATTTTGGTAAAACGATATAACCTATGAAGTATAAAAAAGTTTGGTCGAAATATCACCTGACGTTAACTTACGTCGTGGCCTAAAATACTAACACGGTAAACACATATTCGAGAAAGATCGGCTCTTGAGAATACTGTTGATAAAACATAGATACGCATGTGGCTTGAGAGAGAAAAAAATAGAGGTATTTTGATTAAAAATTTACCCACAGAGATAAATTGTTGATACAGTTGACTACACCACAAGGCTGCATAATTGAACAATTTTAATCTTACGATATTGCTCTTGTAGGAATTCTGGTATAACATCCGCCACAGTAATAAGGCTTAATGTATCGCGTATCTACTAACCAAACAGGGTTGTGCGGATCTGTACCTGATTGAGTCCTGACTATCTTACAAATCGTAATAAAACTCTCCTAGTCACTGTTTTTTTTTTTATATTGTCGCGTTTGAGTGTCGGTTAGCATATATCCATTAGCCACGAGGCTTTCAAACCATCACGATTTCAACAACTAGCGATTTATCGGTGATCAGCAATGTTATTGAATTATACCGTATATGCCATCACGTAAAATCATAAATAAAATGTAAGCAACGTTACTCATTGATAGACTTCATACGCCCACAAGACCAAAAAAATATTAAGAGCGACTCGGCCAGTGTGAGAGGTCTATAATCATTGTCATACGAACTCAAAATGAGAATTTACAGCGAAGCCTGCACCGGGCACCGCGTCGCACGTATGTAATAAAAATGTACACGTGCAGATTTAAATGTGTCACGTTGACATTTCGTTACATTAAAATATTATGGTAGCTCCAGTAACGAAAAAATAAAAAACCTAGTGAGTTTTATAATAGAAATATATTACAAAATTTCGATAAATAATTACAGATGTTACTGCAGTTTTATTAGATGATTTAAATGGTATTTGGATCTATGTTTAATAGTTCTAATTCATAAACTAAAATTTAATTCACAAACATGGTTTATTTACCCATACATTGTGTAATATTTCTAGCATTTTCCGGCTATAGATTAGTTATTATACACAATTGAATTAGATTAGGATTTAGAAATAATGGGATGAAACATGGCTTATAAGATGTTACAAGAACTTCTGACAAAGTTCCTGTCCTAGGACGGGCTTCTTGACGAATTGATAGCAGTAGGTTTATTACCAAATCGAGATGCCGCAGATTTGATCGTCGGACTTGATTAACTTTTATATGATCAGGAGTCATTTTTTGCACGAAACGATTACACAATGTATTCCTTGTTAAAATGAAAAAAGGTAGAAAATGAATAAATAGAAAAAAACATACATTTACAAAAATAAAAAAAATTGCAATAAAGATTCGCTTAATTTTGCAATCGTTTGAAGATAAAGAAGATTATTGTAAAATATTTTCTAACAGTAGATAATTCATATAATAAATGAGGGTAAGTGCTTCGACCGAATTATATTACGAAAGGGAAATATTTTTCGTCACCTTTACGACCGTTTATATTTATGATAGGCTTAAAACATTAAAAAAAAAACCTTTTCTATTCAGTATATTAATATTGTATTGTATTACTTTAAAAGTGGTTTGAAACATTTAGTAAATAAATAATGCAATTGCACGTAAATGTATATATATATATATGTGTACGCGTATTTGCTCCCTATAGTAATATACAGTACAATGATTGACTCAGTTCAATCACCTATTAATCCCATTTCTTTTTTGTAAAACCCTGGCCACAGGTAAGTTTACTGAAACAGCTCCCATAAATGATGTTGTCATCTGTAGGACAATGGATATATAGAAAAAACAGAGTGAACGAGCCTTGAGGAACTCCAATATATTCTGCCATACGCTGCGAATTACATTCTTCAACGATCCTGCAAATACTGGGTCCATGTAGAGAGTTAGAGACATGCACAACTTATTGAGAAATTCACGATTTAATATTTCAACTAAAGCCTTGGTTACCTCGAGACTAATTGACAGAGTCTCGCCACGCTCATGAATCCCGTAACTTCAACGGTGTAGTACGAAAGTCAGAATGTCACCATTTATTAAAGAATGATCCTTTCGATGTTGACAATCTACTCCCAAGATGCAACATAATAATCACAGTATTTGAAAGTTAATTGTTAAAATCAGATCTAACTATTCTATATTGGAATCGGTTCCATATTAGTCTACCTTTCAAGCTTGAGGGATGAGCTACTAGAGATATAGCATAGGTGAGCATAGACATGGTATTACTGTGGACACCCTTAGTGCACATATTTTCAATACTGTCAACGGAATACCAAATCGTAACTCAGACATGGTAAAAGTTAGCCACAAAGTTATTGCTTAATAAAGTAACTTCTTGTACAGTTCATGAGCCAGTGCTCCACCAAACTATCTTCGGGATGGTAAAGCTGGACGGCAAAAATTACACAGCCTTATATATAGATAGTTTAAGTCTTGAAAAGAAAAAAAATTACAGACACAATTGTGAAAACCACAACACGTAAATAAATAGAAAGTAAACATCTCCTCTGATGATCCAGCACTATATATTCAATTGAAACTAATTTCAAATAGTTACTGCGGAGTGAAATTTACATTTAACCTAAACAACAACAAAAAATGGTTTCACATAAGTAAACATAGAGGATAAAGTGTTTTCTCTTTAGGGCGTACAGTTTAGGCGAGAGGTTTTCGAGAAAAAATATAAAGGCGGAGACGTCTTATCAGGTTTCAACACAATCTTTTGCGTCTTACAAAGGTGCTCCAGGAGCCGGTGTTATTCCGTTATCAATAAATGTTGTTTTACTTTATATAAGAACTAATTGGTAAAAATAAACAGACGCGGAAAATAGAAGCACACAGATTGGCATCTCATCGCCCGAACTACTGTAAGTAAAGAAAAGACTTCAAAAAATGCCATCTCTTGACTCTTGTCGTATGATGACATTATATTTCCAAAATACTGTACCCTCTAATAATACCCTAGTAACTAATAACCTTAATAAATAGCACTTGAAATTAAGGATTCTGCAATTTAGAAAATATAAGTCCTTTTCAGAACTGTTGCTTCTTTATTTCAACCTTAAATTATTCCAGAATACATGCCACGTTCAGTATGTGTAGTGTATCGTTATACACAGAATAGAGACGATAAAACTAGATAAGCAAAAAATTACTGTCTCATTATTATTAAATTTTATGTTAAGTTGCAGGTAACTATCAGTTTTTTTTAACTTAATTCTCGAGACTAGACTCTAGGAATTTTTTAAACCATATCTCGCAATACTCAGTATGTTTAGCTTTCGGACCATAACGTACTTTTACGAGATAGACGCGCACGAACTTGGGTGTTTCCGGCAATTGAAGATACGATCATTTTTGAATTTTTCAACGTTTCTTACTATACCACTGTATTTTCATTAATCTTGTATCAAGAGAAATGGGTTCCAATGGCTTAGTCCTTTTTTTAGAATTATATTAGCTCTTTTTGTCCAGAATAATTTAAAAATAAGGATGAACTCCTGTAATGGAGAATACAGCGCCACTTTAAACAGTAAATGTCGTAATATCGCCCTAATGCAACAAAGACATAACAACACTGAATGGGAAATTGTTAAAGATTCTTTTTTCTGCTTGATATCTGCCATTGTAGCGCTTTAATCTATTGCGCGTGTCTATAAAACTAAATTTATTAAAGCAATTATTTATGTAACACATTTTCCCAATATTTTGATAGCTACTGTCAACAATATTAAAACATAAAATAAACAAAAAACATCAAACAAAAACATGTAATCAAAACAAAGAATCTTTAACTTATTTAATTCAGATCAATACAGCCTCCAAATATATCAGTTGTAAAGAACATACAAAGATACGTGACAATAATCGATAGTGACAGAGGACATGTTATTTCTAATTGAAATCGTTTATCATAGCTTACTAAATGATATCAGAAAAAATACAACAATTTATATTTTAAGATATTATTGCGGTAACCGCCTGATTTGTTTTAATGCCATCTATCGCACAATTTCTGTACTATATTATTAAATGTACATGTTAGATATATTCGTACCACCCTTCTAAGTATCCTCCAAAAATTTACACTCTATTTGTTTTTATTTGAAGATGCTGTTATTTTGGATTTGTGTCTCGTTCGTTTGAGAAATCAGGGAGTAAAACGTAATGTTTCTATGTTGGCACGATATTAAAGAGTTACAATTTATGTAGTTGTTTTTTTTATTAAAATGTTTGTTTTTATTTTATTGATTTAAGCTTCTTTTAGTAATAATCAATTTCGATATTTCACAACATCCAGACGTAATTAAAATAATTTTAATTTTCCTATACGTGTAGTTTTAAATTATATGTCAAGTTAAATATTTTGAAATAAGTACCTTCCAAGCAGCACTGCCAGATGACTTTCCGTGAATGTGTAAGAGTAAAATCCGCACAAATTACATTTTTTATTAAAATCTTGTATATTCGCAATGTTTAAAAATCAAAAACAGTCATAACTCCTTTATAATAAGCTCTAAATCCACCTGCCTCAGTATATTTCCCCTGAATTTTCTTTATGAAACTTAAAAACCATCTGAGTTTTGGTGGATGAGCTGGCATTAGATTCTATGTTCGAGTAAAATTCCTTTTTTATTAGTCTCTGTTTGGTTTTTAAAAACTATATCATAGTACTAAGACCTTTTTTTATATTATAGGGGCAAACGAACAGGTGGGTCACCTGATGGTAAGTGATCACCGCCGTCCATAGACACTAGCAACACCAGGAGAGTCGCAAGTGCGTTGCCGGCCTTTTAAATATGTGGGCCTCCGGCGCTCTCACTGACCGAACGAAACGCAACAGTGCAAGCACTGTTACTTCACGTCGGCTTTCTGTGCGAGGGTGGTACTACCCCGCGCGTCGGGCGAGCCGACCCATTCATGCTGAAACCAGTAATAGCTTCAGCGTAGCTCTACCACTTACACAAAAGACCTCCATGTTTATATAAATAAAACAAAATCAGGATTGATCTCGTAAACCCAACATTTAGATAATAAATCCTGAAAGTATGTTGGGTGTAGAGTACAATAGTTAACGCCGAAGTATGTAAGCAGTTTGTGTTTACGCAAACTGACCGCGTCGCGCTTCTCTGTTACATTTTATTACTATCCGGTCACTGGTTTACGTTTAGTTGGCAGATTTTATTTTTGACGGATTGACTTACCAAGAACGTGGTTACGAATAAGTACACTATTTATAAATTTCAATATTCAAACCTATATACTATATTATAGACCAGCGACCCGCCCCAGCTTCATATGGTTGCAATGTCCATAAGCCTCTTAACGATTTAGATCCATTTTTTTGCCGCTTTGATATTTACAGTTCATCGAAGTCATAGACGCCAAGCTACGCAACAGTTTTCACACAAACTCTTTGAAGTAAATTTGTTATGGAAGGGCTTTGAAATTCTGATCGGCAACCATTTTGTGTGGCGAGAAGTGGTGAGGGTAAACACTGTGTCGAATAGAGTGTTGAAAACATTGGTTTCCTTCCGATCCCAGAAGTTAAGCAACGTCGGGTGCGGTCATTACTTACAGGTGACAGCATTGGAGTTCCGCGTAACATTGGCATTTTGTTGTATTTAAGAATTATTTTTATATTTTTGGAGATTGGCTGCTGCTCACGTCCGTAGGATTTACCCTTGAGTCCCTACAAGTGCCCCCGTGTGGTGCTAAACAAGCAACTCTACAGGTCAGAAGCTTCAGCCATGGCTTGTTACCCTCTGAACTTAATCACACCGCCAAGCGATTCCGAAAAAGCGAAGAACCGAAAACAGCGTCCTTCGTTTGAAGAGCGGGGTTATCTCATGTGGAAGCTAGCGGGATTCGAAGCACCGCTGGCCGACCGCAGGTTGTGGGGGGCCCAAGTAATAAATTAGCCACTTATGAAAGCCTACCCCACCGCCTTGCGAAAAATCCCAAAATGCTTCGTCGTGCCAGTTTGCGACCAGAAGGGAGGACCCGACGGCCATCTAGGTTGGGTCCGGGCGTGCTCGCAGTCTTTTCTTGAGTATCCCATTAGCGATGCATCTTTTGGGCGGTGTGTAGTTAGGCACACTATATCTCGTCCTGAATATATTCTTTCCAACATGCACTCCATACATAAAATAAATGAAAAAGTCCAAAAGAAAGAGAAAGGTTGAATAGCGGCCTTCCATTCTTCCTTTCATTAAAAGTGCAATTCACGAATATTTGAAGTTTGCACTCTAATCTCAATGCAGTCCACTTTCACCTGGAGCATGTAACGCCATACTTACTCTTCCTTGCTGAGACTCTGATACGATGTCCTTCAGACGGAGCTTACCTAGATTACCCAGGCTACTCTTTAGAGCACAACTTCATACAACGCGCTAGTGTTTGCGTATATGCTCGAGACGACATATGTTATCGGCGTTTCCGTAACCTTGAGGACTCCCATTTTTCTACGATATGTGTACTGGTTGATTTTGGCACATCTAAGCGAGGCAGAATAGTTGGCTCAACAACGTTACCCTTCGGCGCATTTGGTACTCTTAGGTGATTTTAATGCCCATCAACAAGATTGACTTTACTTTAAAACTGACCATGCTGGAAAAGAGGCATATAAACTCTCTCTTTCATTAGACCTCTGACAGCTAGTCAATCAGGCGACGCGGGTACCTGATGTTGACTCACAAACCGCTAACTGCCTAGACCTTTAAGCGTCGTTAAGGAGTTCCGACTACGGTTTGGTTAAGGCTATATCATCATACTTCCCTCGAGACACTAGCCCCAGAGGCATGAGAAGGATGTGGTGATATAAATCAGCAGACTGGGATGAGATGCGTCACTTTCTAGCATCTTACCCTTGTCTCTTGCCAAGTCAGTCGAAGCTAACTTTCTCAAGTCCTCGCTTCCACCCATGATAAAGTCAGATGGTTCATTGGCTCATTCATCGGCAGAAAAGGCAAACATGCTTGCAAACCCGTTTGCGAACAATTCGTATCTAGATACTAGCGATAAAATTACACCGTCAATACCCCCGTGTGATACCATAATGAAAGAAATTGTAGTTAGCACCAAGGACGTACGAAAAGTGCTTAGCAATCTAGATTTGAATAAAGCCTTGATGGTATTCCCACAAGGTTACTTAAGATCTGTGCACCTGAGTTGGCTCCTATCTTGACACGCCTATTCCGCTTTTCTCTGGAATCCGGTATAGTTTCAAAATCTTGGAAATCAGCGAATATCCAGCCGGCTCCAAAAAAGAAAAACCGTGCCGAGCCTCGTAACTATCGCCCAATTGCCATAACCTCACTTTTTTGTAATGTAATGGAGTGAATAATAAATAAGCAGATGCTGACATACCTAGAGCTTAATGATATTTTCAGTGATGGTCAATACGGATTCCGACAAAAGCGATCTACTGGTGACCTGCTAGTGTATGCCACCCATTACTGAGCTGAGGCTATCGAGAGACATGGAGAGGCTGTTGCTGTTTCTCTGTATGTTTCGAAAGCATTCGATAAGGTCTGGCACGTTAGCCTCTTAAGTAAGATCTGAGCCTACAGAATACCAAAACATCTGCTGAGTTAGATCCGTGATTTTCTGAGTGAACACTTTATACGGGTAGATGTTGATGGCTGCTCATCTAATCCTAAGGTTTTAAATGCTAGAGTTCCTCAGGGGTCTGTACTCTCAGCAACTCTAGTCCTGCTGATCTGTGCTTACATCCGGTATATTTGGATACGTAGATGACAGCACTATATCTGAGAGGTATTTATCCACTTTGCGGGCTAGCTTATCAGAAATGCTTATTGAGAGAGGGGACATGATCGAACGTTTAAATAAAAAAGTCAGGTTTGTAGCCAATTGGAATGATTCAAACCTGATTAAGTAAAGATGTGTGTCTTTTTCTACAAAACGGAGTCTGTTCAACTTGACCCCAACTTTTTAAGGGGTTTCCCTTCAAGTAACAGACAACCTCGAGCTTCTTGGGATCCAGCTAACTTCTGATCTCAACTTTTTCACTACTGTCACGTGTCTTTACGACACACTCTGTTTTTTTTTTTGTTGCGCGTTATTTTAAATCTATAATATCTCCCAAGATATTCATTTATATGATGGACAGTGAAAGGACAATCTTAATCTGTATTAAATATCCAGCGTTATTATTATATTCAAATAATTAATACTATATTGGTCCGAATAGTATCGCAAATAACTCTTTATTTTGTAATAATATGTAACAAATTAGAATACTTACTGTCGGTTATCCTTAGGAGGTAGACATATGCTACCATGCACTTTTTTGTAGGCATTTTTAAGATCAATAATTCCTTAGTACATTATTTAACTATATCTCATAAAGACCTCGAAAATTGCTTCTTACGACTTCATTAGAATTAACTTTTCAATAACTTTATATAAATATGTAATATACATGTATTATACATGTTAACCTTCCAGAAAAAAACTCTAAGCGACAGAAAAAAAACGATTAGTAATTTAAAATAATTATGGGGACATATAGACAGGTACGAAAACCTACTGTGTTTTCCAATACTAGTAGATTTGAAGAAATATTTGTTAGAATGTTTATTTATAAATTACGCATGAACAGTTGAATGGATTCTAATTTTGATATCAATATCGATTTCCGTGAAAAGAGTGAGCTTACTTTTTTATGGCTAAGCAGAGCATAAGAGCGTCAATATAAACTGACATATTTTCAACAAAATAAACCGTACGTGTGGGCTTACCATACTGATAGATCTTCTTAAAACAAACATTTTTTAAGCAAAATTGGACATTATTTCTTGTTATTAGAACATTATATTATTCCGAGACTGCTAATAAGGGGACGTCTTTTGAGAGACAACATGCTGTTATTATATTGTATACCTTAGCAAATATTATATAGACGACAAATTGTGTAATAAGAGAGTAGATATGAGAATCTATCGGTAATTAGCCAGTCTCGACAAACGCAAGCGTAAAAAGATATGAAATTAGAACATACTCACAACACACTGTAACGGATCTATACCGGCCCCTTATAGAAAAAAAAAAAAAAAAAATTTATACGAACAACTCCATCTAGTTAGAATTATAAAGAGTTTTCCATACTTGGTCAATATTGGTGTATCGAAATTTTGACAAACAAAATAATAGTACAATAACGTAACTAGCGCCAACTTTGGAAACTTTTATAATACAGGTTAAATAAAAGGAATAAAGGGAAAATACATATTATAATATATTCGTAAAATTATGTAATATATTTTAACAGTTATTGTGAATTAGATTAAAGTAAAGATTGAATAAAATCTTTATGTAAATATAGAACATTTGTAAAATCATAGACAAAGTGAAGAATTTCTATTGGTTGTATTTTGTTTATAATAAATGACCAATGGGGAATCAAATCAGGGATCATTGTTTACGTTTAAGATTATGAAAAGTAGGTCAACGATTATTTAACAAAGGGGCTTTATAGAAGTTTTTTTAATTTTCGATACTTGAAACAAAGAATGGACTGTTGTTTAAGATTATGAAAAAAAAGTAGGTCAACAATCATATAACAAGGGGGAACTATAGAAATTTGTTTACATTTAATACTTGAAACAAAGGATGGATTGTAGGAGTAAGAGGAATAAGTGGTAAATTAAGAACGGAAAAAAACCCGAAAAATATTAGTAAATTCGAGGAATGAAAGGACTGATTGTTTGACGAGATTTAGGGGAGGGGCACATGGATAAAAGGGGTTTCAACTAGGGAATCGAGGCAGTTTAGAGTTTTGAAAATCAGAGTGCTTTATCGGTCGTAATGGCAGTTTAGTTTTTTAGAATCAGTGTGCTTTAGCGGTCGTAATGACGGTCTAGGGCAGTTTTAGGCAGTTGATAGAATCAGGAAGTGCTTTAGCGGTCGTAATGACTGTCTAGAGGTAGTTTGCGCATAGAACAAAAGTAAATAATGTTCTTCCAAGTTATTATTCGATTTACTAGTATTTAGGGTGTTAATAGTAGTCTCAGATAGTGCGCGTGAGTTCGCTAATAGTGTCAGGGAGATCCCACAGTAGTTTGGTATTATAGTAAACGAATTATCAGTTAGTTTCCGTCTTAGAAATATTGAAATATCTAAAAGAAGAGGTATTGTTGTGTTAAGCATTGTAGTCGGTAAATTGTATTTAGAAAGTACATTTATTAAATCTACGAGACTGTAAGTAATTTAAAATATACTTTATTACATATGTACACTATAACTACTATTTATAGAATTCAAACAAAACACACACATACATACATAACACTACTGTACATAGTTTTGTAGTTCTGATAATACTATCAGAATGAGGTAAAACTGGCTCAGATAAATTCGTGACAATGTTATAATTCAGTAATACATCATTCCCTAAACTGAGGTGATTCCACTACACAAGCTTTTACTCATCAGTGTTTTATTATAGGAAGTCCCAGTAGGCGTTGAATTGAGTTGGCACCTAAAGCATATACGCTTCGGCGGTTCTTGAATTCTCTCTCTCTGTCAAGTAAAACTAGTTTGCTGGATAGCGAAGAGGTTCCTGTATGCCTGAAGACGAACTGGGTAGTTGTCGGCGATACGTTTGCCTTGACCCGGGGAATGGTTTGGTCTTAGAAACATAGTTCTTCTTTACCAAAGTACGAACCGGTAGCCTTCATTGTCCGACATCATCTACCTAGTGAATCTTCCGCCTGGTGTTAGTCGGCCCTAGCCTTGACGTAACTCATTCGACATCCTCTTGTGTTTATAATACAAAGGAATGTGTACTGGAATGCACTGAAAGTTATAATAAACCTCTTTGTTAACGTCACAACCCCACACACAACTCTTTACAGACATATCAACTAACTTCAGTAAATATACATCTAATGCTAAAAATATCAAATATCTATTAGAGTTTGAATTCTATAACATAGTAGTAGAATTTCAACAAATTATTAGTTTTATATAATATAAGGTAAGCTAAATATATTTCAATCCATTTAAAAAGGTATATTTTTAGATCTACAAGAGTGTGAGTAATTTAATATTATACTTTGTTTTATGTACATTGTAACAATCATCTATAGAATTCAAACAAAGACACATACGTACATAACACTACTGTACATCAGCTAAAGGTTTTGTAGTTCTGATAATACTATCAGAATGAGGTAAAATTGGTTCCGGTAGATTCGTGACAATATTGTAATTCATTAATACATCATTTGCTAAACTGAGGTGATTCCACTACACAAGCTTTTACTCATCAGTGTTTTATTATAGGAAGTCCCAGTAGGCGTTGAATTGAGTTGGCACCTAAAGCATATACGCTTCGGCGGTTCTTGAATTCTCTCTCTCTGTCAAGTAAAACTAGTTTGCTGGATAGCGAAGAGGTTCCTGTATGCCTGAAGACGAACTGGGTAGTTGTCGGCGATACGTTTGCCTTGACCCGGGGAATGGTTTGGTCTTAGAAACATAGTTATTCTTTACCAAAGTATGAACCGGTAGCCTTCATTGTCTGACATCATCTACCTAGTGAATCTTCCGCCTGGTGTTAGTCGGCCCTAGCCTTGACGTAACTCATTCGACATCCTCTTGTGTTTATAATACAAAAGAATGTGTACTGGAATACACTGAAAGTTATAATAAACCTCTTTATGAATGTCACAACCTCACACTCAACTCTTGTACAGACCTACCATAGAATTATATATATGTATATAATATCAAATAATTATTAAAGTTTGAATTCTATAAAACTCAGGTAACATTCTTATAATTTCAATGAAAAATATATGTAGGCCAAGTTTAATTAAAGATAATCTAAATTCTATATTTTAGGATTATATGAGCATACATAGATAACTAAGAGAGGAATTATGTTTAAGTGATTGTAGTATTAAGTTTATTTTTCCAACAAAATCATGTAAATATACACCACACCACACCACACTACACTTTTTGTATTGTTGATTTGCTAAAGGGACAAAATAGCCCTTATGCCTAAATAGTCAACTACCACATTCACGGCTGAAATGTGTGTTGAGTGGAGTTAGCACAGCATTATTAAATTAATTTATTGTTATATAATAACAACATTGGTAAAATGAATAATCTGTGTGGGATGCGGTTAGCACATTATAAATTAATGGTGACTGGAACCAATCAGATGTTCAACTACCAATCTAAATTAATATCTACAATATTATTTTGTAATACAAATGCTGGTGCTGACTTAACTCTGCACATAATGCTACTAAAACCTATCCACTATCCTTCTGGAACTAGTGTGATTTTAATAATTCATTACTGGTTATGTCTACCATTTAAAAGGCAGTAATTTAATCCGATGGGTGTGTTAGCGAAATCTCTATGCAGGCTACTGTGATTCCTCCAAACAATCTGAATACTTGTTAGGGTGTTTCTTGTCTTCCCTATATCCATATCCGTCGATCCACACAGTGTTAGACGCCAGACGAGTGGATTGGAGCTGAGCTTTGTCTCCCTCCTACTTATCCCAGAGTCTATTTTGGCCTTCTTTCCTGTGCGGGGAGGTTTGGATTGAAGCAAGTTACTTATTTTCTCCTCGGTTGACTTTGTCACCTTGGAGCTTTCGCTACTTCGGTGAGGATCATGGTATGTCTGATAGTAGAATAGCTATAATCACTTATTAGATTGAATCATTACATTTTTACATTATACAATTAAGGAGCTAGTTCCAGAATCCTTATATCCTGCCTTTTGCCCTTAACTCCCTAGCAATGCTTGTGGTAGTTAACTATTGGGTGTCACTATAAATTTATAGTCAATAGTGCTTCTAAGAGGCGGGACTTGGGACGGTATTGGGGCCTCCCCCCCTTCCGGGGGAAAATAGGGAACATTTTAACACAACCTACATACACATAATTAAGACACAATTATATTTTATTATAACTAAGAGTAGGATGTATATTGAAATTAAGTGAACATATTATGAATACAGTGTTACATATAGATATTATCTTTAATTTATTTATTTGATTTTGAAATAATTGCATTTAAAACTTATTGTCATGTGTTTGCTAAAGTTCTAATTATACTAGATTTGATCTATGTAATGTTTTCTGAGTACCAGATAAAAGAATTTGCTTACTATAATTTTGTTTCAATTCACAACGTAAAAGGGTCCTAATTTCTAAACAATCATGGCAATAATTATATCAATATAACGCTTAAACCAAGATTTTATATCTTTGGTTAACTAATATATGGCAGATAGTGAGAGAGGTGTGTAGTGACGACTAAGCTGTCTCAGTATGGCGAAGGGGTGGGTCGTTACAACACCATAATTAGTATCCCTCATCAGTTATTAACTGTGTACTTAACAAGAGCCCTACCATTCCATTATCGACAATTCTTTTTTTGTTTTCAGAAGACTACACTATCAAGGGTCGTCAACCATTAAACATTTTGACGACTTGTAAAAAATGTCACCTAAAATTCTCTTCATACATCACACGGCGACTCATTGATACGTGGGAAAAAATACACACACTGAAACCTTATCGCTCCGTCTATCATAAGCACATAATACGGTTTTAAAAATAGCGTGGTTCAAATTTCCACCTATCCTTTAAAGCATTATCGGTGTCGTAGATCGTACTGTGACAGCATTTCAGACATTGCCACCCGTCGTTTTATTACGTGTATAAGAATGCCATAGAGCTACCGAAGTGAATACGATGTGAAATAAAAGGAAGAATTCCACAAGCAGACTACAACTAGAATATAAGACTTTAATACGACCGTAATACACATATATAATACGAGATTGTTTCAGTTTTATTTCTGTGAATATTTCTTTGGACGAAAAACAGTATTTTCAGCATGGACGTAATAATATCTTATAGCAAATGTATTGAATTTTAATTCTGTGTATTATATACCGGATACCACAATATACATAAAAATATGTAGACCCACAATTAAACTGCACATCCAAACAGATACTTTAAAAGAAATCAAATATCTCTAATATCCTGCTATCTTGCTCTTGCAGACAAGTTAGGAGAGTAAATCCTTACTAATATTATAAATGTGAAAGGTTACCTTTCATCTAGAATAAATGGATTGTTCCCGAGGGTTAGATAAAATTTATATTAACACGAGAAAAGTTGTGCAAGCAATTAACAATATTATCTTTATCCTTTTAACAAAATACTGGTCTCATCACTTATTCTAAAATGTGTTTGCAACCCTAATACCAACTGCCGGTGAGGCTTATTTGAGTATTCGAGATTGTATAATATACCACAATAGAACGGCGTGAAGTCAATCTGTCAACACGGTTGTACCGGCAACAATATTTTTTAGTAGCTACAGCTCCATCGTGTCCCGAGATAGACCGGACCATATAAAAGCTTTATGGGGCTGAACGAGCCATACTGTGCCGAGCTTGTACCGTGTACAGTGTACCTTTATATACATTATCACTTCATAAATTGATCTTTTGTTATTAAACGCTTATGATACACCATGGACCAGTGCATTATGCATACAAAATCCCCATGTGCGAGAGTCGGCTTACACCCATAGGTAATAAAATGTTTTATCTTTATATATGACGACATTGTCTAAGATGGTAACGCACCAAAACTAGATAAGGACTGCCTCTTAAGTAAAGTTGCTGGAACACACCTATAAGTGCTTGCCCACAGATTTTTACTTGAAGGTGATAGTCAGATGGGTATTAGAATTTTTGTTACCACCATGCCATCATTTCTTCGCATAGTCTCCCTTCATTAAAGTCTTCAGCAATACAGAATTTGAATATTTAATCATCATCGCTTCAAGAAGAAAATATTCGAATACAAAATTATCAACAAAGACATTGACACAAATGTTTTCAATCAAAATAAGAGTCTTGTTTATCGCTTATAGTACACAATTTAATGTACAAAATAGAATTGTCGTTGGTCACACTACGGCTCACTTGTACATACAATAAAAACGAATGATCGGAGGCTTTGGAGTGTAGTAAAAATGATTTGTTACGTGTCGATAAGCTTTAAAGGAAAAGTGAACTCTGGAAGCAACAGCTATTTTTAAAACATATTTGCTTGTTTGTATAATTATTAAATTTATCACTTCAAGTATACGCTTCGATTTACAAAATATAATTATAGAATTAGGATAAGTTATAGATTTTTTTTCCGAATTGTCTATTGGCTCTTGCCCTGACTGACATTCACAGCTTCCCAGCACTCTTTTGGTGAGCGCTTAAAGCAATATGACAACTAAATAGATACCAGAGGGCTCCAATCCAGGGAAACGAATCAAGACGCTACCGAAGTGAGCCCCAACAATTGCGCAGAGCGAAATTTACCTCTAGACTACTTCTGAGTGAATTGTGGTCATGTATGCATATACGTTAACACGTCGTACAAGCTATGCGCATTGAGCACGTCATGGACGCGATTAATTTTTTTTTTTTTTTTTTTTTTTCGAACTGACTACGCTGTTGACCCGGAGGCCGCTACAGTTTTACCGGACTACTAAGGGGAGCGCTTAAGGCACTCACCCGATTTGTATGGACGACTAGCACAAGGGCGCACGGCACACCTCGGCTTGGGCTGCCGTCGAATACCCGAATCTGACTAGCTAAGCTAAACTAAGCTAAACCTATCCGTATCATACCTGTATGAGTTCGTGAAATATACATGGTTACCAAGCATGTATGTTTCACGATCCCGTACATGTATTTTGTATCTGACTATCTGTGTTCTAAACTATTTCAGTTCAAAAGGGCAAAAAAACAAACAAAAACAGCCCACCACTATGTGTACCTACGAGTGTGTGTGTGTGCACGTGTGTGGGGTGACCGGTGTTGTGTTGTAAAGTCGAGTGTTTGATTAACAGTGTCACTGTGTCCGCGCGAGCAGCATGCTCGAGGGCTCCTTTCCGGAGGATCGTACCTCGGCTTGAGCAGCTGCCGAGGGGGGCCTAAGTATGTGTGCTGGAGCAAAATTCACAGCCAAACCGCGGCGGCGTGATCTGTGATTACGCGGGCGTGGGCGCGCACACGCTTTATTTCGAGGAACGGAAGGGTAATCTGCGTTAGCTACCGTTATTTTATCGGGAGGATCGGAAAAAATATGTCGCGGACGTCTTTTATAACGCGGCGCGTTCGGTACGGCATCGTAAGTTACCGCGGATACCACTAACGGACTGGGATGATTCTTTGCGTTCTCAAAATAATTACTAGTGAGGGTCTTAACGTACGCCCAGACAGACGGCATTTCCAGGTCCTTGTGGAGGTCGACTCCCCGGACGTACCAAGGGGCACCGACCGCCCTACGAAGAAATCGGTTCTGCAGTATTTGCAATCTTTGCAATTTTCTGACATGTGTGCGAAAACGGGACAGCTGTATGTCAGAATGGGTCGGATACACATTTTGTACAGCGTGAGCTTGTGTCTGAGGGACATCTTGCTCTTGGAACAAACTAAGGGATGTAAGCGGCCCAAGACCATGGCGGCCTTGTTTCGCACTCTCTTAACGTGGGATCTAAAAGTGAGACGCCTATCAAGGGAAACTCCGAGATACTTGACCTCGGAGGCCCAGGGGATCGCTACCTTATAGAGTTTAAGGGGCTTGAGTTTACACGGCCGCTGGATGGGATCGAAAAAGACAGCGGCACTCTTATCAGGATTGACTTCTATTCGCCATTGACGGTACCATTCGCCGAGAACGCGAACGGCCCGTTTCATGCGATTCCTAAGTACAGTCGGCCGCCAGCCGGAAGCGTAGATCACTGTGTCATCAGCATAACAACCTAGCTCGATCCCCGGGGACCGAGGTAGGTCACTGATGAACAGGTTGAAGAGTGAGGGCGCAAGTATGGACCCCTGGGGTACACCTGAGCGTATCGGGTGGGGTGGGGACAGTTCACCTTCCACTCTAAAGCGGAAAGTCCTATCTGATAGAAAATCGCGAATTATATGAACTAAAAAATCGGGAACGCGAGACTGAATGAGTTTATGAACGAGCCCGGCGTGCCAGACCTTGTCGAAGGCCTTGGCGACGTCGAAGAAGACTGCTATTGTGCGTTTCGGTTTAGGCTTCTTCGGATTTACATCCGGATTTGGATCTTCATTCCAACTGCCGAAGATGTACTCCGTGAGGCGGTGTACCTGGTGTGTGCAAGAGTGTTTTGCACGAAAACCAAACTGCTCGGGTGGTAACAGGCTTAATTGGGATATGGAGGCTTGGAGACGGTTCAGAAGGAGCCGCTCATATAACTTGCCTAACGTGTCGAGGAGGCTGATCGGCCGATAGCTATCGGGAAGCGTAGCTATCTTGCCGGGTTTGTGAATCCCTATTACTACGGCCTTTTTCCAGACGGCTGGAAAGTAGCCCTGGGACATGGCCGCATTGAAGATGCAGACCAGAAGAGCTATGATGTGGTCAGGAAGGAGCTTCAGTACCTCGTTCCTGATCCCATCAGGACCTGGGGACTTCCTATTTTTAAGACGCTTGATGGCGGCCGACACTTCATCAAAAGTGACCGGGGTTAGGGTATCCGCGGGCGGGGACGCGAGTGCATGTTCCACCGAGGATTCGATCGATCCAATATGGATAGGGTCAGTGTTATCAGTGTTAGGTGAACACTGTTTCTCTAAACTATTCGCGAGACATTCGGCTTTATCTACACTATCGAACGCGGGAGGCAACCCAGGACCTCTATCAAGGGGGGGCATAGGAATGCTAATGTCTGATTTTAATTTTCGTGCTATATTCCAGTACGCCACGTGGGACGGGGAGATATCCTCCAAAAGCCTGTCCCACCTGTCGCCCCGGATCTCCTGTATACGAGATCTTACGAGTCTTCGTAACGAACGTAAACGAACGCGGTTTGCCTCGGTCGGGTAGGCGTCGTGAGCACGAGTCGCGGCGTTCTTTTCCGTGATCAACGCCCTCACGTCGTCCGGGAGTATAAAACGGCGATCGTTCGCCGCTTGTACCTCTTTCGAGGTCTCCCTTACGGCGGTCTGAAGGTAGTCGACCAGGGAATCGATAGCCAGATCCGCGTCGGCTTTAGACACCAACACGTCCGGAATCCTATCTAAGCTAGCCGATGAGAGATTCTCACTAAGATGGACGCGAAGCAAAGGATAATCAGCCACTCTAACCGACAGAGGACTGGTATCGGAAGGCGAACCTAATTGCAACACCACCGGGCGGTGATCTGAGTCAAGTTCGTGTACGACTTGTATGAGTCGTACCTGAAGCCTGACATTCTTAAGTAGAGCTACATCTAGCACTGTCGGACGACAGTTGTCCTGAAAGTGAGTGGGTTCCGGCGGGGCTATGACGTCAAAATCGAGAACGTCACCTAGCCTATCGAGTCTCATCCCGTTTCGAGAAGTACTCGGACTATTCCAGATAACGTTCCCGCTGTTGAGGTCCCCGGCTACTATGACCGATTCTCCTAAATTGAACAAAGCTTGGAGGTCGGACCCCAGAAGCTCTTTGGACGGCGGAAGATACGCGGAAACTAAAATAATTGACGGATGACCGGTCATCCCTAGTCTACACACTGACACTTCCATGTTGGACAGAGCGGGCGGGTCAACCGGCATGCAATAAAGCGATCTTTTATAATAAATCAGGGTGCCACCCCCGCGAGTGACCCTGTCGTTTCTGACTATACAGTAATTCGCGATCGCGGGACTGCGCGCTTTAGGTTTTAATAACGTTTCCTGTACGAGGAGAACGTCTATCTGCCGTTCGCGTAAGAAAGAAGCTACTAAGTCGCGTTGAGGTAAGAGATTCCTAGCATTAAAGAACGAGAGGGATAGACCGCGCGGTTTTATTCTATTCATAGCCGCGAATGCTATATCTATTTTCCGTGAGAAGCACGGGCTAGGCGCTGTACAGTAGCAGCCACGTTAGGAAATTGAGTGATCGCGTTCAGCAAGCCCAAATCCTGGTTGGAGTTCACTACGGCGTTAAAGGCGATGATCTCCTGCAGATCATGGTAGATGAGGATCTCTGTGAGCCAGGAGAGTCCGGGCAAATTAAAAGAGAAGGCGGGACTGGCTTGCGCCGGAGCGGGAGCGCTCTTCGGGGGCTGCGCCTGAGGCCTGGCGGCCTGAGGCTGAGGTCTGGGTGCCCAGGGGGCCACGGGGGCCCGTCCAGGCAGGGGAGCGCGCGGCACAGAAGGTGCCTCACGCGGTTTGGGAACGGCTACTACCGGGCGAGAAGCGCCCGGCAGGCGCGGGAAAGTCTCCACGGACATGAGAGGTGGAGGCGGAGGGCGGGCGGCGGCGGCAGACGCCCTGGGCGCTTGCCTCGCCTGACGAGGGCGTTGTGTTCGCGGGGCGCGGGGACAGCCGCGATAGTTCGCGGGATGGCCCGCGTTACCGCAAAGCACGCAGCTGGGAGGATCGAGGGAGGCTGGAGTGCGTGAGCACTCCCGAGTGGAGTGATCACCCAAGCACTTCACGCACCTGGGACGCAGGTGGCAGTTCCGTGCCGAGTGACCGTAACCCTGGCAGTTGTGACACTGCGAGGGCGCATTGGACTTGCGTGGTGGCTCGACGGTGACGCCCGTGAGACCGCAGACCGACTTAAGGTCGAAGATGGCCTTGCCCTCCTTTGTGCGGTCAAGAATGACCAACACCAAGTTGAACTTGGCCTTTGTGCGCGGGTGGTACATACGGTGTACCTCCCTGACAGGGAAGTTCAGCTCCTTAAGGGAGTCTTCGACGTCCTCGATCGACACCTCGACCGGGACGCGACGGAGGACTGCACGGAGGAGACGCTCCTCCTCTAGGGCGTGGGTGAAATATTGAAGCTTGGCTTCCCTGAGAAAGGAAGTCAGCGCACGGTGATCGCCTGTGGTAGGCACCTTGACTTGGATGCCCGCCGGGATGTTGAGGGCGGACGTATAATAGATATTCCTCGCCTTAAGGGCGGAGGAAATAGCCACCCAAGACGACTTGTCTTGGATGGTGACGGGGGGCGGGGGGCGGGGCTTCCTCGCCTCAGCTGCGGAACTCGCAGCTTCGGCTTGAATAGGAGCGGGAGCGCTACGGCCGGAGGGAGCGGGGGCGTGCGGGACGGAGGGGGTGGGTTTGCGCCAAGAGACGCAGCTGTCTCCCTGCCTTGACTCCGTACGGACGGAGGCAGGGGGGGTTGCACCTACAGGGGAGCGGGGGGGGCCGGCCGGCCGGCGGCGCGACACGACTTGGAAGCCGTCGTCGTCGAGGGTGGCCGCGGGGACCGACGTGTCGACGTCCATTTCGGAGTCGAGAGGGGGCTGGGTGAGGCTCCCTACATTTTCGGGAATCGGGTCCGGTGAGAGGGGGGAATCTAACTCAGAGGTGAGGGCGGGGGCGACCGGAGCTCTCTCCTTACGCGACCTGGGCTTGCTTTTTTTGTTTTTTGTGACCGGGGAACGCGAACGACCCGAGTCGTTTTCTGAACCGTCCTCGCACTCCGAGTGCGAGGGAGAGGACGTCGCGGAGTCACACGTGTGACTTATCTTGTGAAAATCTTCGATAATATCGCAAAGATTGGTGACGCGAGACCCTAGATAGGCCCTAAACTTGCTATTATTCATGTCGAACGAAGCCATAGTGGCTGGATACGCGAGGGGTGGGGGGGGCCGCGAAAAAAACCTCCCTGCCTGAAGGGCAGGGGGGCGCGCCAAATCGAAAACTACGGGACTATCCCGAGTCCGGACCAACAGAGCTGTGGGCGAAGTGCAATGCCGCACAGAGAAGAACCTACAAAGCCTAGGGGGAGGCCCTATCAAGCCCAGGGCAGAGAACGCAGACCGGTAAACCGGGCTACGCCCAAACAGACACCCGGGGATGGAATGAGGGAATAGGAGGGTGGGAGGGCGATACCTGGACCTGACTAGGCGCACTCGCCAAGGCCAGACAACCCAGGCCCAACTGCCTTTACCGTTTGCCTCGGGGCAACCGGCGAGCGGACAGGGCGCTCTACTCACTCGTTGGCACCGTGACACGTATTCCCGTGAGTAGCCACTAAGCGTGGTCTTCGATTGACAGCGCGGGATGTCGCACCGAAAAGTGCGGTTTTATATTTGCACTAAAAGTGCGGCTTCGCAGCAGATGTTTTCTCTCTTCGATTTCTCAGGCTCGAACACAATAGTACCGGACGATGATTCACTCGGCAACAATGCGGGTCGGGCAGCGACGAATTCGTAGAAATGCCAACACCTGGTGCGCAGGTAGCGCAGGTAGGCGAGCGCGGCGAGCCGGAAATGACCGAAGAAAGCCGAGCGCGGCGAACCGAACGGACCGTCAGAGCTGCGAGAGAGCGCACGTGCGTCCCCGACCGCGGCTCGAATCGGACTCTTTTCACTCGCTCGGACGCGATTAAAACTATTAACGGGTTTATATATGAAATTTGTATGGATTTATAATTTTTTTCAGATATAGAGATTTATTGTTCAAAATAATGCATTTTTTATGTCATACCTCTAATTTTAATGTAATTAGTATAATTGGTCATTAGCGTTAAAGGAAAAACATAATAACGAAACCTGAAAATTGAAAAAAATATTCTTATAGAATCATCATATAATAAGAAATACAGAGAACTATAAATTTCTCGGCCTTTGAAAGACGATAAATTGCTACTGTTTCTAATAAAGACAATGCTTTTAGCATCAAAATCAAATAAACTGTATACAATTTAGTACCCGAGACGGTTGTTGGAATACCGGTGCGGAAGCTATATATGAGATCTAGGAGACGATATACGTGTTCAATTACTCGATCTTATCGTTTGTATTCCTATAAAGAAATAAATATCTCAGGTTTAGGGGAAATTTCAAGCCTTTTCAAAATTCATCTCCTTAAGTGAATTAAATTAAATAATTCCTGAGACATTCGAGACGTTCGGAAATCTTACAAAATAGATATGATAAAATGGCCGTTATCAGGAACGTACGTATTACTTTCCGGTTATTTTTTAAATATGTATGTGGATATTCACACATTTATGTTTTCTTTGTTGCAACGAGATGGCGCTGTGCTTGAAATTAACATACTATCGTTTTGTTGTTCGCAATTAGTATGATTATAATTAATTTTTATCAAAACGTCGTCTACTGCGAACACTCGGGTATATTTATTTATCTCCCGTGAAATGTTACCGGTTTACGGGTTTGGGATTTCTACAGTGGAAAAAGGTGCAACAGAGATGACCGTTGAAGATTTGTAATTTGGTTGACTAATTTAGTGTTTTGTTGCACTTTTATTTTGGAATCTTTCGAATGTGAACTCAAAATTTTACGGGGGTATTTTTTATGATTTTGTGTGTTATATTTTCAATACAATACATTTCGAATGTTAAGGTTATCGGATCGTGACCATGTTCATTCATGACTTTATTGTAACCATTTACTAAAATAAAACAAAACATACTGCAATTAAAACGATTATTTAATGAAAATATGCTTTGCATTTACAAACAAATTATTAACCATCAGGAGTTAATTTTTTTACTATTTTTTTTACTTTACTATGTTACCGGCTACATTATTACATGTAATAATAAGGTTTAAAATAAATATAAGTCTTTGTTTTTTGCATATATAAGCTAGTGACATGATCACAAAAAAAAATTGCACGAGTTGTCGATCGTATATCCTTTGCTGAAGTTACGCGCAAGCAAGATGGCGGTGTGGTAATTATTTTCTTATTTAAAACACCTAAAACTTAATTAGTGAGTATGAAAGGGCATAACCAGTAAACCGATGATAAATTAAATTATAATTTTATTGGTCGTTATATAAATAAAAAAAACGACAAAACAAAATATACTCAAAAGAAATATCAGAAATGAATAAACGGGCGGCAATTTACATGATTCCTAAATAGAAGGGCGAGCGAAATACGGTGGGAGTGTTAAAATTACCAAAACAAATTGTACGGAGGGAACAAAACGGTAAAAATTTAGATAGCTGCGTCTTCCTTAAGACTTCTTTTGACTTGACTTCTTTTTCTGTTGGAAACGAAAATCCTTTTGAATATATTAAGGAAAATTTGTTAAGCATTTAACAAGATATTTTTTGCTTAACGATTTTCGTTTAAATAGTTAACATAATAGTAATAGATCATATTAGACATCAGAAGATGTTGAGAGAGAGTTGGAAGAGAGTCTTAGTCTACACATATACGTAAAAGTAATGCGTTTATTGCTTGGTCCAGTTAACCTCCGAAACGGTTAAACTAAGTTTAACGATATTTCGTTGGTCAAGGACTTCGCAGAATATTATTTTAGCAACATATAGTTACACTATTCCGTGGCGACTAAGCAATAATATCTAAATTGCAAATAAAAAACGACTTACTGTTACAGTCGCGTAGTTTCTATGAAACAACAGTATCATTTTCAAGAGAAAGAAGTCGCAGGAACCATCTAGTGTTATAATATTATTTAAAAATAACTACATTAAAATAGTTAGATTGAGATAAATTATCAAGACTCAAGTTTCCCAATAAAATATTGTCAATCGTCTTCAGTCCTCATCAGTAAGTTGTACCAATGGACTAAGTAACCATTGATAGATTCGACTAAACATCCGAGTATTATATGCTTCCAATATAAGTATTAAATTCCTCGTATTAAACGAACGCAACGATCCTTTATTCATTTCAGCCCTTCAGTATCGTTCAGGACGCCAGGCGACGCGGACCTCTGCCGCCCCATAAACCCTGATACCGGAATATCGAACACGAAAGTAACTTTTTCTCATAAACATATATATGTACTGACAACTATTAGGAACTGTGATTGCTTTGTATTTTATTTTGTCAACCAATAGACACTGATTTTGAAATTTATTTAGTTTCTTGAGTGTTTATATTTTTATTTTTTGTAAACGTGATGTCTTATTAGAAGTGTTTTTTTTTTCATTCAATTGTGTTATTTACAAGATGCCAGATTCGATCATCGATTAAGAAATATTCTGCTAATGACAGGTAATGTTAATATTATATAATACATATTACTTGTATAAAATTGAGTATTCCGTGGTTAATACGATTGACTAAACCGGTTGTTCTGTACTGCACCACTGGCTCTCATTTGAATCCGTTGAGAAGAAGACCACGATATACAAAAGGTCCCCTTACTAAATTATAATAATACCTATTACCTTGAACATCGAGAGTAGGACGGTAACGTTTTTGCTTCAAGAAATGGCGGGTTAATTTAACGGTCTTTTTTAACGACAATTCTATTCTGGACTTTAAAATATACAGAGGGTGTGGTTGTCTATAAGATAATAACTTAAAATTTTAGTTTACAATTAATTTTGTCTAGCTTACTAGTGTAATAAGTTGAAATAAAGACACAAGTACAAACTTATTCATTTCTTAGCATTTGAAATTGACATAACGTTAAAGTCAAAGAAGCTTAAGTCTTATCCCACAAGCACCTTTATTTAAGCACATCTTCTTAGATTTTGTAATATCCCCTAAGATATCTATAAAAAAGATAAACTGTAAAGGATAATCTTGATCTATATTAAATGTCTAACTTAAAATGGCTCCGCTTTCAACTAATTAAGTACACAACCAATAACGGTTAAATTTTGTATACACGTTATCCGGGGTACAGAAAAGGACATACCGATACCTATCATCCAAAAGCTTGTAATTCATAAAAGACAAAAACGGTTACTATGGGTTACACTTACAGGATACAGATAGAACATCACGGAATCTCTTTACAGTTTTTTTTAAGATATGCTACTCCGTATTATTTAGCCTGCGTTAGCAGTCTGAATGACTGAAAAATTATAAATTGCAACTTCTTTATAATAGACACAGTATTCTTTACATCTTAGAATATAATATGCATGTAAATTTCCAGAAACGATCCTTCAAATAATAGTGAACACCCTATCAAAATCCAGAAGGAGAACTGAGAGAATATACAGATGCAATTAGCGATTTATTTTTTGTAACATGTGTAATTATATTAACCACGTAAAGTTTTATAGAAGAAATAGAGTTTTCACTCATTCATAATGAAATTAATTGAAAATGAGCAAAATATTAATATACACGCATTATCAATAAATTATGTACTTGATAAATTTCCCACCACGTATTTTAATTTTGTCATACATTAACTGACATACTTTTTGAAGTTATACTTCTCTTGGCGCGTTAGGGAAAAATGATGAGAGTAAATTTTTACGATGAGCGCGCAAACCGTCACGAAAACTCAACACCCTGAAGTTAGCTATAGTCAACATTTTATTCAAAAAACGTATGTATGTATTAAATACCTTTTTTTATTGTTAGTGTCGTTTTTTCTACAAACGTAGAATAAGGCGAAAGATAAAATATTTGAAAAGATTTTTAATCTTGTTACACCAAAGAAGTATAACTTCTAACGCGTGTACATAAGTACACACTACTTTTTTTATTTCCTTTGTGTTCGTTTACCGTACGGTAGCAAATTGATGTAAAACACAATTACATTTTTACTTGTAAAGAGTGTACACAAATCGCCCACCTTTTGGATGACAAGTTGCATGATTGCAAAAACCATTTCAATTCATTCGAATATCGTTAGACCGATTACCAAAAAACTGACACGCTTAAATGTCACGACCAAAGTTATGATGCTACTGCACGAACTTGTTTTTATTATTATTATTATTATAAAAATAATACCAAGAATACTTTGTTCAATATTTTCGAAGTGTAAAAATGTGAGAAAATCAAATTAATTTAAAACAAAACATGTCTCCATGCTAAAATATGCCGAAATCTAACACAATTCTTTTTTTTATTACAATTCATGAATAAATGTAAAGATATTTAGGATTGATATATCGAAATGTTGTCCCCGATTCTTTCAAAATCGCACGGATTTGTTTGTCAAAATAGTCAATCTTGAGACCGTGCACGAGTCTCCATGGAATGTTCCCTTACTATTAATTTTATAAGGTCCCAATTAAGTATTTAAATATTATCACTATGATTTTAGATTACGATTGAAATAATCTCAAATACAATTAAAAAAAATTGTGTTTTCTTTGAATAAATTCAACGCATTCGTCGTACTCGAAATACAAATTTTGAAATGTCCCACGTGAAACTACGAGAGGTCGAGACAGACGACATCTCACCAGGGGCGGAGGGAGGGGGGCGTAAAATCATCAAAAAGGCCTCGCGTAATTAATGTACGACCGTTATGAACATCACAACTCAAACGTATGTTTGGAATATAATTTTATGAATAAAACTGTTCCTCATAAACCATTTTGAAGTGACGTAACATTTCATTTCCTTAACAATATTCAGCTAACTATTCATATTATTATAACTACTATAACTGTTATTAGTAACGGTTATTTTAAATCGCATCGTTCTTAAATTAGTCGTGCTGTCAAAATTGTATTGACGCTACTTCAAAATGAACGAAATATAGAAAACATTTTCTCATAATATGCTTACACATTTTTAATATCATCATAGCGCTTGAAATTTTATTTTACTAAATATTCATTTGAGTTAATTAAAAAAACAGTGCTTTTGATCTTAAATAATAAGAAAATGGGTAAGTAACTAATTAAAAGCTGAAATTAACTTACTTATATATAGAGCAGAGGCGAGACTACTTTTCGATTTGTTCAGAATGTAAAATTAATTAAGAAGTTATGAATTTGAATCTCTCACGTAATTAACTATTTAACAGTTTGTTTGTTTATTTTTTTCGCTAATAATAATTATAGTGTTTTTAATATTACCATACTAAGCTGTAACATAACATATATAAGTAGAAGGTATTCTTCCTATTTTAACATTTACGTTTTCACTCTCTTTTGAAAATAGTTTATTTGTAACTATATATCTCACCAGGAATAGTTAGCGTCAGTCTAAATTAGTCTTAAAATTGTGATTTTATCTTTATCCCAACAATTCTTTTACCACTTAGTATTCTCTACCATACTCTGAAAACATCTCTATTTACCACTTAAAGTCTCGTTAGGATCAGTTCAGCCATTTCGCTGATCGATTAACCCAGACAAAGCTCAGATACCTCCAATTTATATATGTATATAATTATAGATATGCTAAAAGTAAGAAAAAAATTATCATCAAACACATGTCGTTAAATTTTATCAATTATACTGAAGAGGCAATCTCCACCCTAACCTTAGTTTATTATAATCATATTACCTACGACGATATCTCCACTTAAATAGCCACAAAATAATCCTCTATTATAAAAAAAACAAATCTTAAATCGATAGAGATAAGACTAAAATATGTGTACACAATCGTATACTCGTTTAGTATACGATGTTCGGATGGCGTGAACCGGCTCAATACACTCCCGAAATTCAATTAGACTGAGCTCTGTGGTGAGAACAGATGCCACACGGTTAATGAATATGGTTGCAGCAATGTCGACTGTCGTTGTGTAACGCACCGGCTGTCTCTAACAGGAACGAAGCTAAATAACAGACTGTTCAACTTCGCAACAGAATAACAAAATGTACGTATATATAAATTTACAATTAGCTGGAAGAGTCTACCAGTGTCAATGATTCAAATTATTAACGCGTTCCGAGTTCGAGTCATCGCTGTTCTCGCTTCTTAATTGTATAACTATTTTGTAACAGCGCAACGATAGTAGAAATATTTATCCTTGTGCTTTATTATGGCTTGACAATATGACAGCTATGTAGTTGATAGTAAGCAGATATTTCAACTTACTCAAAAATATCTTGATGTTTCGTTTGAAGAAAACGATGTTGTAGGAAAAAAACTCAAGCTGGAAGACGGTTCCATAGCTTCACATTACGACAAAGACGTAATATAACGAACTTCTTTATTCATGTCTAAATGGAAACTACTTTAAACGTACATTTTATATTGAAAAGAAGAAACTATACTATAACCATACAAAACGGTATAATACAAATGGTAGAACTTCGAAATAATTTTCTTATGCAACAAAACTGGTTCCAAATTCTTGGTAACGTCTTCATAGCTAAATATCAGCATTAAGAGGGGAATTTTAATTTTATATCAAACCAAGCCTTTTAAAACAGTGACACTATTACGTTTGCTTAAATAAAATCTAATCTTACTATGCTTTAAGTGGTAGGTTCAGCTTACATTATGTGTGAGTCCTTAGTTTGGCAGTCTGACTAATGTAAAGCGGTCGTAGCAACCTGAATCTATTAACAAAGAACCTCAAATGTACCACAGCTCTATTCCTGAGGCCTGAGTTGGAACGTTTTATAGCCTGATATGCGTTAACATTTGCACATTGTCGTACCAGATTACACAAATATGAGTATTGCCGCATTACATCAAAATAGGCGAATCATCAGTACAACTTGCCTCTGGATTTGTTTCTATTCTAATAAATAGCGACCTAAACATAAACATTCTAGAATTATTTGAGACTGTCTATACACTTCTGCATATATTCCTATTAAATATACGTACACTAACGTTGTGGGTGTGGACATATACATCTGGATGAGAGCGAAATGTCGTTCTAAGTTGATATTTCTTGCGGCTCTAGACGTTTGGAAATTTCAATTGTCGGGACAAGAGAATGCAATTAATATAATTCACTACAGGCTCGTAGCGTACATAAGATCGTTCGTATAATTACAGATGTATAATAATCTTGGTTAAAACTTATAACTATTAACATTTTTTTAAAGTAATATTACAAAATGTTGGCATGTTAACATTGTCGCAGTCTTAATTTAAAAGTATAGGACGGCTCGTTGGTTCATCTCGAAGTTGATTGAAATCCTGAAATTGAACTTTGTAAGAGAGAAAAATGTATAGATATAAATAAGACATGTCAATTTTATATTACAATGCTGACTACCTACAACCCTAAAAGTAAAAATCTATTTTACCAGGCGTGTATGAAAGTTTTCCGGCAACTACACTTAAAAGTCCATTTCTTTTTGAGTATTTTTGGGGACCTTTCGGGGCAAGTATATACACAATATAGTTATAAGCTCGTTAGAAGACTTGCGGCGGCGTTACGTGTCGCTGCTAGAGATTTATGAGCATTTAGGGTTGCCACTTGTATTTTAGAATAAATTACTTCACCAATTACAGTATGTAGATAAAAGAGGTACTAAAATATTTGCGAACACATTAGGTATTTGTTTGTTATTTATGTATATATGTCTTCTTTTGTGTATCTACCAATAATAATATACTTTCCATTTTAAAATAAAATATACCAACCCTATGCATAATACACTATACTTGTAATTTGGTACACAAAGTTTTGTCACAAATTTGTAATGTTAGTGTGCACAACAGAAGAAAATTATTTTTCCATCATGTCAAATTAAATGAAATGAGTAGCATTTTTGTTGATAAATAGGCGTAAAAAATTGTGATTATATGATTCCTATCACAGGCATAACAGTGGTTACTGGAAATGAAGATAATTGTCAATTACTTGGCGATCATTTTTTGACATGGAAATATTCGTCCAGGTCACAAACTTTTGCTTACTTAATCCATATCCTACACATCTGAGCGTTAAGTAGAAAGTTTAAGTATTGGACGTACATAAGTAGATCATATGTACAAAGTTACTGAATAAAATAGAACTTTTAAAAAGTACCTCTCTCGAGGTAGAAGTTTGTTTTTCATGATGCTCGCAAACATGTGAATTATTAATTTACTGTTTATACAATATTAATGTTACTCTGTTTAAATGAAATTTAATATTAGAAATATCACTGTAATTGTATAGTACAAATCTCTAAGTATCTATGGGTGTGTTCCAGCAGCTTCGCTTGAGAACTAGTTTTTCTCTAGATTTAGTATGCTACCATCTCAGACCACATCGTCTTTTCAAGATCAGCTACGTACAAATAATAAATCCTACAGAGGAATAACAAATATATAATCGAAATGGTATCCGATGAGATGTACTAACTAATTTAGAAAGACATTTAATCCATCCAAGTTTCCATAAACAATCGGTCATTTGACAAAAGTAAAACTTTAAACTTGATTTTTTTTTCGTTTTCTTTAGAATCAACACTACCACCCGTTTCAAAAACATTTCAATCGTGCAATGACTAAGTGTTCTTCGAGACAAGAATTTGAAATTAAACTTTGTCCCAATGCTAAAGAGCTCAGTTTAGTGTGATCCAATAATTGCGTAATACTCAACTGAAAAGTTATAAAAAAAAATCCGTACTTTGGCTTAGAAACGTGAGAATATATCAGCCATAATGTGAAATTAATAGTACATTTACTCGTAGAGATATTATACTACGCGTGTTCGGTACGGTTTACGTATTCAGACGTGGTATTATCATTGCTTTGCCAAGGTTTAGTTATAACTGATATACAATGTAAATTTGCAATTTTGGAGCCGATATTAACTATTTACGCAATCGTGTATAATTCGAAATACTTCATGAGAGGAGGAGTTATAAGAATCATTATAGTCATAAACATTTATGAGAATAATGTATCTTTGTAAATGATGACAGTTCGTGTAACGTTAAAAGTTTTTATAGTGCACACGTCAAATGTAACCAATTTCACACTTGAGTTTTTATATCTTGGCCAACTTCAAAAATACCTTTATAAGTATGAGGACATTAGTCATAATATCGTAAATCTGAGAATATTGAGAATTTAGACACGCTTATTCGTAAGTTATTCAACACCGAATAATAATTAGAATACCTCGTATTCTCATAACAGTTCTGTCTTTCTAATGTTCCAAAAATAAGAGTCCCTCTCCTCACCGGAATCCCACAGTAGTGTCGAATCTGTCACACTTCAGTGAGAGTAATTTTGTTAACACATCCCTGGAATACTAATCTTCAATCGTGTTATGCTTGGCCGTTGTCCGGGGCCGGGATGGCAACGGTGTCACAATCCGGGTATGAATATAAATAAGGAAAACCGCTCGGGAGGCAGTTGTGGCCTGGATTACGATCAACCTGAATTTCGTAGGGCTAACTTTCTACTTGCATAGCCCTAAAAGGATTCGAGCATAGGATAACTTACGCTTGTGAGCTTCTTAAGTAAATATGGGTTTTATTTTATTTTTTGTTTTAATAGAATCTCTATCCTGTTGCCGACATGAACCAAGGTTCAGGAACTACCAAGACACTCATAGATTTTTACAATCATATTCTTTTTATAAATGGACTAACGTTGAACATTATTTTGCCATTTGCTTTTGTATTTCAATGTACCTTAAGCTATATGATTGACAAAGACACGTAAGAAGTTACTCCTCTTCTTATTGTATCTGTTTATCAATGGGCGTATATCGAGATTTCTTTAATATTGTAAATATATGAATACGTTAATATAAAATAGTTATATCAATTAAATTATAATTAATTTCCGATTTTCGATCCGCCGTGATTGCCGTGACTGAGGTCAGATGATGTGCTCTGTGGTGAAGCGTATATCACAGACGTCATGTACGTACTCACCGCCTACGATATTATGACAAAACGATTACAGTAATGTAAAAAACCACACGGTTAGAGTTAAACATTTCAACGATAGTTCATTAACTTGCGGTTTGGTTCTGCCCAATCAAAACCTGAGAGAATATTGCTTATGCATTTATATACTTATTAGTCTGGCCATAAATACTGTTACAATTAAAAATAAACAAAATATTACATATTGTACAATATTTTGCGATATTAAAATGGAGTGGGGTGATAAAGAGAACCGAATCGCTGTGATTACATTACACAAAGTAGGTATCGAGCCAAATGCAATTTTTAAAACTGTCCATACGCTCGGTATTAGTAAAATGTTTGTGTACTGGGCTATTAATATATATAATGAAACCTCCTCTGTTTGTGACAGAAAAAGATCTGGCCGTCCACGTGGTGTTCGTACGAAAAAGGTGGTCACGGCATTAAGGGAAAGAATTCGAAGAAATCCTGTCCAAAATCAAAAGATTTTATCTCGAAAGATGAAGATAGCACCTAGAGCCATGTCGCGCATTTTGAAAGATGACTTAGGACTTACAAGAGACGTACTGGTCATTTCTTAACTGATAATTTATAAAGCGAATAAGGGGGTAAAAACAAAACAACTCCTGAAGTGGTACGCAAAGGGAGGTCACAGAAACATTTTGTATACGGATGAGAAAATTTTACAATTGAGCAACATTTTAACAAATAAAATGACTGTATTTATGCTCAAAGCTATAAGGAAGCTTCCCAATTAGTCGACAGATTGTAACGTGGGCACTATCCGACGTCAGTAACGGTTTGGTAGGGTATTAGCTATGAAGGAGTGACTAAGCCATACTTTTGTGAAAAAGGTATCAAAATATCGGCACAAATGTATCAAGATACCATTCTTGAGATGGTAGTGAAGACCCTTAACAACACCATGTTCAATAACCAGAATTGGTCCCTTCCAGTAAGACTCGGCGTCGGGTCATAAAGCTCGGTCTACGCAGTCTTAGTTGGAAACGAACGTTTCGGAATTCATCAGAGCTGAAGCCTAGTTACCGATCTTAATCCGCTGGATTATAATTTTGGTCAGTTGTAGAGAGAGCGGCTTGCTCTAAACGCCATGATAATTTGGAGTTCCTAAAACAATCCGTATGATTAGCAGTGAAGAATTTTCCCATGGAAAGAATGCGTGCTTCTATTGATAACTGGCCTCAACGTTTAAAGGACTGTATTGCAGACAATGGAGACCACTTCGAATAAGCTTTTATAATTTAAATTGTTTTATATTCAGAAGGATTTCGTACGCTTGAAAAAGATATTGGTCTATTTAAAAGTAAAAACTTTCCTATGCCTGACAAGAAAAAAGTATTTAATTCATGTGTTCTGTCATGTCTCACGTATGATTGTCAAACTTGGGCGCTATCTCAGAGCACTACTTAAAACTAAGAACATGTCAGAGAAGAATGGCAAGGTGTATGATGGAAATCTCATTAAAAGACCGGAAAAAAGCACAAGAAATAAGATCAACAACAAAAGTATTGACATAATAAAAAAAGTTAAGCTATTAAAGTGGCAATGGACAGGACACATGACAAGATATAGTAAAATAAAATGGCCAAATTTATTACGGAATGGTGTCCACGGGATGGCAGAAGGAAATAAGTAATATTATGATTGATAATAATAATAATAAACTTTATTTGAACAAATTACAATATGATACAGAAGGTTTATCTTTCGACATACAGTACAGTACACATTTATTTGTACTAGCGCCTGAACTAGGCCGAGCCTGTATCTCAGACACTTATTTCTCGCCGTGACGTATTACAGTATGTCCTAGATATGACTTAAATACATTTTAATTACATGATAATATGAGAATATTACATAAGGTATACTATTATTTATTTTTATCCTACCTTACATTTATGATATAACAAGTTAGACTACAATATTGTGAACTTCCGTCATTGTGACTCACTGACTTTAAAATTTATGTAAAACAGATAGAAATATTTATCAATAAAGTTTGTAAATTTTAAATTGATTGTATGCTACTAGCCAATAGTAATTAAATACTGGTCAAGAGAAGGTGATTCAAATCAAATACACTTATATTCAATTTAAGCCCTAATAAGGCGTTTATGAACGTTCAAACTTCCACCGGCTCGGAAAACAACCCTAGTCACCGAGGCGAACCGGCAACAAATTCGATCGGGTTTATCTTTTTTATGCTATATATTTTTATAATATATTAACATCACAATTGATTTTAGTCAAAGCACAAAGAGAAGTATTAATTCCAGACATACTCTACAATTCACTCTATAGTAGCCTTTTGAGATCAAACTCCTTTGACATGGTGCTGAACCCTAAGGTCCGACAAATTGGTAATGTGCTTTTGAACTTTATTGTAAAACCTAACACTATCACTTAATAAACTGTTATTTGTCTTGCTGAGTTTGAACTATAGGGTAATCAATTTTATGTACGGCTAACCGGTTATTAGTACAAATTCCAGGACAACCATACCATCACCTTGTAAATAGCCACACCCATATAATAAGTGACAAATACTAAACATATACCAGAGTACAGCAGAAATATTAATATTTTGTAGAATAATTAAATTATATTTAAAAAAAACTCGTCATCCGGGTACGCCTCAAATATTTATAAAATCGGATCACGTTCTTTTGAAACTCTTCGCGAATAATTTAATGAACTCGGGTCTAATAGTATTAAAGGACAATTAGCGCGTCATGCCTTTATAAATTACGCCATAGATATGTTGAAAAGCTCGCTTCCGTGATAGTATTTCAATATTAGCTGTATTATTCGATATTTGTAGACATATTTGAGAACGACATCGACGACTCTGTCAGTAGACGTATCTTTCTCAGTAGTAGTACATAGTATATTTATGTTTAACTCTGTACTTTATTATCTTAAAAGTTGGAATTCCCATTGAAAAAGCTAAGTTAATGTCATTCAAGATTTGAGTTAGAGAAGCAATCCTAACTAATACTATAAATGTAAGTTTGTTTATTTGTGACGTATCACGCTTTAACTACTCAACTGGCTAACATGAAAATTTGCTTCCAGCTCATCAGTGATGTAGAAAAGGATATAGGGTACCTCTTATAAAAGAAAAAAATACTGTTTCCGTGGGATAGATCAAATCTGCATTAACACGATCGAAATCGCGGACAAAATCAAGTTTCTAAATACAAAAGAAGTTTTATGGGGTAGACAGTAACTATACGTTAGATTAACTATCATGTTCTACTCCTCGGCGGCAACCTTTGTGCTCGCCGGCTGCCTTTCCTGGGAGCTGGAGGCAGAGGTGCTTGCCATCGTATATCAGTATACGGCGGTTAAGAAACGGATGGGGGAGCCTATAGGTCCCAGGGAAATAGAGGAAAGAAGAAATAGAGAGAGGGAAGAGATGTTGGTGAGGTTGAGGCAGGACCTGGTGGATGTGCGTTATGGTCGATATACGATCGACGCCGTCCACCCGGCCCTGCCGGAATGGTGGGAGCGAAAATTCGGGCTCTCTGTCGTTCTGATCGGTGCAGGTGCTGACCGGGCATGCTTCGGTTGGTTCCTGCACCGAATCACACGCAGGTAGCCAACCGCGGTATGTCATGAGTGCGGTGTTGAGCTGGGTACCGCGCAGTATACCCTGTCTAAATGTGTTGCGTGGGAGGAGCGACACCGCACTCTGGCTGTGGCTGGAAGGAAGGGCTCTCTCGCTGCCGTGCGGGGCGAAAGCCAGGCTCGGTAACGAGTCTGTGTGGAATATTGTTGCCTCTTTCTGCGAGGAAGTCGTCGCAAAATATGTATAGTATATTCGAGCAATTAGAGAGCCAGTTCACCTTTAGATTCGGCTTTTATTTTAGTCGATATCGTCATTTAACAGTAGGTGAGATTATGATGCAACGCTAATCAATAAAGCGTTAAAATATGCGTCATCAATATGCTGTCTGCGTAAATGTCACTCAAATAAATAATTCAGACTGGGAGAAAAAATTGCAATTTTACTTATTCTAAATCTAACATTGAATCTCACTAACATTATGTAAATGGATAAGCAATGACTGACGCCCACTGAGATATATTAAAATATCAATTTGGTAAAATCTGACAGATTTGCGTTAGCTACAAAATAAAAATACAGTAAAATTATTTCTAAGTTTCTTTTTCATATTTCTGATACATAAATATATATATCTAAGAGTTTTAATATAATAGAACATCTCTGATTAGCTCTAAGTTGTATATTGTATTTTGAATTGTGTATTAACAGCTGTTGATATTCCTCGAAATAAATAAATTTTCTAACCAATATTTACACTTTAGCTATCTTTTCATTTATCTCACCACTAATGGAATGGGCAGGATTAATGAAGCGTTCTCCTTATTCTTGCAAGTCACTTTCACTTCTATCAGACCATTTAAAGCCTCTTCTGAAATTTCGATTCAATCAGTATAGATGAATCTCACTTTCTTTTGTAACGTTTACATATTATGTGATTTTTTCATAATGTTTACTTTTCGTTTTATATCTAAGATTTAGGAGATTTAAAAAAAAAATTACGTTATATTTCAAGAGTAATGTTATCTTTGTATCTTTATTTTGTTCATCATTGTTGCATTCAACTATCCGATAGCAATGTTATAAGCCTCAGAATCTCAATTTGACAATTCCAATGGCTTGTAGTGTGTGTGAAACACAATTGGCCGTGACCTTTCCAAATTAGTGCATTGTCTTGATGTTCACACGTCAACCCTTGGTGTATTAAAGAAATCTGTATTTCTGTATTATGTATTCCTTGATATTTTTATAGTAGAGGAAAATTTTTCGAAGGTTCAGGTGTCGTCGCGTTATGTTCTTACTCCGTTCGTAAGTACTAATGTTAACAATAAAGGTAAACGTTAAAAATTAAAGGGCATGAATACAATACTACTAACTATTCGATCTATGTATATTTGCCTTCTCATACGAATTGCTTCGTTAAGACTATATATTTATTTTCTAATAGAATCAAAAAAATAAATGCCGCTGCAAAAATGTTGTATAGCAATCAACGCGAATTAGAGGACGTTACGCGTTTACCAACTGTTTTTTTTTTACGTTTGGTAGCAATCAAACGGCTGTACAACTCTTTGATAAAAAAAAAAAACGATCGTCAAACTGAAATAATAGATTTAAAACTACAGTTTATCATGTGACTTAGATCGTCATCATCATCTTATCCTTATCCCACCTAAGTAGGGTCGGCACAACATGTTTTCCTTTTCCACTCTCCTCTGTCAGATGTCATCTCTGTATTCACTGTCTTCCTCTGCTCCTATATTCGTCCACTTTCAAACTCAAAACTTTTCTTGTTACATGACTTTCATCTCTTCTCATGATATGCCCGTACCATGCTAACCTATTACTCCTCAACTTCTATGTCACTGGTGCTATTTTGAAACTTCCTCTGATAACTTGGCTAATATGATATCCATAAAGAGTCGTGTCTAAATTATTTTAAGATATTTGTTTTTATGGCTTAAGCCCTACTGACTAATATAATGGGAAACGTATACAATAAGTAACTTTAATAGCTATGTAGCTAAATAGTAAGGTATTCCATGTAACAAGAATACAACCACTAGACATATAGTAGAAAACTTGTGCCTGTGAAGCATTACGAGTATATCATCGCACTTTGATATCAGGGAATTTATAATCCTATTATACAACAACCAGTACATAGAGACTTTCAGTAAGTAATCTAAAGCCACAATCTGAATGTTATTGTAAAACATAACCAACCTGTAATAAAGTATTAATTGCTTTTAAATGAAGTATACTATTCAAAAATGGTTATGAAAGAACTCAAGGAAAATTTTATCTCGCAATTTCTTAAATAAATAAGACGAAAGTGTATTTAAATAAGTGGGCTCTAATGATTTCACATTGAGACAAATTATTTGCGTCAAATTGCTTTTAATTTTTATTACGTAAATTATTTCTATTAAAATCATTTCGTAGCTATTGAATTATTGCATATTATATTTATATTATTATTTATAATGTACCTATAGAAAAGGAGGTAGTAGAAAACATAGCTAGTAATGTGTAATTTGGACGAATCGAATGCAATTTTTAGTAACGCGGCACTAACAATCGGTCGTTACGCAACCAGTTGGTGTAGTGAGCAGACGCTTTCTCCAGTTGTTTAATTTTGCTTACAAGATATTAAATATGTATTTCATACATATTAATCAAGTGATCTATATCTTTACTAATCTTCAAATTCCCTAATTCAAATCATATATATGAATATACGTCACAGTTCGAAAACCCAATCCGATACTAAACGCTATACGAGGCTTATACAAAATCAAATCTATAAGAACAAATACGTTCATACAAATTTCTAAGTAACGGAAATCTTTCGACATAAGTATGAAGCAGTTTTTTTTAATAATATAGAAATGGAAGCGTTGAATTTGTATACACACGACATAGTTTCACAGCGGCTTACGGGTTACGATATTAGGAAAAACTCCAGCTTTTATCCGCTTCGTTGTCCCAGCAACAGCAACATTTTTCGCCAGGCGTAAATATACACATATATACATACATATATAAGATTAGATTTTAGATACGATTATATATAATGGAAATCTAATATTCACAATCTACTGCAAACGTAACGAAAGTCAAGTTTCAACATTTTGACGAAACGTTTCAGAGGTAAAACTATATTCCAATTAATCGTTCTAATTACAAGCAAATATTACTGACGTAAGGATAAATGAAAAAAAAAATCATACTTCTAGTCTAACGACAACGCTCAATAATTTCTGTATTAAATGTTACGGGGCTGGCGAGATCGTGTAAATAGGTCACTCTAGTTGAATGCGGTGAAAATAAAATGGAATTAAAAAAGCAGTGAATGTGAAAAAGAAAGCATGGAGCAGGTTGTGGCCTTCGCTATAAATAAATAAAATAATAAAGACTTTAAATAATAAGCATTGACTCCGCAACTCAGCACCTCGTTACATATCGGCGGTTATATAGGCCAATAAAAGCGTGAAAAACAATTATGCGCAGAGAACTTTCTCTTCCAGTTAGAAAGTAATATCTGATATGTCAATATGTCAATGTTATCTTCATCTTGTTGTCATATATACACATAGCTATGTTAAAAGCATCTGCATACTCCGTATCTGATCGATGAGATGCAGACCAAAAACACATCTTATTATCTGGAGCCCACGGTGTCATCAAATCTATCTATAACCCAATTGGTCATAACAATATTTCTCCGGTATTGTATGGTACAAGGCATTTAATACTCGTACGAATAAAAAATAAATTGCATTTGGATAAAAACTCAAAGATTTAGTACCTACAACAAGAAAATGCCTAGTGAAAGCAAAAAAAGGTAAAAGAGATCTCAGCAACGACCGTCCCTTTTGACAGCACCTGGTAAAATTTCATAAAATAAAGTAGCAACGCGTCGACAAACATTCGACTTTTCATGTTTTCTCGTTTCGAACGTGCATATTGAGCACACGTGTTCTACGCATTTATGGAATAGGGTTAACATAGCAAGTATTTGAGCGTCATATTTTGTTGGTTTATGACGGTATTTATTTTACACGTCCTGGATTAATGCAGTGTAACAACACACTAAACACTAGATAATATAAAACTGTATACATCGCAGAATAGTAAGAATTGAAATGACTTCTCTTGGCTTCTCTTTGTATTGAATTTAGTAACAGACTTCTTATTCAATCAAAAGTGAAATCGCATCATGAATATATGTAGCCATTATATAAATCAAAATCAAAAATACTTTATTCAACTTAGGCCCTAAGAAGGCGCTTATGAACGTCAAAACTACCACCGGTTCGGAATACATCCCAGTCATCGAGAAGAACCGGCAAGAAACTCGATCGGGTTTATCTTTTTAACATATACTTATATAATTAAAATTCATTATACATCACAATCGATTTTAGTGGATGCACAGAGAGGAGTCAATTCGATACATCACCATCGTTCACATATTGATCCACTCTATAATAGCCCTTTGACACCAAAACCCGCTTAACATGGCACTTAAACTTATAGTCTGGCAAATCGGTATAAAGTAGGTTTAGTGTGAAAAGATGTAGATATATGGAAATTATATAGCATCTGCAATTTTATGCGAATAAGAAGGAAGGCAAAAAGGCAGATAAGGCATCTTGATTGCCTAAGGGATTCCGTTCTCGAGTTATACAGAATCTAAAAATAAATTAGTATCACTTTGTTATAGCGTTAAACTAAAAAGTTTACGACTTTTCTACGGTTGATGCCTTTAGTTAGATGATCACTTTGAATATCTAAATAAAAAAGTTATGATGACATGCCATCTCAACACGCAATCGCAAACCAGAGTTGGTTTTGACATTCCTTTTTTCTCTTCGTCTAAACCGGAAAGAGCTTATTTGGTACGCTGTTTTAGTCAAAAATTTCTAGACTTAATAATGCTTTTGAAATAAATTTCAAGATGTTGCTATCATTAGCCGTTTCTACTAATCCTTGTTTAAGCACTACATTTTGTTAGTTGACTAATTAGTTAAAATTTATCATGTTAGCTACAGTTTAAGCAAATCTTCGAAGTTGTAAATTCAGCGATGCCTATGCTTTCTTATCCGAAAGATTATTGTGCGTGACTTTCGTGAAAAGGAAAGGAAATTTTAAAGATAGCAAATCACGCTGTGGAGAATAATAACGTTTGTATGAGTACGAGTGATAACCCTATATAAGTTTGACTCATTCACCGTCGAAAATCGCGTACGATAGTAATGGGAGCAACGAAAAGTTTGTTAACAAACCTGACTTAGTTGCAAAAATTCCTGCTTGTAGGTACCTAACAAGATGTTTCGCGAATTATAAGCTGTAGCGATTATAAATATTTTATTAAAACCATATATACAAATTAAATTAATGCTGTCACATTCTGATATCGTTCTATATGTTTGCGATGACCGAGTAAGGAAACCAAATAAATAGACTAATGGTATACCAATTCTATATTTCTTGGTTCAGTTATCAGTATGTACCAGTTAATACCAATATACACTATTAAGAAGACTCCTGCACAATAAAACGCCGTATTGGTTATGTGAGGATAATAAAAATACATAAGCAATACGTAGTTCTGTTTGTAATAAAGATGAATTAAAATTGATAAAACGTTCTGAGAAACTGGTATTGACACACACCAGCTCTTAAAGAATTCCATTACAGAATATATTGACGAGGAAAGTGGTGTTTCTTTTCGTTAATCGTTTTAATTTGATGATTGAGACCACAACTGTTTGAGTTACCACTTAAAAATTCTCCTCATTACGTTCATTACGAGCCCCAGGATAATAAAGTTCCCTAAACGACCTCCGTAGAACATAAACGGTCTAAGTTTCCGCATTTAAGGAAGCTGATCTCTATTAATTGGGACAGCAGAGGTTGAGTGGGCCGATTTATTTACATAACCTTTTTGCCTTGTTCCTCGTTGCAAAAAATAAAATTATTCTGTAAAACTTAATTATGCTGAAGATACAAATTATGTTAGTGAGCACGAAGAAAACGTTGTTTTCATTAAATAACTCAACATATTACCCGATTAACTGAAAAAAAGCTATAATCTGGGAAAGCAAAGCACACAAATTAAAAAAATAATGATTTATTAGGGATTACAGAAGTCGCTTATGAACGTCAGAACTATCACCGGTTCTCAAAACAAGCCAATCATCAAGAAGAACCGGCAAGAAATTCTCCCGGACTTATCCTTTTAAAATACATTATTGTGAGTCGATTCCAGACATCACCATAGTTCAGATATTGGTCCACTCTATAATAATTCTTGCCACCCAAACCCGTTTGACATGGCGCTTACACTTACAGTCCGGCAAATCGGTAAAATGCTTTGGGATTTTGTTATGAAAACCTAACGTTATTACCTACAAAAAAAAACTGGTTTTACTGAGTCGGAAACAGGGTAGGACCAGTTTGTCACAGTTTCTGGTATTTAGATCATGCCAGTCTTTAACGTAATCCACAACATTGTACGTAATGGTAAAGAAAGGGCAATCTAAAAACAACAGTTATCACCGAAAGTACTAAAATCCATCGATTGTCGTCATTTTTATACCGATATGCAAGCTTCCTGCAAGCTATATATAAACCAAGTCTATATATGGGCTGATCAAGAAACAAGATAATCAACCTAGTGACGGAATTATCACCAGGTGCGTAACGGTAGCGGTCCAACCAGGTATAGATACAAAAAAAAATACATAGCAAACACAATAGTCATGTCCTATCACCCTGTAAAAGATATAAAAACAACAATGATGAATACATATTTGAAAAAATCTTTATTTTAGAACACAAAGAAGTACCGTTAACATTGCTGAAGCCTTACTCCCCAAAGTTCTTCTAAAAAGCAAAATATCCAAATTAATACAGGATTAATTTGTTAAATTTGATAGAATAAATTTCAATGAATTGTTAAATTTTGTCAATATTAGCTGTCTCTGAAACCATGCATAAATTGAGACCCAATTAAATGAAATGACCTTTGGAAGTTCAAATCCCGGGCCGTTTTCATTTATTAATATTAATTTCTCGCGTCGCATGATTTCTATATTTTTGTAATAAAATACTTTTTTATAATAACTCGTTATTTCGTCTTCTTGATATATTATTCTAATAGTCTATAATTGTTTTTCGGCTTGTGAAATATTCGTATTATATTACTATAGTTTATATAAAACATCATATTACGTTAGGTCATTGTTTCGAATTACTACATTAATTAGTCAAAGTGGCAAAGTGACTTTCACAGTCTTATTTGTAAATCAGTATAACAAACCCTTTCATGCATTATTTTCTATATAACTAATTTCTTTTACTTCATTTTAAGAGTAAATACAGTACATCATTCTAATATTCGGCCTTCGTGTCCCCTATTTACGAGAAGCATACTATCAAACCTTTAGAAGTAGCACCCATTGATAAATAACGCTGCGAAATTTGGAATGACTGTAAGCCTGAATTTTCTGTGTAAGCAAGTGTATGATGAAGTCAGACAAGTGTTCAATTGTAAAATTGTAAATGGCTACCAATCGTTTCAAACTCCTGCGTACATGAGAATAGTTTCTTTGTACATTTAATGCGCTATCATCATCTTCCTCTAGGTCCTTTCTGCAAGGGTTATTATTGTCATAAACTAGTTTATACCGAAGTACACAGAAAATATACAACAAAAATGCTTGTAAGAAACACAGTTTTGATTAATAGAAACGCTGTAATCTCAAAAATTAAACCGATTTACCTTACTTCATCAAACTTCTCTTGCAGCACTTTAGAACTTAATGTAAGTTCTTTAAGCACTTATGTATGTTATTAGACTTGATTTCCTTCTTCGACCGCATCGAAGATTGTGAAATTCATTTCAATATTACATTTGTAATTATTATTTCTTACTTTTTAGGTTGTTTGATATCTTACTTGATTAAAAGTCTGGTAGAATTTAATGGACACAATTAAATAATAGTATGGTTATACAGCATATGTTTAAGTTGATAGCAATTTGCAAGTTGAAAATCATTTACTGCGAATCGGTCTACATGAAATTCAAATGTCGAAATAATAATATTAAAATAGTAGATTTTACCGAACACAAATTCTCTGTTATAAACCTAGAAGATATCCCTGAAGACATAATAATAACTTATGTCATAATAAAAATGTACCCTTTAAAAAATTATCAACAAGCACTTTTCGTCATAGGGAAACGACTATCGATAATATTAAAAAAATTTTGGAAATAACAATGAAAATTTGAATGTAACTTAGTTTAGTCTAATGATAACGATGGCTTAATTGATAGCGTGTTTGAATTCTGTTCGATCGACATAGGTTTAAATCCTTGCAACTGAGCTGAAGCTTTCGGTGAATGACAACAACGTAATAAAACCACAGCATGGTGGTAGGGTTTTCATATCTCCGTTGGGCTAACTACCGTCCTTAAATTGAAATTCTGTTGCCAGTCACTTGCTGATATTTTCCGGCAGCTGTACTTGAGAACCAGTACATCTCTGGATATAGCACGACTACTATCTTAGACCACATCACCATTTAACATCAGATGAGATTGTGGTGAATTTATATCTACCCAGTAATTTAATTCGAAATCAGAATAATCACATTTCGTATAATTTTCTCGTCGGCTATACATTTGTATGCTTACATACAATTCAATCTAGTTTAACCAAAATAAATTAACCTCTTTATGTTAAGTGATTAAGTAGAAAATGGACAAATATAAATCAATTTTCTTAAAAGTACGCAATAGTTATGCTAAAGCAGCCCTGTATTTAAATAAAACCTTTCATGTAGATTGGAACGGTACAGTCACCTTCGTGAAACGGTCGAATGCTATTGTGTTGTTCATATCGAGGGTAGAATTTATATGCAAGTTTTATACTGTTTAAAGATCGTTACAATAATTTTTATTTGTCTAAAGCATTAAATTTCCATATAAAGTGTTATGAAGTTTTCATCCAATATACACTTTGGTATAATGAAATGTAATTGGAAATATGAATAATGAAAACCTAAACATTCAAACGTTCTTTTCATTTAATCACATGCTTCATATTAAAATATTATATAACTTTAATAATTTCCACAGTTTAGACAGAATTATTACATATCCTATACTTTAAACCCATAAAGAAGCTTAAACTGCAGATCGTGAGAAAGCAATAAACATATATACGCTCGAAAAGTCGTATACCACTGAAATATTAAAGTAAACACTGCAATTGATTTACACAAAGATAGGCTGGCCTTGCACTTGCGACTCCCCTGGTGTTGCTAGTGTCTATGGACGGCGGTGATCACTTACCATCAGGTGACCCACCTGTTCGTTTGCCCTCTATAACATAAAAAAAAGTCATGTTACTTAAAATCGCGCGCAGTCCCTGTATTTGTTAACTCGTAAATTATAACCTGAAATATAATTTATTTGTAATATTTTAATTTTATGAATTCTAACGTTTTAAAAATCAACTCTTCCAATTATTTATGTACGATATTGCAACTTTACCTATAGAAATACTTCGGCAAAGATTCGACAGATGACAATGTTTAATTGTTCGTTGAACGTACTCAAAGTTGCGAGCGAGAGGTCGCTATTATTTTGCATTCAAAAACGCACACAACTATAATATAAATAGAAATTCAGTTTTAACCGATATGTTGAATCTTTTCTAACCATTTGGGTTTATATGTTAAGCCTGGAATAAATTCAATACGACCATCGAATTTTGTCGAGGGATTATTCTTGAAATTTGGGCCTTTAAAGGGTTAAAGGGATAGGGATATACATACATACATATACATAGGGATAAACACTTATAGGGATAAGTGTTTGTTTTTACAGATTTAATATAAAACTAGCTTCTACGCGAGTCTTCTTCTACGTTGTTTATTATCTTAACAATGTACTTTATGCACAAAAAAAAATTAAATACAATTATACTTCGTTTATTTATTTATTTATAAAGAATGTAATCCATTTAATTAATCTCTTCTGCACATGCGCATTACACCGCTTACCTTACTTTTCATATCGCTGAACCTCAGCGTACTTATTAAATAGTAGCTTGTTAAATAACTGTACTTTAAATGAAGATATTGAAAGTTTTTCTTTTGATAACGACTAAATGTCTAAGAAAGCAACCTAAAAAAAATTATCAAAATCTATACAGCAGTATTTGTATCATGCGTGCACTATGATAAACCTCTATCAAATTATTTATATAGATAATAATCAGCAACAAAGTTGTAGAACGAAAGGAAACACCACTGCATTATAACGATATAATACATAAAATATCCTAATCCCAAGGTTGAAGGCAATTCGCGACAAAATAATTATTTTTAAATTTCAACTAATATAGAAATAATCAATACATGAAGACTTATGGTAATCAACTGAAGTATGTGTATAACATTTAGTATCCTGAAAGACATTTTAATCTAAATGATCCCTTTTTTGCCACGACACGTGGAAACAAAATTAAGGTCGCCTGTCTCTTTGTCCCATGTGACCAAACCAAACAAGTTAAAATGACACAGCACGAAACGCTACGTGACCGCACTGACATGTCGCAATATATTTCACAGCCAAGTACTTTGACATAATAACAAAAATACTCATACGAGATTCACAAAGCAAACACTTCCCGAAAGTATGAGAGACGGCAAAACCGCTCTGCGAAATTCTAGGAATCCTAATTAGGGAACCCAGCCAATTAGTGCCGTCATACTAAAAAAAAAAAACTATCGCAAAGCTAGCAATTCGTTACCGTGGTAATATGTCACAGAATAAGATTTTAAATGTGGTATTGAAGTAAAATATATGTATTCAATATAACACATATGAAATCTTTATCTGTTATTAAGCATCCTCTAAGATGTGCACAATCTTCAAAGCAGTTAATATCAGATTACTTATGAGAACTTACTTTATATGTCCACGAGGGTTACTAACATAATCCTATGTGATGCAGAAGCGCAAGCACTTTTTTTTATTGGGAATAGTGCTTTCGTTGACAAACCTTATATATGGTCTCCAACTTGGGTCCGAAGACGTCTGTTACCTTTTTTATTTCTATTTAAGGCAGATCATATATTTCAAATTTTCAACTGAAATTCGAAACAATGTTTATTGATAGTACTTTCATATAATCTCTTTACAATCTATTGCCTTGTTACCGGTTAATGTTTGATAAATTTTTAAGTGTTAAGCTTAAGTGTTAAGTTTTTTAAGCAACAGATGTTTGTTATATACGGCATAGTTAATATTAGAGTGGAAGTTACTTCACACTTCCTCTTGGCACTTCCTAATTGGCAGCTGTCACGCCTTACTGCAACAGAAAACGTTTGTAAAATAACAAAAAATAGTTAAAAGGTGTCATTAGTTAGCCATTGAACCCGATGTTGGCGGACAGTTGAACTTGTCGTCGCTTGATAATTCCAAGCGGAAGTGCGAAGTAACGTCCACTTTAATACTTAACTATGGATTTCAGCAAAAGAACGCCTTCACCAATCAAATGGCGCAGTTGATGCTCGTATGAGGAAGGAATGCAAGAAGATTAATATTTACGTATAATGGGCAAATAAATAAAATATTCAATGTTTATATTCATAGTGAATATCAAACGCATATTAGTTACAGATTATCATTAATAATAATAAAAATACTAAATTATATATAATTTCAATAAAACGTAAAATCAATGCACAATGACGTGTTAATAACTGACATTATAGAAGAAATTAAAAAAAAAAACTGCTTTGATATAGAGGTGTACTCTTTGACAATTGAATCCCAATTATTGTTTATATTTAAAGAAATAACGAGCTACCATCGAGTTTCAATCATTGAACGAGCACTACTATAAATAAATATATCATCATTTATTAAATCCTCCAAAAAATTAATTGCATATTCAAACGCAATTCATTTCGCCACATATTGTATTCCCTTCGAAGTTTATTCTCAGAATCGACAAATCACTTTGTCTTTCTTATTTAATAGTCTAAGCCTATATTGTTAAATCTGTATCGCTTACTTATTTCTACTTAGAAAGATTTTCATTCCCCTGGGCGTAAGAAATCTCTAAAAAAAGATTTTTTCTCTGACTTAGTTTTAGAGTTTCGTACCTCACAATGGAAAAAAGTCAAACTTGCTTAACTGTATGTCAATGTTCAAGTCGTTTTTGTTTTTTTCAAAAATAACGTCACATATAAAACCCGAAATTAATATCAAGTATTATGAACCCACATTGCTATAATAGAGTCATGTGTATATATTAACGATAAAATAAACCCTTCACATTAAAACTCCACTCACTGATAGATTACCAGAAACTTGAGTACTTTTTGGGAATTAAGTCTTTAAATTTGAACCTACTTTTACATCAAATCCCAAAAATAATATATTTCAATCCGAAACGAAACATCCGACATTACCCTGACAAAATTCTATTTCAAGTTACTTTTGTACTGTGTATTATATAAGTGGCTGTAACCTAAAACGTACCATCTCGTATCGTGGACTGCCTGTGATATGTCTGTTTTTGTGCAAGATAATCTCTTAAATGGCTGAATCGATTTTAAGAACATTTTTAATGACAAATATATCCTATATTTTCCGGGTATCATTCTAGCTACATATCATTGTACGTTTTCGTAGGAATGAAATAGATATGATAATAATGCAATTTAATAAATTCTACTACTAAATAAAATATGTAACAGTACAGAACCCTCAGAAAGCGAGTCGTACTAACGACTTGCTTTTTTTGGTAAATCATGAGCTTTCGTAGCCGCGTGGGTGTTTTCTCGTGTTAGCAGACGATAGCCGAGTTAAATTTCAATATTATGTTTCAACGTAAGACACTTTGAAGGGAAAAGAGATTTTCTTAAAATAAATAGGCCGCTTCTAAAAATATCTTTGCTGAACAAAATTATCAACTTAATAGCGGAATTCCGTTGAAGGTCTTACCAACCCTCAAATTATAATAACTTTACTTGTGTTATTCTTTGTACAATCAAATTTAAAGTTGGATAAAAATTTATGCATAATTGAGAACACGTCACTATAGACCAAATCACTATCTACCAACACAACAACATAATTATTGATTTTCCAACATGCATTTAATTACCTTACCTAATACCTTTAATTACCTCGATCTAGTCAAAGACTTAATGTTTGCAGTTTCCTCATTGGTTATACAATAGAATGTGCCCATATAACTGACAGGGATGTTTATAAAACTAAGCAAATCATCATCATCTTCTTACCCTTATCCCACCTAAGTAGGGTCGGCCGTCGGCACAACACGTTTTCTTCTTTCACTCTCCCCTATTAGATGTCATCTCAGTATTCACACCTTTTATACGCATCATTTTTCACACAATCCAACCACGACCTTTCTCGGTCTTCCTCTACCTCCATATCTGTTTACTTTCATACTCAAAACTTTTCTTTTTACATGACTTCCATCTCTTCTCATAACATGGTCGTACCATACTAACTTATGATTCCTCCCCTTCTGTCACTGGTGCTGTTTTCAAACGTTCTCTGATATGCTCATTATTAATCTTATTTGTTCTGATTACACCACACGCCCATCTTAATATTCGCATCTCTGCCATATGTAATCTTTTCTCATTCATGTCTTTCGTAGCCCAGCAACAACTGGTCTTATTATAGTTTTTCATTAAAAACATAATTATATTAACATTATACAAATATATTCTAGTATTTTAACATGAAAAGCAGACGTGGTATATATTAAACGCGAGTAAAGACTCTCACAGGAGCTGGTTGTATAAATGGGACTATATACGTCATCCTTCCAACTTATTCTAGACTGTTTCAACCTATCAGAATTTCCAACCGCTCTCCCACGTAACACATCTCTGTTAATTTATTAACGCGTACATGCTATTTTACGCTACAGTATATCACACTAGTCGTTCTCGCTTCGGCTTCCCCTCGGGGTGTGTTCACACATTTACCGAGAAAGATAACGGACAGCGTCACCTTTATCTTGTCCCAGTTGAGAGACAGTACACTTATGTGCCATTTTAGCTACACTGTGTTACTTCGTCTGAAAATTACCGAACTCTGTGATGTGTGAAAATATTTAGTATTTTTCTTTTTCGCCCCTTCATAAAAAAATTCTATACTGATATGCGTTTTCTTCCGATATACACATTATTTTCTTTCACGTGCCTTCACTGTTTAATGCAATGATAAATTACAAGCTTCAGCTAGTCTATATTTAGTATTTAAATACTGTACAAGTGAAAGGTAAATACTGTAAAAAAGTAAAAAATTTACAGATGATATAAAATTTATAGTGCAATGTGATAAAAACAAGCAAACAATAATTAATAATAAACGGTATGGAAAGAGCTGGAAGAGATTTACGTGTCCCGTAAAATGTTGACGACCAACTGGAGAATTCTGATGTGATAACGTTTAAAAAAAATCATAGATTTTATTGATCTACTTAATGACTACTAGACATAGAATACAAACAATATTAAAACTAAAACCAAGACAATTGTATAGACGTTGAATTCTATAGAATTGGTCACATAAAATTAACAAATAAAGAATTAGTCAGAAACACTTTGACCTTCATAATATACACATATAAATATATTAGAGGTCTTTTCAATTTGAAGATGTCTTTTCAGAGTATCATTTGCGTTTAATTATACTATGCTTTTTCATATATACCTAATATTAATGATAGAATTTATCTCAGGTAAATTAAAAATGATAAAAGAGTTCTAAGAATTCACAAAATTAAAAACAATCATAAAGGCAGTCCAAAATGAATCCAGATAGAATACTTAATACCCGTAATATAACAAAACCATTTTCATGAAAACGAAGTACAATCAATCAAACTTACATTAAGGGTAATATTCTGCACATATTTGAATATATTTTACTCGTTCGCTCCATTAAAGAATATAATTAGTGTGAGTAATGGTGAACGAAGAATTCTTGAGTGGTGACCACCCACCGTAAAATGAAGTATGAGTAAAGCTATCATAAGGTCGACCGATGCTTCCTAGTCAATGCTGTGAAAACTCGCAGAATGTCTGCAGTACAAGAACAACCATTTTTCATACATTCCTGATAATTTAATTTATAAGGCGCAAGTCCGTCCACACATGGAATACTGTTCTCATCTCTGGGCCGGAGCGACCCAATGCCATCTACTTCCTTTTGACCGAATCCAACGGAGAGCGGCTCGAATCGTTTACGACCGGGTGCTTTCCTTAGGGCTTGACACTTTGGAGCTTCGTAGGGATGTTGCGTCACTTTGCGTCCTTTACAAGATCTACCACGGAGAGTGTTCTGAAGAACTGTTTGGATTGATACCTGCTGCTGAGTTCCATTACCGAACGACTCGCCATAAAACGAAATTCCATCAATGTCATCTCGATGGTTGGAAGTTGTCTACTGTGCGGTTCTCACGTGAGTTCTTCCCACGTTCGTCGGCCCTCTGGAATGAACTCCCAGCGGCAACGTTTCCGAATCAATACAACCCTTCTAGAAATGAGCCTACTCCTTCCTCAAAGGTCGGCAACGCATCTGTGATACCTCTGGTGTCGCAGGTGTCCATGGGCGGCGGTGATTACTTACCATCAGGTAACCCGTCTGCTCGTTTGCCTCCAATCACATAATATATATATATATATGTCCACAAAAAGTTAGATTTGGTAGAAAACCGACATGATTTAAAAACTACAAACAATGTTTCAGGATTAAGAAGTACAGTAATAGTTATTGAAGTAATAATCTTAGGTTTCACAACAAAGTCTCAAAACATAATCCCAGTTTGCCGGATAGTAAGTTCAAGCACCATATCAAGCGAGCTTTGATCTGTAAAAGCTATTATAGGATGAATCAATAGTGAACGATAGTGATATCTGCAATTAATACTCCTCTCTGTACATTTGCTAAAAACGATTCTACCTCTAATGTATTTTTATGAAAATATGTAGGATGAACAGAAACCAGATCGAGTTTCTTGGCGGTTTTACTCGACGTCAGGTTTGTTTTCCGAACCAGTGGTAGTTTCAACTTTCATAAGTGCACTCTGAGGCAATGATATTATAAATAAAAAATGTAGATGCGTTACCTATATGATATTTTGACAAAATAAATTGTATTATATTTATATATATTTGTATTAAATTGTGCATAATTTGTGCATAGATCAAAGAAGATGGTAAAAACGTCCTAATTTTATTACAAATTAAGTAATTTACCACCCTTATAATAGAAAATATATGTTACAATTAAAATATATTCCACTCTGTATAATTTTAATCTTTGGTCCGATAATGACATCTGTCTCTATCCCTCTTGGTCACAGGGTTATTATCTGTTGCATTTATCATTTCCTTACATAATACTAATTGGTTTCGTAAAATTTTATATTTGTATGATATTAATTAATTCATGGTAATAGTATTCGAATGATATGTGATTTATTTCACTTTCCGAAGTTTTATCAAATGAGACACCATGCTTCCTTGAACGCTGGCACGATGCTGAGGTCGCGTTTTGTAGCTAGCAAAGTTTTAACAATCTTTTTTTTCACATTGCACTGGGCGAAGCTTGACCGCAGTCACACCTGATATAAAGTGAGGACGAGGCCTAGGATGTAGCGCGTTCGCTCGGTAAAACCGTATTTACTCTTTCTTTTGAAGATCGTAATATTATACGAGTATGTTTCGGGAAAAACAGACGCAGGTAGCGCGTTCCATTCCTTCGCGGCTGCATAATAAATGACGATGCAAAGCGCTCCGTGCGGATGAATGGTAAATCGACTACGAATGGATGTAACCCTGTACGGCGTCTAGTAGCCCTAAGATGAAATGGAGACGGTGGAACTAGCTGGTGCAGATCTTGTACACATACTCTAAAGTGTAACTTTTTCCTTATAATATCATTGCTCTCAGGGCTTAAACTAAATAAAATATTTATGGTTTGATTTAATTTTGCATTGAATTAAATTATTTCGGAACAAATGTGTTTTGGTTGAAGAAATGGCGAGACAGATGAAGTAGGTAGTAGGTACTGGCGATAACCCGTTACAACTACAAGTTTTAAATTCATAACACTAATTGTGTTCTGAAATTCTCATCTCATATAATGAATAAAATCATTAAATATCATGATTCAATCAGAAAAGCTACACCGCTACCATTATATACTATCAGACATTGTGACTCATAGTGCCTGGTTATCCAAGTTATTCAGACGGTAAGCCCAAAGAGAACTTGCTTTCAAGTGCATCTACCAGAATACTTGTTCTTGGTGACCTTCAACTTAAGGGTGATAGAATCACCATACATTAGGTTAATCAGAAGTTACTTACATGTTACATGATACCACTGACCCGTCAGTGCTTTTGACGTCATGTTTTCAAAATAGGTAGATAATCGCGTTATCTCCTTTAAAAATATATTTTGAACCGATGATGACTCTTTAATAGCAGAGTCGACATTTTAGTCAAGTAATACATCGTAATAAAAGCATTGTACGGGTATAGGGTTTCTATCGACAAGTACTAAACATGTATTCCGGCAGTTCCATTCTACGTTCTTTTTGATGAGTGGGTTATTTACCGAATCACCGGTAGTTTTGAAGTTCATAATCGCCTACTTCTGAGGGCCTAAACTGCATAAAGTATTTTTCATTTTGATTTAGTGTGTTACCAACATAATCATTTAAAATCAAGAGAGATTGTGTTCGTACACTAAAATTTACTAAGTGTAAGGAAAGCTTAACCCTCGCACGTTGAATACTCAGTAACTTGAAAGTAAGAAATGAAGAACGTAAAATATCGCTGAGATTCTGTCACCTTAAATCCCACAAGAAGCGTTAGTAGTTAATTACGTTTGGAAATTTTATAGCACAGATCGAGTCTCAGTACGCGTGCTGCAATCGCACCCAATAACCATTCCACGTTTATATGACCTCACGATAATAAAAAATCCGAATTAAAAAGTTTATTTCCGCCCAACGGCATTACATCGAAATAGTCAGCTAATAATAAACGACAGTTTTCGGTTGACGTGTGAAATGAAAGTTATAGAAAGTCTAAATCCTTATCCTACCCTATCCTTACCCCTCGATTCACGGCTGTGATTCTACTCTCAACATTTTAACGTATGCTCGACCTGAAAAATAAACACCTTCTCTTGATTATTTCAAATACATTTTTTTTTCTAGAGATTTCATACTATACAAAATAAAAGTAATAATCACTTTTATACACTGCTGTTTTTTTTTTTTGATAGGCTTAGCTACGACAACCTTATATTAAGTACGTACGTACGCATGCGAATAATTTAAGTAAATGAACTATCTAATCTGATACAGTTCTTTACTGTTAAAGAAACTTCGGAAGCCTCGTCGCAAAGATTTTCCTTAACGTTTTATTTTATATATGTGAAAGATATTCTGTTCCAAGATATTCATTCGAATGTTATGAAATATGGGTAATTTTGATATATATTCAATGCCAAACGTAACTGAAATATTTAACTGGACACGGATTAATCCATTATTGGTCAAAATAACTTTCCAAGTAATTCATATTTTTTTAATAATATGCAAAAGATTCACATGTTATTATACTTAATATACGGAATTTTTTTTGTAAGATTTTCTAAGATATACAATTTTGTAATACATTATTATTATATATTTAAGTTTAGCGAAGGTTAGAAGTGTGAGTGCCCGAAAACTATATCTTAATACTTGATTAGAATCCGACAATTAATATGAATCCTTCTTCATATAAATGCAATGTAAATATATTTTAAATATGAACCTTCTAGAAAAATTCCTTAAACGATAGTGAAAACCATATTAAAATCTGTTACGTATTTAGAAAAACTATGGGAACAAACAGACAGACATGAAAAGTGGATTTATTTTATATCTATAATTATAAACTGGTAATAAAATTAAATATTAAAATAAAATATACAATCATAAAGCAATAACTATATATACATGTATACCTAATTAGTTCAAGTATATTATTTTATACTCTGCTTTACAATACCTATTTCATTTTATATTTTATTTATGTTCATTGAAATAAGTCAAGCAATAGGCGTCTAGACACATATATGCTATTGACACATGCGTCAAAATTCATGAACATCGGATCATTTCCCCTCCATCTCTTACGGAGAAACATTTCGATGAATCTGCTAATTAACACGGATAATATGCATGACACGTACTACGAGCATCGTCGATACTTTGACACTGTCCCACCTTTCAGTTACGTATTAAGGGCTAGCAACTAAGTATGCTACGCTTAGTAATATCTATATATTTGCGCCGTTTGAAATCGAAACGTTCGTAGGTACATTGGATTCGAGAATACAGAATCTTTTCAAGAATTTCAGAGTCGACAGATTGACGCATCGCTAGATAATAAAACTAGCTCTGACAATGAAGCTAGTGTTGGGGGAAACTTAACTCAGTCAGGGGGTTGAACGCATAACTGTAGTTTATAAATATTTAGGTATCATAATTTATATTACTAACATCTATATATAAAAGTACTAAATATTATTACAATACATTGATGATTAGTAAGGAAGTAATGAAATAAACGATTAATTGATGTGTAATATAATATCATGACGTATAATTTAATTAAATGCTGCTTCAAAGGAAAAAAGTATTCGTTCACAAATACAAAAAAAAATGAAATAAAAAATTTTCGACAATTAAATAAAAACAGCCGATTCTAATATCGAAAATCAATAAGGCGAAATAAAAAACAAAATCAATATATTCAGTTCAATTTAAAAAAATTATTAATATTTGTACTAGCAAATAATATATTCAAAATCAATGCCAACCCAAGTTCATATCATCTACGTACAAAGTTTAGGTACACTCTCGCGTCCAGATATTTACAGATATTTTTCTTTGGTATTAGAAAATAATGTTTTTCTGTAGATTATAACAATAAAAATCTTTTATCAGGAAATTTTATGAACATAATTTAACTATATTTTAGTAATATAAAACGAACAGTGACATCAAACTATCGCATTAAAATATTTAAACTAGAAAGAAGGATACTAACTAGGTGTACTGGACCAAAAAAAATGTAAATACTAAGTGAAATTTGAATCCATTATTACAATTTATTTGAAATGGTAATTTCTCTACATACAGTGTACTTATTATTCAAATTGCAACTTCACACATCCGGCAGTACATTCCAGTAGTGCACGACAGTTCAGAACTTTTATCATTTCCGAGCAATCCGGCTACGTTAGGGAGACGCTTAAAATACAGGGCCGTCTCCCGAAATATTGTAGGAAGATATTTAAAAGGAAGTTGGGGAAATTAAGAAAGTTTCTGACAAAGCTTAGTACATAAAACACATATATCTATAGTTATTGTTTTTATATACTACGTTGATGACGAACAAGCATGCGAGCCACCTGATTGTAAGCAGTCACCCCCAGCCTATCGACGCTTGCAACACCGAAGTTATCACATGTGCGTTACCAATCCAATGTTTACTTCCATTTTGAAAAACTCAATACTGTAGTTCCCTGGAAAAATCTCAACAGGCAGCTCATTCCATAATCGGAGCATTCGTAGAAGGATTCGAAGATGTGAGCGTAAATTGTCTGTCGATGACACGCGATGTGATGATGGAAAGTAGAAACTTTATAACATACTTTAGATGAATTTTAACGTACATTACAATGATATCAGACTTATTTTAAGAGATGTATTAAATACGTATTGTTCACAACATGTAACAACAATTTGGATATTCTTATTGCCTACAATATATTCCTCTGCAGCATTAAAATCGCTCCAATCTTTAAAAAAAATGTTCGGCTTGTGTAGATGTGCCAACGAAAGATAGACTTTATCCGTGTTATTACAAAAAGTTAAAAACACGTCGAACACTTGTTTCAAAAAAGTTTGACCACAAAAGAGGGTCTTACCTTTGTTTAAAAATAGACACTATTTAAATATAAACATTATATAACACTTGTCTAAGTTCACAGTACGCATTTTATTGTTGTGATTTATTTTATTTCTATTTGCCGGCAAAAGACGTTTCGTAGTAAATTATATAAAAATGACAACTACTACAATATGACATTATTGACATTTCATAATGTATTTATTCTGAGATTATACTGTTGTTCCACTTTACGCAATTTGGGGTATTATTTTAAACTTATATACTGCTTATTTTAATAATTACATCATTTTATTTAAACCAAATGTCCCAATAATTATAACCAGTTTCACTTAAAATAAATAATTATTTTTAATAAAGATCTAAACAAAAATATTATACGTAAATTAATTTTGAAAATTTTGAACGATGAGATTGAATTGAATGAATGCTATTCAGAGTTGTTTGCATAAAAATCAAAAACCAGATATTTAGCTAAAGGCCGCTTAGACATTGTTTTCTAATAAAGTATTTTAAACATACGTTTAAAACTTTAGACACTGTTTAGTAAAACTCATTTGAAATCCGTGTTCATTTTTGTTTTTGTAACAAGACCGCATATGGCTATTTTTTTGAAGTTCGGCATATTTTGCGATATTTAGTTTTGATATCCTCGTATCTTCAGTTTTAACGTAGTCATATAAACAGCGATAATGTTTTTCGATATATCTTAACAAACTTAATCGGGACCCAATGCCAAATTCTTTATCCTGAGTACGTTACTGATGGCGATTGTAAATTTAAGTTACCGTGAGTGTAATTCCATTTGCTATATCGTTGCCTTTCTTCGCTTGGCACCTTTTTATTGCTTTACATAACCTTTGTGGATTACTGTTATTGAAGGAGAATGGGGTATTTCAGGAAGTCGATTTCTTTAATATTTGTTTATCTATCTATACGAATCATGCATTTTATTACACATTTAGTTTATGAATTAAAAAAAAGCAATAATTACATGAAAATACACAATTTATATATATAAATATTATAAAACAAAGCCGTTTTAGCACCTGTATATACATAAGTTCTTCGAAAGTACACTACGAATTTTAATAAGGTTTTCACTATCGTTTTAGAGAAATTCTTCCAGGCCTATATGTATTGTACATGTATATTATCACTACATAGTATAAAACAAAGTCGCTTTCTCTGTCCCTATATCCCTATGTATGCTTATATCTTTAAAACTATACGCAAAGGATTTTGATGCGGTTTTTTTTAATAGATAGAGTGATTGAAGAGGAAGGTTTATATGTATAATAACATAAATTAAATAGTGGAGAAATACTGTTATTTTTGAGGTTACCTCAAATTTAATGCGTTTGAGCCACGGGCAGTAATGAATGAATCAAATCTACTGGACCGATTTTAACCATTTTTTCTGTGAATGATATAGGCTATATATTTTATACCCGTGCGAAGCCGGAGCGGGCCGCTAGTATTTATATACAGTAACGAAAAGTTGATGTATTCTAATGAAGTTGTGACTAGGAGATCACAGGCATTTACATTGGTAACACCGGCTAAACCTTAGTAGATTTGCCAAAAGATTGTACTATGGAATTTTACATCTTAAAAATGCCTATGGAAAAGTATACGTTACTAAGTAAGTACTAAGTATACGTTTATCTTTTACGGATAACCCAAAGTAATCATGTTTATCTTTTATAAATTATTTGAGGCAACGTTTAAGAGGCAGTTATAAAAGTATGATGATATCCTACGTTGATGTTATCTTTAGCAGAGGATACAATAATTCACTACTAAATAGAGTTACGAACGTATATATAGATGTGAAAGGTTTGATGATCCATGCGAGAGTGATCCCTGCTTCTTTTATTTTCGGATTGACTACGCTATTAGCCTGACAGGCTTCTACACGTTCACCGAACTACGATCCTTTTTTACTACGCTTTTTATAGGGTCGCTTCGTCTTAGAGGGTATGGCGTAATATTTATGTTGGTACAAATACTTTTTGATGGTAGAACAAATCTTTCAGTCGACATATTGTAAAAAAATAATTAATAACTTGGAACGCTGTTTTGTTCGATACCGTTACTACCGTTAACGCTTATCCAATTAAATACTTTAATTACCTACGCAGAGCGTTTGAAGTAAATCAACATTTCCCTTTATATTAAATAGTTTTAATAAATATGTTAATAAATTTCTCATATTTAAAAGATGTGCAATCAAAGAAAGTACTGTGAATATTAATAACTTCTATGATTTTGTTGAAATGTAAATATTAAGTACCATTAATTGTTCTAAATAGTCTAAATTCTTACGACGCCATAAGTAATGCTACACCACACCAACTTCTAAATAGTTCATTTAATCGTCATGTAAATTGGTATGTGAAAATTGGAGAATATTTATTGTAGATTTATGTTATAATTTTACATATACATCAACCATTATTGTAATTCACCTAACATTATGCCTATGTCATATTGTAATCTGTATTTTAGTTTTTTTGTCTATTGTAATTGTACATCGTTCTAACCAATGCTTTTTTTCCGTCATTCTTGCTTTAGCCCAATTTGTGTTAAGGCCATGACAAACAAAAAACGACCCTCGCCGACTAACCCCCTATAATTGTGCTGCTGAAAACTTATTTCCCCGAAAGGGAGAGTCGGGGATTTCCGTAATTTTTTTTTACCCTCCAGAAGAAATAAAAGGTCTGGGATATAAATTATTGGATGTAAATAATGGGGGTGATTTTTTTTTCTCAGCTCCTTGTAATAACGAATTGTTTTCACTCAGAACTTTGACCGGAGGCGGAATGTTTGTTGTTCGATCCCGTTTAATGGAAGACCATTTGCTGAGATTACGGTGTTAGTAAAACCGATTCGTAATTCGATTTCTCAAAGCCAGGTCGCTTTTTTAGTTAGAGTGATGTCAAGATATCAATTGTGACAATTGGAGAACAAATATTTTTAGTGATAATCCACAGCATGAGCAAATAATGAAATAAAAATAATGTTATGAAAATTCTACAAGTATTCTTTGAAGCGAAGTTCCTTTGCGTATTTTGCTGTAGGATTAAATTGGTAGTTTCATCACGTAAGAAAAAAACATTACGTTTCGCGTATCGCGGCCATCATGCATATAGTTATAAACTCGATACAGTAACTCTCTTTTGGTTTGTCAGGTTTCTGGTTCAGCCGGTGCTTATTCAGCTGTTGTAAGACTTGCAACTAACATTCGATTGCTTGCAGGTGTCTGTAGTACTGGTCTGGTGGTCTGCTGTAGTAGCAGTCAGAAGGGCACCACGACGATCTTACCACCATACGATGGCTTCATTGTGTTGTTTACTTTCGCTGAAAACTCCAGCTGATTACTCCTGCAATCAGGATTTAATCATACGATGTTGAAAAACCTTACCACTGAGCTCTCATCGTTGGAATTGCTTCAAGTATTTGAATTAAACTTTCTTTATATATTACTATGATTTTTGTCAATGCGTGTAAGTCGATATCTTCTCTGTTCCCTTTCAAAACTGCTGAAATATCTTGGCCAAATTCTTTGATGACATCCGTCTTAATGAATGTATTGTTTTTAAATTATTTTAAAACACTTAGATCAAATTATTGTTCTATTCGTGTTTCTTATGATTTCGTCTGCCTATTTTTGGTTTACACAAAATAAAAAGCAATTGGAGAAATTTCATCAGGATCACTTTAGTTGTGAAAAGGTAACAAGAACACAGATAGTGTAATATTCACATTTGTATTATTACTGTAGAGCTATCTCACAAAATCATAGCAAAAGGCGAAGTACAATAAAAATGTATATATAGAAATATGTATTAACTTAATATAACACATAGTAAAATTTAACATAAGTAACCTTATTCGTAGATTTAGCCTCCATTATGCTCTCGGCTTTACTTGTAGTTTTGTTTATAATCTAGCAGTAAACCACAGCAGAATGGCAGAGCTTAATCATAGCGTAAAGCAATCTTAAGGGATTAGTGTCTCACCATATTTGGCTACAGCACCGCTTAATATCAATTAAGGTTGTGTGTTCAAATGGTTAAATCCGTAATGAAGATTGAACATATTGTGGCGACCATCGAATCGTTAATCACCACAAGCCCACGTATATAATTGTTCACACATATCAGTTACTGCCCTCGTCATTCCTTTTGATCGCTTTGAATATAGCCGTAAGTTTGGGCGTAAAATATAATCAAGAATTTTATACAAAACAAAGTTAAAATATTAATATAGGAATTTATAATTACCATTTATTTATCCTTAACTTATCTTGATGTTATACAATAAGTATAATAGGTATGTTTATCTAACTTGTCATCTGCAGATGCGCAGCTATATGCAGATAATAGTAAATGCAAGATAATGGTAAATTTGTCTTCTGCAGATATGCTCAGAGCAGTGAAACAGATTGACTGAGGATTATAACACTTCAACGACAGGCGTTTCGCTAAAATATCAAATCTTATCTCCGATATTATTTTGAATTACAATAAAACTTTCCAATTGTATTCTATACACTAAATATATTCATAACCAATAAAACAAAATTGAAGAAATACACGTATTATTTGATTTCATATAAAGAAAAAACACTCCAACTATTATATTTTCTTGGAAATTTATACCTTAGCTCCTAAATTTAGGATCCATTTTGCATAATCTCACATCTTTCGCATTTCACAGATGATATCATCTTTACTGGTGTTTGACTTAAATCAATCTGGCTCTTCTACCCCGTAATGTTTGCTGTAGTATTTTAAGACATTAATATATGATATTACCCGATTATATTATATATATATTTCCATTTGTTTATATAATTTTACCTTAATTTACATACACCATTGTTAAGGCTGCAATTGCTCTGTACTCAACTATACTTTCCTTTTTTTTTCTTGTTCAACTTTTGCATAATATGTTTTCTTCCTTAGTGCTGTAAATTAAGAGTCAGCTTACTTCCTGACTAATGTCAATTCTCCTTGAAATCTCTTTGTTTAAATGTAGATTAATTTTCCAAGTATCTTCAGGGCATTTTTCGCGATGTCTGCTCTTGATTACTTCATTATACTTTCCACAAAATAATTCAACGGTGTACAGATTAAGAGAATAACATGCCTCTATGTAGATGTGCTAAAAACTATTCTAACTATAATACCTTCTTATAATAATATAAACAATAGAAAGTTAGTTATTCTCAGAGGGATATTTCAGAACCGTTGGTGAAGTTTTGATGTTCATAAGCACCTTTTCAGAGCGTAGAATGAATACAGTATTTTTGATTACAATTTTATACATGTGTTCAGTTTGAGGATGAACTATCTCTTTGCAAAATATAGTCCTATATGCGTAGACCTCCATCGAATCTTGCGCTTTTGAAATTTAATGTAATGGTAACTGTAACCTTCATTAAATCCTCCCCTTTTCATCCTTTCACGAAGAATAGTCTGCAATATTATTTTTTATACTGGCAAAAGTTGAAATATCGGTAACTCATCCCCGGTACTCGATGTTACCTGTCGGCTACTGGGCATACACCGTCTCATCTTAGAACGCAACACACTGACGCGTAGTACCAGCACCATTGCGGGTACTGCAGCCGGTGTATGGTGGCCGCTATCGAGCTGGACACAACGGTAGTATCTCAGCACAAAGTATTGAAACAAAGGAGCTACCCATTATGAATATAAAGGTTTTAAATTAATATAATCATAATAAATTGTTTTTTCCTTTCATTATACACTAAATATATGTTTTTTTTATTATCCCCATTCTCGAGTTTATTTTACTTAACATTACAGTAAAATAATTGTTTTTTACAAGCCTTCAAATAAGACAATTCTAATAAAATGTTCTCTGAAGCGCCTTCATCGCGTAAATCTTAAATTTTCTCTTATAAACATAAGATTCTTAAAAATTAATACATAATATATTATTTTACATTGACAATTCTATTTATTAATATCTAGTACAACCACTAACTCGTTCAGCCATATTTCTGCATTACGAGTTAAATTAAATCAACGTTGTAAATATATAAAATAAAGTGTATGTTTCTCAAAGCAAATAAAACTTTTGTATTTAACAACAAGCTTAAAGTTTCGAAACGATTAAATTTAATTCGCCTGTGATTGCTCACGGTAAACATAGGTTCGTACCAATTAAGCTTACATAAGAAAGATTAAATTTGTCTTGCCGGTGGTAAAATATACTGCTGTTTTAACATCGCTTGACAGAATTACATTCAGCATAAATAGTTTAGGGTCGACCCTCGACCCCTGCGATAGGATAAGTGTTATCGTCTTAAAATAAAATTACCTACTCACGCGACTTAACCGCCTTAAATTGCTCGTATCCTTGAATAAGAATAAGTAAGATATAAGAAGAGTAAGAGTGACTAAGGTATAAGAATTATCTGACACTTCGCCACTCGGGCGGTGAATTTCGCATCACTATTTATATGGTATTAGCTCCGCCCCTAATGACCGCATCGTCATGTTAAATAACATGTAATCTTCCTCAATAATTAGGCTATATACTGAAATAATAATTTTCCAAATGTGACTGACACTTTCAGAGATTAGCACTTTCAAAAAAAATAATAAGTAGAATATAGTAGTATTAGTTTGAAATATATATAAAATAATACAAAATGTATGTTCTTTAATTTATATTTAGGCAAATACTCTTACCTATTTTATAAAGCCCCTTTTAAATAAACTCCAAAACCGAACAAATACTTTCTCCTCCCGCGTCTGCTTCTGAATCCGGCCCCACCTAGAGCCAGATTAAATTTTGCCAGTATGTAATAAGATTATTCAAATACAGGCATTGTTATCTTAAGAAGCGGAAGGATCTTTAATCAAGCATTATATTCAGACAAATCTTCCGGAATCTTAGAAAATAATTTGACAAGAATAAATATTATATATTTTAACAATAACTTGCCATTCCATATTACAAAATATATTTGGAAGGATAAAAGGAAATTTTATTTTGTGTTTTTTAAGCAGCACTGTAAGCAGTTTTTTCCTTGAAAGCGTAATAAACATTCATAAACAACTTTCTCCTTTATAATATTAATGGAATTACCACGTAAACCATTAATACAGCCAATGTAAATACGTATAAAATATAAAAGAATTATGGTCGTCGGAAAAATATAATGATTTCCCTTCAAAGATTAAGAACGTTACCTTTATTTTCTCGCATCGAATAACATATTGTGAGGGTATCCGGGAAATATGTTTTGACTCTTAATATTCATGTTTTGGCGGGCTCCAAGCCAGTACATTTTATATTAGACACAAAGAGCTCATAATCACTACGCTAATACCATCTAGGTAGTCAAACTTCTAAATTTGAAGGTATTAAGAAATGCCCAAAAATCATAACCTCTGTGAAGTAGGCTTATTGGACACCGACGATCAGCTTAACGCAGATAAGAGATTGATGAGTCTAACGATATTAAAATAAAATAGTGACGCTTGGCATTCTGTGGAGAAGGCCTTTACATGAAAAGGCATTTTATTCAAAACAAAAACACTTTACTCAGCTTAGGCCCTGAGAAGGCGCATATGAACGTTACCACCGATTCGGAAAACAACCCAGTCATCGACAAGAATCTCCAAGAAACTCGATCTGATTTATCTTTTCATCAAACATATAATAACTCATATTTTTAAAACATAGATAATCACATTCGGTTTTGGTGAATGCACAGAGAGAATCGTTCACATATTGATCCACCCTGTAATAGCCTTGAGACATTAAAACCTGCTTGACATGGTGCTTGAACTTAGTATCCGGCAAATCGATAATGTGCTTTAAAATTTTATTATACTACCAAACACTATTACCTAAAAAACTGTTACCAGTCCTAGGGAGCCTAAAACATGGAATGACTAATTTGTTTTTATTTTTGTATTTAGATTATGTCGTTTTACTATTTCAAGTATAACAAAGTAACTACACCGTCTTTGATAAACAATCTATATCTATGATCCATCGAAAATACTCGGCAGCTGGATAAACACCCGTTAACCAAGACACGGTTGTAACGGATTTATCACATGCGCATGAGAGTAGCGATACAGTTAATAATATACATAAATTGTATAAAATAACTAGCTGATATCCACGACTTCAACTGCGTTTTCCAGCACATGCGGACCACACCGCTTACCCCACTTCTCTACCATAAGAAAATAGACATCGCTGGACGTATACTACTCATACAAATTTTAGCTTCATAAAACTCTTACAATTTTATACTCAATGAAGATACCGTAATATATATTTTTTAAAAAGGCCGAGTATCTATAAAGTGAAACTATAAAAAGTCGATTTTCCGCGATGTGCGCATAACAGTAAACACTATAATTTTATTTATATAGATACCTACATTTATATAAATTACTTAAATAATATTTAAAAAAAAACTGTTTATAACTCACTTCATGTTATGTTAACATCTGCACGTGCAACTTACAATTCAATAGAATATAATATAACAATAATATATATTAAGAATAAACATGATGTAAATTCAAGCGTTCAGAGCTCTCTGTCAACGAGCGCACACATATTTAATCAGATTTAGGAAATAGGGCGCGTGAGGGGTACGCGTATGGAACATAATTACGTAGAAGTACGGATGTTTTGAAAATATTCTGAGGAATTATTAATATACGTCTCTTATATCACTCGTTATAAGTCATACGCACCAAGTTATACGATATTTTGACTCGAATCCAACAAAATAAATCCAGCCAGTATATATCTATACATATAATAAAAATGAAGTGTCTGTATGTAATATCAAAATTACTGACTTTTTACTGATTGGATATGAACGTATACACGATACTGATAACAAAAACAAAATTTTTAAAATGTTTGTCTGTCTGTCTGTTTGTTCCGGGTAATGTCCGAAACGGCTGGACCGATTGTGACAGAAATTTTACTGACGGATAGTTAAAGTTACAGCGGGTGATATAGGCTACTATATTTTAGACTAGCTGTCATCCGTGGCTTCGTCTGTAGTATTATCTCCAAAACGATTTTACCTATTTTCATGGGACTTTCACTGACAGATAGCTAACGTTATAAAAAGTAATTAAAGCTTTTTTATTTTGGACTAGCGTTTACCGATGGCTTTGTTTGCAATACTATCTCCAAAACGTTTGAAACATTTTTCTCGGGACTTTCACTAACAGATAGCTGATCTTATAAGAAGTAATTTACAATTATAAAAAAAACCTAAGCGGAACTGCGGGCAACAGCTAGTAGTACTTAATAAAACCTCAGTAGTTATAAAAAAAATGTGCGTTGAAGAACCCGATCAAGAACAGAGGATGTAGGCTTTCTATTGTTAATGTTTGTATATTATCCGTAATGAAAAAGAGTTTTGTCTCCTCCATGTGATTATTTCTCTTTCTCTGAGTAATCTGTATATTTTTGTTTTCAATTATTTTCTCAATACAAAGAATAATAATTAATTTAACATACACATTTTTACAGTTCATTATTTAAGAATATATCTACATTTAAACTATCCACTATATGGAACAGAATACACACTCTTTGACCCTCTAACCACCAAACTTGGTTATATATGTCTAAAATAACATAATGCTATGAATCAAATCATCATCGGCCGGTAAGAGATCCGATGTAGGGCCATAGACCTGTTCCCCATGGAAAATATGGGCAATAATCACCACACTAGACCACGACGTATTGGCGATTTCAAACACCGAGAAATCTACAGTTCTCTATTTTTCCATATACGGTGGTGATACAATATCATTTCTCAAGATTTCACAAGATAGATTCTCAATTTAAATGTGTAAAGTAGACAAACGGACATTAGAGATAGCTCTACCACAATGTTATGGCTTCATCGTGATTGTTTTCTTCAATGAAAGCTCCAACTGATTGCAGGATACGAAGCGTTCAGCTATAATCATTTAAATTTTATATGGAGATTTTAAAAAAATATCCGTAACTTTAGTATTAACTTTGATTTTAAATTCAGCCCCAAATGACAAACAAACGGAAATGTAAAAAAAAATGTACCAAAACCTTCACTTAAATTAATCAAATATTGACATAGTGTAGGAAGGCGATGTCTTTACTGACTCAAACGGATTTAGAAATTCACGAAGGTATATTAATGTATTTCGTTTTATTTTATCATAAGGAGTGACCTATAATTACTATTTCGTATTTAATTCCTATAAAATACATTTACTGCGAACGCGACGCTATAAAAATAATAATGAACTTTGTTGAATAACGGGTATATATTATTTCATGTGTCGAAGAAATAGCTTACGAGCTTCGATGCGGTAAGTAAATGTAAACATTTTTGTTATAAACTGTTATCAGTTATTCTGCTGTTGGATAATTTGCTATTTTGCATAGTGTTGCAATTTTTGACTGCAGCATGATAATTTATCCCTCTCCCTTTCGTATTATATGGTTGTTATATAATGCTTTCTTTTTCACACCTCGCGATAACACTGCTACATTATTCCCATTGTTAAGACCTACAAAAGATAACAAATAACGAACCTCAGAATAATGCTGTTATAAATGATTTGTAACGAATTGTGTATAAATAATGTACACGTTATATTATTAGCTTTTTTAAATAATGACCATCTCCAAAATAAATTGTATAGAGGACGTAATTCGTATGGGCTTCAAGACTTGATAGCACAATATAGAAAAACTTATCACTTAACATCAATGTATTTGGCTTATATTATTATCAGACTGCACAAATGGAAAGTAATATTTTCCGAGTGTATGTAGCTAATTAGATATATTTCTTTGACACACTCTGTAACTTAAACGGGTCACAATTTTGTTAAATTTACTTGTTTTCACAAAATTCCTTCATTCAACTAGAGTTGAGAAATTCCAATCAATTCTAAATCCGAACCTGACAGAATACTGATCTACAAGTCAATACAGTACCGCCCCCAATGGAATTCAATCCGAACAGACGTATTCAGCAATTCGGTAGAATAAATATTGACTAAACGCAAACATATCAACGGGGGAAATCGTTAAAAAGTCGTTTACGAAAATCTCGTATCGGTTTTCATTTAAAACGTTCCTTGTGGCCGCGCCTTAACACCAGCCCTTTTAAAATAGTGAATGCGTACAATGTTTTTTACATTAACTTCGCCTAGTAGTGGGAAATAATAGCCTAAAATACGAGCTCTACTGTTACCAAGTAGTTTTAATAACCCATTTCACCGTTTTCTGGAGAGTTACTGTATTAATAAGCCTACATCGTCCGTCCTAGCTTTAAAGGGATTTTATCTGTTAAGCCCTAGTCTTAACCTATTTTAACTTTCGCTTAATTTATATTATGTTGGGTATCTTAATAAAGAATAAAATCAGATAACAAATCCTTATTAATATTATAAATGCGATTGTACGTTTGTTTATTTCTTTGTTATACTTTAACTGGTTAAACAATAATAATGAAATTTTACATCCGCGTCGTCAAGGCTATAGAAAAGAACATGGAGTATCTTTCACACCAAAAATATAGGTCAAATCTTTATCAACACCAGCGACGCCGCGAGCAAGAGCAAAATTTTATACTTAGTTTTTAATAAATGGATATTCTTCAGACAATATTACATTAAACTATTTGGTATTTGATTATTTACTTTATAGTAAGAAACTTCGTTCCTGACGAGGTCCCTCGACCGCACATGCTTTTTTTCTTATTTTCGTGCTCATCGGGAAGTTATTAAAATTAATTAGAAAATTCCACCGAAGCAAAACCCGATACAGAGCAAGTTAATAACAACGCGTTAAAATAAACAATATTTAATCCATAGATATAAATAAAATTGAAATGGCCTATTCTTTACATCAGTTAATCACCGAAATAGCGGAAGTGGTTTGGACGAGATTTTTAATTAAATACCATAACGTTTTTACGTATAGATGAAGTGACGCCAGTCACAATTTAGAAAATAAAAGGCAGTCAATAATTCGCAGCAATGAAAAAGAAAAACCATTTTCAGACGAACGAAGTCACAGGGACTAGCAAGTTAGCTAAAAAGTTAAAAGTTAAAGCTGAAAACAATAAATACCGTTTAATTGATTATAGAAAAAATGTGCACACGGTCTGTCGAGATATTGAAGTTTCTTGTTCTTTAATTACGTTTTTTTTAATTAAATTAAAAACTCAAATAGGTATTTCAATCTTTTTTTTTATATCATAGGGGGCAAACGAACAGGTGGGTCACCTGGTGGTAAGTGATCACCGCCGTCCATAGACACTAGCAACACCAGGGGAGTCGCAAGTGCGTTACCGGCCTTTTAATATATGTGGGCCTCCAGCGCTCTCACTGGCCGAACGAAACGCAACAGTGCAAGCACTGTTACTTCACGTCGGTTTTCTGTGTGTCGGGTGGTAGTACCCCGCGCGTCGGGCGAGCCGACCCATTCATGCTGAAACCAGTAATAGTTTCAGCGTAGCTCTACCACCTACAAAAATTACAATTTCAATCAATTACAATCTCTGCTTTATTAGAGAATTTTCGAGGGTCATTGAAAAAGTTAATATTAGTCGAAAACCGTGTTGAATTGCTGTGATCTTTATTACATAAACCATATTATTGTTCACTATCATTTTTGACACTGCAAAACACCTTTACACGAAAAAATAATTCAGTTTCATCCGAATACCCCCCACAATAGACCTTGAGATTGTTCGTGTTTGAAAAATATAAAAATTCTTACTAGACTCACTGATGCTCGGTACCCTCTATGACACGCCCACGTCACGCTAATATATTACTTCTAGTCTACGGTTACCGGTGCTGTTTTCAAACTTGCTCTATTATTTTTCCGGAAACTGTCCGGAACATAGGAAAATTGATGAGATTAACTGTGACAGTTTTATTTGACCAATATTTTAGTTTAAAATGCTAGAACAATGGACGCAAGTAAAATACGAGATTATTCTACAAGAAACACAAACTATAAAGGGATATATTGGGTGACACTTTGGGATATTTGTACCGAGTCTAGGTACGTTAATAAAGGCCGACAAGCTGCCATCTCATAAAGGTACGTTCATTTGTCAAACTTATGCTTTCTGTTTCTTAATGAAATATTTGTAAACAATAATGCCTTTACTATTTGTTATCGCGTAATAACCAACACGAATTAGATTTATGTAGTAAATATATGTTATTTCAACATTTAAATAAACATTTACTAGGAAGCAGATACAGCTTGTTTTTTTTTTCTTACTTCGGGGGTAGTCATGGAATCATATTGATGAGAAAAGTACACGGTACACGGTGTAGTAGCGGCATTACACATCAAAGCGTCGTAGCAAGTAGACGTACTGACCGCTCTCGACTTTTATTAAAAATTTTTGGTTGAAACTTATCCTTAATGAAGTTTTATTATTATTTATCTGAAGTATGATAGCAATATCTGATAATAAATGATTACTAGGCCACATCTCTTTAAGTGTAAAAACAATTGTAACAAAAGCCACTTTAAGCCTGTCATTGTCAACAAAATTTACCAAAACCCGTATACCTTTCAAAATATATTATTAAACACGGCCTCGTAATTCTTTGAACGCGAATATTCACGAATATAAACGAAATTTCAGACAGAAGGCAAAAATTAGATAAAAGAAGTTACGTCCCCCTTTTTAATCTAATACAGTATTTAACTAAGCGACCCTAAACTTGGATATTCTCAAGTATCAAAGAAAAAGTTTATCTTCATCAGACAGCCTCGCTTCATTCTAATAACACTTGAATAATAATATTATTCAAGATTTCCATATTCTGTGTATTCTGTATCTTCTAAAGTATACATTTCTCAGACTTCTTTATGAGAATCTTTATATTTGGTAAAACGACCGATATAATTTCGGAATCAATTTTGTTTTATTATTTCCTATGCAATAACTCATGATCGAATGGTCGATTTGAACTATAGAACCATCACAATCCAAAAAATGTTATTATCTGACCGATAATTATAAAAATTTGCATTTATGCTCTCAGGGGCACAAAAAGTGGTATAGGGTGCTCCTTTCATACATATAATAGTACTATTTCATAGGGATAGATCGAATCTACATTAACGTGAGTGAAGCTGCAACCAAAAGCTAGTAAGATATATTAGAACAAGTATTTTAAACGAAGTCTTAATACAGATGGCACGTGAATATCTAGCTTGAAGTTTTCCAAATATCACAGAATAAATAATCAGATAGAGAAGACTATATTTTCTGCTTTACTAATAACTAGATGAGTGAAAGGAGGACAAAAAACAAAGGCAGTCGTAAGCCGTCAATAGTGAACAAAACAATGGAACAACCTGTGTTCTTTTTTTAATTTTTTAAATCAATAATTTTAAATCAATATATGTGAAAACCAGACTAGTGTTGATAATTACAATTTACAAATTATGAAATTTTAATAATTCAGGCTGAATTATTGACACTCCGAGTAATAATTATATATACCTTTATAGAGCTTATTAAATAATCAATCATATGATGGGCTGCACAAGCGCAATACAAAATATCAATAATACATGTACACAAGCCATACGATACAATAGGAAGCCGTACAATAATACTAACGCGTCGGTAGTCTATCGCAAGTATAATAAATCACAAGCATGTCAAGGTCATCGGTGATGCATCCCACGTATATCGGACTGATGCGAACCCATAAATAAGTTGTTCCCCTACCAAAAACCGTTTGACACGGCTAAAGATTGTTTTACCTCAAAAAACAAAACGCAATTTTTTGTCTATGGTACTAATAGGCCGTACTCGTATATAATATAACGCATGCGTCTGTTGTTCATGCAGCTGAGACGAATCTAACGACATGTAATATATTTAAATCCATCAAGCTGTTTAGGCAACAGAGCGTGCCAAATAAATAGACATACACTCGAAAAACATTACCCTCCCTCTAAGCAGTCGGGGATAAATTATATATTTAAACTGCTTACACGAATATATTAGGGTGACTAAAGTAATACTTTTTAATTTGTCGTGAAATCTAATATTTACTAATACATTTACTTAAAACCACAAGATGGCAGAATTCTGTGAACTGTGTACTCTGTTCTTCTACGTATGCTTGTACGTCTTTTCGAAGCTTCTTTATGATGTGTCCTAGAATTACGATTATTTACCAGATTTGAGAAAAAGTCAATCCAGGATATGTGGAATGGACACCAGAATTTACAGTTATGAGTTTCGTTCTGAATTATTGTTGGTAAGTGTAGTTGGGAGTTAAGTTAATAGGAACAGGAAGGGATTAATAACAGATCAAATGGGTTCCAAAATGGTTGGTAATACAACTATCTAATCACATAGGTCCATTTAGAACACACAGGCGTTAGCGTTCCTCTGTACACATATTTTTTCTATACAATGGGTATAACAGAAAGTCACAGATAGTCTCCCACTATTCAGCTCTAATCGGAGTGAATACGAAGTAACAGTTGGAAAACATTTGCGAAAGCACTACGGACTGTGGTATTATGCGTTATTTGAACTATTTTATCATATACATTTGTGTGTATGGCGTGCTTACATAATAAATGATTTCACTGCAATATATGAGCTATACAATATTTTGAGAATTACAGACGATTAAAATACGATAGGAAAACAATAAAATCGTATCCAATACTCGTACAAAGGGACGCGGGCGTACGGATTAACCCTCCGGACGGGTTTATTTATACTTATTTGTCGATGTTTTACGATACTCCACATAGATATATCAGGCGTAATTTATACGCCATTACACTTTGCAATAAACTTCTGCGATAGACGACTACTGGCGTAAATCTTACGTTATTGGATTAAACGGCCGTAATGGCGTGTGTTAAGGTTTTATTGTTCAGAATCAAAGCGTTAGTGGGCGGCTGTTTGTTAATTTTACTTTTGCGGGAGATTGTATCTACTTTATGGTTTTTACGCCCAACTTTCTTATAACGAAATATTAAATACAACAACCTTTTGAACTGTTGACTTTTTATAAAATTATAAACAGCCTCTATATGCCTCAAAGATACGCTATAGTATCCATGATTCTCTTTCTCATAGTATAAAAAAATAATGGATTGATTACGAAATATTTCTGACCAATAGGCATATTTCTATTATCCTTATTATAACTGTATATGTTTTTTTTATAGTTTATAAATTTGCGTTTGACCACAATCTCATCTGATAATAAATGATGATGTGGTCTAAGATGGTAATCATGCTAAGCCTAGAGGGAGACTGACTCTTAAGTGCAGCTGCCGGAACCCACCAACAAGTGCTCGGCGACAAATTTTCAACTTGAGAGTGGTAACTAGTCTAGCGGACTTACAAACAAACCCTACCATCATGCAAATGCATCATACCACCATGAACCATTACGTTGTGAATTTAATATAGAACAGAATTAGCCTTTAGAATACATAATTTCTAGGTGGTAGAGCTACGCTGAAACTATTACTGGTTTCAGACTGAATGAGTCGGCTCGCACGGGGTAGTACCACCCTCTCACAGAAAGCCGACGTGAGGTAACAGTGCTTGCACTGTTGCGTTTCGTTTGGTCAGTGAGATCGCCAGAGACCCACAATTTTTTAAAAGGCTGGCAACGCACTTGCGACTCCCCTGGTGTTGCTAGTGTCTATGGACGGCGGTGATCACTTACCATCAGGTGACCCACCTGTTCGTTTGCCGCCTATAATATATAAAAAAAAAATATAATAATTTTAATGTATATGTGGGACGATATCACAAATTCAAAATTACGCGTAACACAAGAGTTATCCGTGTGACAAGAGCTACAAAGCTTCTTTGAATTTAACAAACGCCGAAAACATGTACCTTATAGTACATATTATATCTAAATTCCTTCAGCACTTGCAGCGGCTCAAGCCGATTTCGGATCCTCCGGAATGGAGCCCTCGAGCACGTTGCTTGCGCGACTACAGTGACACTGAATTCATTTTCAAACACTATTTTTTTACAACACAACACTGATCACCCCACACACGTGTATGTTTCACGAATTTATATATGTATGAAATAATAGTTAGCTTAGTTTAGCCTAGCTTAGTTAGACTCGGGATATTTGGTGACAGTCCAAGCCGAGGTGCGCCCTTGTGCTTGTTGCCTACATAAAATCGGGTGAGTGTGCCTTAAGCCTTAAGCGCTCCCCTTAGTAGTCTGGTGAAACTGTAGAAGCCTAGCCAGGTCAACAGTGTAGTCAGTTCGAAAAAAAAAAACCTTCAGTACTTATGGGGTCACACTAGTTATTGAAACCGTACGAAGCCGGAGCGAATCGCTAGTTTTTTTTTATTATTTACCACAGCTTGAGATCGGTAATAATTTTTTTCTTTCACATTTCATATAAAATATCAGTTATTCCCATTTTATTATTAGCGATTCGTGTGACCAGACTCGAGGGCTCAATTACGCAAGCGTCCCCTGTTTCCTGAGGGATCGAATTATATTAGCTCGACTTTGAGATATTAGTCATTTTCTATCTTACTCACAACTCGGGATATTGTACACTATACTATTGCATTAAAGCTTAATTTCGAATAAACGATATTCATACTTAAGTAATGGAAGTTATTGTTTTCTTTTTATTCAAATTTGGCATAATTATATTATAATACGAAATTTGCAATCCTATCGACAGTCGCCTCTGGTGTATTGTCCAATGGCAACCAACAAACGCCAAGACGCCGCACCAGCAAGCTGCCAACGCCAGATGTAACTCGTAACAGTGGTGTACTGAGGCATGTCGCGTTTCGGATTTAAACGCTATGTATTCAATATCAAACTATACTGAAATACCCGACTGAGTATTTTTTTTTTCTATTTTGTGGCGTATAGCCAATGTATATCCGGTAACCAGCGTGTTCTTAGAATCACGCATAATGCTGATATATATACTATACTTTGTCGTGCTATTATTAAAAAAAAACACTATATACTAAAATGGAGTTACTGTGACGGTTTTATCAGCATGAGGATGGTAGTACTAAGATAATTGAGTACAGGCGTCTAACCTAAAGAAGTCACTGCCACTCTGTCTATCACTCTACTCTCATATAAATACCTGATGTAATGTTGGAAATTGCAGGTTTGTAGTGGAATTACAATGTTAATACAATCCTGTTTTGCATTAAATTAAATAAAAAGTAGCAAGAAAACTGTAACATTGATACGGAATGAAAATCGTATATAATGCTCATAACCTATTATTAAACAAGCATATTTAATAACCTTTGTAACAACATAACAGTAAATAAATATTGCACTGCTAATTAAAAATACCATGGCGTGTTCTGAGCACTACAACGTATGCACTAGACTCGTACGATACGATCGGGCGGTCGCTACCCGCTAAACTAACTGGCTTCCATCCCTTTTTTTATTTAAGTGATGTAAACTTTATAAGGAGTATTTCTTTTCAATTTATATGCTTGTTTATTTAGCACTCGATTAACCTTTTTTAGGCCTTTATTCGTACCAACAATGAACAGTATTTACAATCTTCTTTTATCAAAAAAATAGTAGCTCAATACAAAACCGGCATTGTATTCATTTTCGCGTTCTCAAAAGAAGTATTGTATTTTTTATATGAGTCCTATAAATATTTTAACCAAAAACTACTCAACGGATTTTAATGAATCTTTATATTAGTAAAACTTATACAACAGTACCTACAATACATTAACAATACAACTTCTCAACGGATCATATAGAATTTTTTGAAAACACTTCGTTATTAGTACAGAAAATAATATAACGTACCTTTAATACAGAAATAAGGTACTGTTTCTGAGAGATATATCAAATGTACATTAATACGAGTGAAGCCATGAGCAAATCCTAGTAGACTATTATTTATAACTATGCTGTATAATTGGCCAAAATATAAGTATCAAGTATGTTTGAAAAAATCCTCACATTTAATGATTAAAAAATAGGTAATTCTACAATGATAGCTTTGCAAGGGTAGAAAAAAACAAAACCTTACAAAAAATACTGGTGAATAAATATGAGAGAAGAATTCAGACAACCTTCAGTTAGCGAGGTCGCCTGCAAATAATATACCTCATAAATATAAAATCAATAAATACCCCTATTTCTGTACACGCCACCTCGAATTTCTATCGTAACGTTCACTCTGCGATACAATACGGTCCCGATTACCTTCTATTTCTATGTTAATGTGGTCTCACATCGGTGCGTCTTCGATGATGGTCTCATGTGTTCATCTATCACCGCGCTTCTATTATAATATTCAATGTTACGTGACAATATTCTTTATTATTCTTTCACCTACTTATCTTTATTAATAAATACGTATGTATTTCTATGCATCAATTTGTTTACAAACTTTGGTGAAGGCGATCCTGAAAGTGACATAAAAAATATTAGTAGTTCCGTTTATACGTCAAAATTTAACTCAAAAACAGGTTAACTGATTTCAATGTAATTTTGCATACAGCTAGTAATACCTAATTCCGTAACTGAACTATAAAACTTTTAATAATAATTTTAACAAATATATGAGTTAAAATAATTACTGTGTGCGGCAGCGACTCGAGTGTAGATTCGATCGTCGGGAGTGAAACCCTTGAGTATGCTGCTAACGCGATACAATGACACTGAGAATTTTCTCTCATTAGCTGAACATACACAACAAAGATCACCCCCACATACGTGCACACCGGTACGGTGGAAGGGTTTAATTTTTTTTCCTTTGTTTTTCGAACTTAGTTTTGTTTAGTCGAATTAGCAGATAGAAAATGCATGTTCGAGGCGTGAGGCACACATGCTGATACACATATTTATTCGAGTATAATTCGTACATATATGATTAGCTTAGTAAGATTCGCGTTGTTGCATCCAAGGCAACAAGCTCAAGCCGAGGTTTTGCTACTTTGGCACCCTTGAACTTATCACCAAGCGGCTGAGCGCTGTAAGCGCTTGCCACATTAATGCGATAAAGCTATGAAGGCCCATTAGAACGTATTATTAGGCGTATAGTTAATTCGAAAAAAAACTGTGTGATTCAAACGGGAGTGAAATTGCAAATACAAATAGTTTTAATAAAAAATTATAAATTGGCGTATCAAATTATAAGACTTCTATGTTAAATTAAACAAGTAATTTGAAATTTCTCTATCGTAAATGTTATGTATCTGTAACTAAATGTTTCTCTATCGTTTTTGGTTGAAGCACGCATCGTGATGCAATCTACATATATAAATGCACGTGTAAGATTAAAAAAAAATGAAGTGTCTATTACTTGGTGCTAAGAAACAAACAATCGTACCGATTTTTTCATAGGCAGATAGGAGACTTTTCAGAGTATTATCAAATTTACAAACTACGTTTTTCCATGAAATAAAATCGATAAAAAAACGTTATGGCAGTTAAGTAATAATATAGTTACAAATTACAAAAAGACATCCCACGCGTTATTCCGATAACATATACATAATCCATTAAACAACTAAACTATTTCCATAAGAACGTATCCGCGAGCACAACTAATAGTCTAAAATAATGAGATGTATGTATAATCGTTGATTGAATGTTTTACTTATAACAAACGGAATAAATAAATTAGATAAAATTATCTATTTTAAATACCAGACTACAAGAAATTACTTTGAATTAAATCCTTCATGCCAACTTTTACTGTGGCACGTCACGTCTAGTGCCACATACAAATCGTGACTATACCTCTTCGCTTTCCCACACTGCTCTAATTGGTTCGAATAAAAAATTAGAAAATTTAAAAACTGGTCGGTTTCATGATAAATTCAAGCTTTGAGTTAGGAAATATTTTTTCAATGCTCGCATGTACTCGAAAACCTATGCGTCCTGCCATCGTGCATCTATATGTTATACCAATTAAATCCTATTCATCTGTCAAGTGGATGCAAGTTTAAAAGATCTATAACTCCATATAGAACTGCCTAAAAACTCTGAGTATCACCTTAACTAACCTAAGTTTAATATTGTTACTCGTAGACTATATAAAACCAAGGGAACCGACGACACAAATACGAGGATAACACACAAGTTCATACATCGTCATATAAATATAAATCTTTTAGTAGCTATGTTATCTTATTATGTATTGTTTATAGACCTAATGATCAGTACCATGTCTACTTCTGCAATAGTATAGTAGTGCCCTAACAGTAGATGCCAACATGCACTGATATGCTAACCGTTCTAACTCAAGCCTTTGGAGTAGCAATCAATGTATAACTAACTTAAAGGTTGTCCTCTTTGAACGTGTTTATAACTTTTCTCATAATAAAGTAATAAAATATAAACGTCTCCGAATGAAATGTATTAACATTAAGATTTGATGACATTTTTACAACTCCCACTTTCTCCAAACGATATCGAGGGATACTATCTTTTTATGTATTCTTTTGTACTTGGGCGTCCTTCATCTCGACTGTATTAGTGTGCCAGGTTTATGAGACTTCCCAGACGATTTCGGAATTTGTATAATTTCCTAGTAGATAATACTGTAGGAAAAGTGTTTAGAAATTTACTAAAAAAAGGTGTAAGGTCAATATGACTTCATCATTCGGACTGAATTCGTCATACTGTTCAGTCAAGAATTTAAAGACAACAGCTAGTACACAGAGGATATGTCTATTCGTTTAAAGGGCTGATTTGTAAACTTACTTTTTTTCTAGACTGATGATCTCATCACCGTAATTGTGTAGTTTGTCCCCTTTTGTTATATTAAAATCTCCAATCCAACAATCTACATTTCACCCACTCTCAACACTTTTATTCTACTGTATTTTTGAAGTTATACTTCTTTTGGCGCGTTAGGGAAAAATGATGAGAGTAAATTTATACAATGCGCGCGCACTATCCGTCACGAAAAACCGACACCCTGAATTTAGCTATGCTCAACATTTTATTCAAAAAAACGTATGTATGTATCAAATACCTTTTTTCTATTGTTAGTGTCGGTTTTTCTACAAACGTAGAATAAGGCGAAAGATAATATTTTTGAAAAGAGTTTTATCTTGTTACGCCAAAGAAGTATAACTTCTAACGCATGTACATAAGTACATACACACTTTTTTTTTAAGTCTACGATAAATGGTATAAAACTTCTGGCAACACCGCGTCAAGGCTCTCATTTGGTATCGCTTTGTGATAAAATAGATATTATTGTACAGAAGAACATTGTGCCTTCCTTCGCTAATGGAGAGACTGCTTTCAAAGGGCCTGCTTATGCTTATTTCTTAAGATGTTTTGTTTTATAAGGCTCCTTCTAATCGGACTGAAGAAAATTGAATTTTACTAGGTTCTGATAATATTTCAAAAGAACTACATTAGTGTTGTATGAAATATCTATTCAGTGAGAGAGACCTTTTAAGTATTAGAATAAATTAATGAATTGCAATAATATAATTTACTAACGGATACCCGCGGCTCCACACGCGTTATATAATGTATGAAAGGAATTAAAAATTGTAAGATGATGTAAAATTACAGAAATCCTTTGTTAAAAACATTTGTTTCAAACGGAACGAAGCCGCGGGTAGCATCTAGTGTAAAATAAAATAGTTTAAGTTACTTATTATGAGGTCAGCTATCTGTCAGTGATAGTCCCGTAAAAATTGGTTTACTCTTTTAGGATATTACACGGAACAATCAGATCGACAAAAATTTTAATAATTGGATTGTTGTTATAAATTGCATCTACACTTTTATATCCAATCAGTAATAATGATTTTGATATATCACATATATCTACACACACTCCATTTTTATTATGTACTAGCCGTTGCCCGCAGCTCCGCATGCGTTTTTTTTTATAATTGTGAATTACTTCTTATAAGATCAACTATCTGTTAGTGAAAGTTCCGTGAAAAATGGTTCAAACGTTTTGGAGATAGTACTGTTAACAAAGCCATGGGTAAAAGCTAATCCAAAATAAGAAAGCTTTAGTTACTCTTTATAACGTTAGCTATCTGTCAGAGAAAGTCCCATGAAAATAGGTCCAATCGTTTTGGAGATACTACTACAGACGAAGCCATGGATAACAGCTAGTCTACAATAAAGTAGCCTATGTCACCCGCTGTAATTTTAACTATTCGTTAGTGAAATTTATGTCAAAATCGGTCCAACCGTTTCGGAGATTACCCGGAACATACAGACAGACAGACAGACAGACAAAAATTTTAAAAATTGTATTTTTGTTATCGGTATCGTGTATACGTTCATATCCAATCAGTAAAAAGTCGTTATTTTGATATTACAAACAGACACTCCAATTTTATTTATATTGTATAGATATAAATCTAAGGATACAGAATGGTTTTGTCTATTTCATTACCTTTCATTTTATTCTGTATTTTGATTTTAGTCTTTGTTCAAGACATTAATTTAATTTAAATTTAATTAATTAATTGCAGTAGCAAAGAACAGACTTCAAAACACTGCACTTTTTACACAGATCCTTATTATAAAATTGATTTTCAATAATTAATGTTAATAAAGCATCCTAGGGGGGTAGTAATCTTATCAAAGGACTTAATCTCCAGAAATAATATTTGTCATTGTACATTTTATCCTAAAAAAGCTTGTCATCTGAATTAATTTTCCGTTAGCAAGGCACGTCAATAATATAAGCATTTTATGTGACGATCCAAAACTCTTAGAATAATTTTCCGCAGTACATAATTGTTTCCTCCATTAAACTCGAGCCGTTTCTTTCACCACAAACGGTGACACCGCAATGAGATGTTCATTCAGCGTCCTTTTATCATGAAGTAGGTCATATTACAGTAAGAACATCATTCCATTCTTCGTTAATAGAATAGCTCTCATCAAAAGCCGATGTTTGTTCTGACATGCTACATATTGTGTTTTTCTCCGATGTTACACTAGAGATCTAGGTGTAAATATAGTGCGTAAGTGAATTTGTTTAGGTTGGACTTACGAATATTGAATTGTGATCCAAAAAAGAGTATCATTTAGCGATATATATATGATGATAACAGTTAGTAGCCTTGTTCCACCATTAAAAGATAATTCAGTATTTTTATTTAACAAAACAGATATAGTTTAGAACTTGACTGAAAGGATACAGATTGTTGGTTGCACTTTTCTGTTTAAATGCCTTAAATTTAATACATATATGTATTATATGTTACAGTTATATGTACTCTCTGATCAATTTAGACACTGACATTTAAAGTCACAACTGATAAAAAAATATTTTTGTTACACTTAATTTTAAATCTATGATATCTTCCTAAAATATTCAATGAAATCATTTGCAAATAACTTTGTAGGTGGTAGAGCTACGCTGAAGGTATTACTGGTTTCAGCTTGAATGGGTCGGCTCGCTCGGGGTAGTACCACCCTCCCACAGAAAACCTACGTGAAGTAACAGTGCTTGCACTGTTGCGTTTCGTTCGGTCAGTGAGAGCGCCGGAGGCCCACATATATTAAAAGGCCGGCAACGCACTTGCAACTCCCCTGGTGTTGCTAGTGTCTATGGACGGCGGTGATCACTTACCATCAGGTGACCCACCTGTTCGTTTGCCCCCTATAATATATAAAAAGAAACCCTTTATTTTTTAATAATATCTAAAACTTAAAAATAGCAACTGTGGCTTAGGCTGTTTTGAACTACAATTTTGAACTACATTATTTGGCTGTATCTTAATATATAATATTATTATTAATATTTATAGATGCATGAAACAAAGGTAATAAAGACGAGTTAAAACAAGAAACCAAAATAGAATTTCTTATTTAAAAATATATGAATAACAAGTATAGAAAACGTTCAGCAAAATTCATGATGTTCGCCTATATAATCAGTGCGGTGGCATAAATCATCTAGCTAAGTTACTATCCAATATATCGCAACATGTATCTAAAACATGGCTGAAATGTTTAACCAGTAAATAGGTTTACGGTCTAAGGGTGCGGTCAAAGAACAAACACGGGCCCGTAGAGAGTCCCTGCGGTTTGTTTACATTGTCCAGTGTGTTGTGTGGGACGAAGACGTTCAGATCAGCTGTTAGCGAGTACACAGATGTTTGTGAGTTATAAAACATGTAAATTACATATTTGAAAGCATCTATATATCACGCCTATTGCGGCTTCACGGTGAGATCTATAAACCATAAAGTTCTGATAACATAAATAGTTCTCACACTATTGGCGTGAAAAGGGCATTAAATAATAACACACCATGCTGATTAGTTGAGACAAAAGAACTAGATTTTTATTATCCCTGTTGTCAATAAAATGAGGTGCTTGTAACTCAGTTCTCTTCACAATATTATAAATTGGTTTTAAAACAGCTTTTATAATACAAATTATCGTTTGTGGCTCGATGACTCGGTGCTCTTAGACAAGGAAGTCAACACGTCGCTCGTAGACTAGTTTTTTATAGCTCATTCCTTGTAGCTTATTTGTAGATTTCTTCTGTGTCTTTCTGCATATCTCCTTTCTTGAATTGCCCTTTCGGACTTTTTCAGACATAATCTGTAGTATAACTGCCTTTGATAAGTCCATACACGCTCCTTATCAACCCAGTTCGTAGCCGCGATTCGCCAAACCGCATGTTTGTCATACATTCCACAGATGTGATATGATGTAAGCTGCATCTCCTCTCCAGCCATTAGGCTGATGTCAGGTTACATGTGTTTCTATGTAAACGGCCCAAATGGTCCACATGTTTCTGCATTGCAAGTACTAATCCTTTCGAGCCAGCGCTATGGTAACCGCCGGTATACGTTCTTTCTATTATTCATGTCATCCGTACTGTACGTTTTTTGCCGCGCCCATTCTTGTCGGTGCCAACATTCTTTTCTACATAAATTAATACCTAATACATTATAATTTCGTATAAATATAACATAATACTTTTAACAGTGATCATTAAAAGGTGTAAAATCCATCACCAGTCGCCTCTCTTGCTTAAAAGTCTGTTCAAGTTATTTTCGAAGGACCTTAAGAATATACCGAATTAAGACTATTAAATGGAGATATCAAAACAATTATGACTGAAATTACTTCCAATTGTTTACTTAATGACATAAATTTATAGTTAAATTTGCACAAATTGTGTTAACTTAATTTTTTCCATTTCACTGCAATTATATTATATCATTTAATATATATTGATATCTGTGATATAGATTGAAACTAGCATATATACCAAAGACAAGAATTACTGTAATTTAGTGTATTTTTTATTAGTTGTTTACTAATTATATACATATAATTTTATTAAAAAAATCAACATATAGGAATTTCAACATATAGGACTTGATAGAAACGCCAATTATTTTCTTTTATTATGTTTGATGTTTAATAAAATATACACGCATTAATTCTGATTAAAATCAATAAACATGTTCACGCTAGTTTTCCTATTACTAGTGTTCGCTATTACTCAAAATTTATGTCACATCAAAAAACATTTTTATATTCCCTTTGTTAAGAAAATTATTGTATGCTAGCATTTGATGTTCCGCCCTATATAAATATATAACAATAACTTTTAAGAGGAGAATATAAGGAAACGCCTCTCATTATTTTCCCCTTTACGGGAACTACACGTGACGTCCGCGTAACCAGGCAATTTCCTCTTATACTTCGCAATCTCTTACACTGTAGGCAGTTAAGAAAAAAAAAGTTCCGCCGTAATTAGGATTGGCAGGTAACAGTTGGTAACCAAGGTATGTATTAAGAATACCCTGTTATGAATATTGAACCCTCGCTATATCACTCCTCAGTAAATGCTAAAAATTTAATATTAGCGGTAAATATACAAGTTTGCTGTAACATACTGTGGCTGGTGGGTATATTGCTGATTGGCAGTACTCTACAATTGTATCCAACAGAATCGCGACCGTCATACACCTAGTGTAATACAATACTTGTACACTAGTGGTATCGTCTTCAAGTATCAGCCAACGTATATGTAGTAGCCAAACAGGAGTCTAGATTTGAACATAGTTTGTCAAATTTCGGAATAAGCAGTCTTGAAACTTATAAATTGTCATGAAGCGATCGAGGGATTGTAAATGTCTCAGGAACCGTCGTTGTTTTATAAATCGCATTATGCTTAACTTCAAGAACATTGCAGTTACTTTGTCAACTTCAGTCTTATAACAGCTCGGTTGATAACGCTTAAATTGAAAAAAGAAATTGTTGGGTTGTTAACAGTTTCTAGACCAATTGTAATTGTTTACTGACATGGAAACGGTTTTAAGACAACTAAACAATATTAACAGCAAAAAGGAATAATTTGTTATTACAAGCACCCTAACATCCTAGATTCGTGCCCGCCTCGACCCTGATTCATCGAAGGAAATCGATTAATGGAATCTGGCACCACGATGAGAAAATTTATCGGCGCGTAACTCAGTTTGGTAGTTTCACCTTCATAAATAACCACTTAATAATTCATCTTCGAAGACTTTTAGTACTTCACGAACGACTTCGGCAGCAGTTTCTGGGTCTTCGATTGCAAGTTCTCCAAGTTTAATACGACAACTTAAGCTAGTTTGTAGCGAAAAGTAAATTACGTTACATACACTATAATACTTTTCTTTCTAACTTAGTTTCATATGAGTTTAGTGTCGCGAATGGTAAATACATTTTCTTATGGAAAACTGAAGTAACATAACATTGAACATTGATGAAGCGTAGAAAAGATATATTGTAGAAATCAAATTCACCTGCCGGGTTTGTGTATATCGGGGCGAAAATGAGGAGTCACCTATATAAAGGTTCATGTCATCAATAGTGATAGTATGGTTATGATTTTATCGAATAATCTGAGCAAGAATGTATGGTTCTTCTTCTTCTTCTTTATTTTTTGGCTCCGTCACGGTTTGTGCACTAGCCAACGTCAAGTAACAAGATTTTGCCAAGTAAGTGTCTTGTGATAATTATAATGTTCTAACAAGATGGTGGTTTCCTTGTTAGAACTTTCCATGGAGTTTTGGTGGCATCTCAGAATGCATGCTCCGTGGTATTATTTCCCATCCATTTCACTTGTGCATAATAACCGAACTATATTACGTAAAACACCACCAATATTTGCAACATATAGAGTCTAATAACACAAGATTATGAATAAAATATAAAAACCACTACATGACAGACTAAGATCCCGCCAAAAACTCGAATGTATGGTTTCTAGTGTCGTCGGTCGCCTTTTAAAGCATTCAGCCAATAATATTCAAGATGCCTATGAACAGCTGATTCCTGGGGCCAATCGTGTTTCAGAACGGGATAAATAGTAGCCAATGGTTAGTACGAGTCAATAGTACGGACGCAGGTCAATAGTAATACATATAATATTTATTGTAGTTTCATATAATTGTGCATATAATTCATAAAAATTCCTTGAATTCGTTTTACATTTTCCTTAGGACAAAATTATTAATGAATGATTGTAATATAGTCTTAATTGTACGTTGGAAATGTTGAATCAATTATTATTTGCGTTATATAGGAACAAAAGTTTCTCCTTCTAAGGTATGAAAAGTAAACATACCTGTATAATATAAAACACGATTATGTAAGCCGTGGTGGCCAAGTATTTTGTCGGTCAAAATATTAAGTCAACGGTGAAGGAAATCACCATGTGGAAAACTGAACCTATCAAATATTTACATAATTTTATCGTATTATAGCAAAATAGAATGCTGTATATTTCTCTGTTTGAAGTCGCCAATGCTTTGTAGGCTGAAGTGCTTATTATGCGCGTGCATCCAATGGGAAGAAGCATTTGGTCTAACAATGGGACAGTTACAGACTGTCATTATTATTATCTATTCAATATAATACAGGAGTTTTAAGTAGTACGGAGATTTTATACAACATTGTGTTTAAAAATATTTTCGGAAGGCTGGTGCCGCAAGATTAAAATATTGTATTTTAGTTTATTTCCTAAGCAATCGTGACTACTTTCCGCTAAATTATCCTTCACTTATTTATTACATTTTAGTATCAAACAGAGGAAAGGTAACTTGTGTTGTAACAGTGATGCAACAGTCGATATTGAATGAAAATGTTATCAGAAGAAACAAAGGGCGCTAGTTGTTGTTATATAAAAATAATGGAATCCATCAAAGACAATTCACCAACAGAATAACACGTCAACAAGGGAAAAATAACTTGTTTTCGAACAAAAACCATTTACCGAAAACGCGGTGAATTCGTCAACAAAAAAATACCCATCGCGCTCTCAGACAAAAGGAGCGTAACCGAATTTTTTATATTATGCGAGTCTCTAATAAATCAACATGTATTGTCCGTAAGTGTAATATATTGTGAAATATCATAAGAGCTGCTTTTCAGGACGTAATTCTATTACATTTTTCTCTCTAACATATATTATTATGTGTTGTATCAGGATAGTTTCATATAAAACAACTAATTGAAAAGATTTTACTACAGGATAATAATAGAAAGATAATCCTAGGGTGCATTATAATCACCAAAACTGTGTTAAGGGTCGTAGGTAACTTTGTGGGTATTAGAAAAAAATCACACCGGATCACCGCCTTCAGCTGTATAAGGCGCAAGTCTGACCACACATGGAATACTGTTCTCATTCTTGGACTGAAGCGCCTCGATCCCATCTACTTACTTTTGACCGTATCTAACGTAGAGCGCCTCGAATCGTCGGCGACCAGGTGTTTGCTTTAAAGCTCGACAGTTTGACGCCTCATGGGGGCGTTACCTCCCTTTGCATCCTATATAAAATCTACTACGGAGATTATTCTAAAGAACTGTTCGGATTGTTATCTGCCAGAGAGTAACAATACCAAACGACACGCAACAAATCTAAATTTTATTCATATCGTCTAGACAGTTGGAATACGTCTAAAGTGAGGTTTTCGTGTGATTTTTATCCCTATGCATCGGTTCTTTGAAATAAACTCCCTCGGCAGCATTTCCGGGTCAATATAACTTGCATACCTTCAAGAAACAAGCATACTCCTTTTTCAAGGACGGTAACGTATCTGTTTCCCCTCGTTTCGTAGCTGTCCATGAGCGGCAATGGTACCCGCATGACCGTTTGCCTTTAGTCGCATAAAAAAATCCATCATCATGTTATGGTTTCATTACAATATATTTATTTCTAACTAAAATTAATTTCAATTGACGTTAGTATCAGTATCAGAAATAGTGAAAGAAGATAATCAAATGTTAAGCCCAAATTATATACCAAAATGCAATATGATAAATAAAACCGAAGCGTGAGAGAAATTTCGATATATAAACCTTTATACCTGCGGAGCGGCAGTAAAATTTCATTTGGAACCCGCCACTCATCATTTATCGCAAAAAAATGCAGAACACTTTTACATTTCAATTTCTCGAATTTGAATAATGTCTTGTCTGATACGAGAATTCACGATTTAGTTAGATATAATACACTGGAAATGACAACGTTCCTTTCACAGGAAACACACTATTCGTTTATTTAATTTTAAACTTTATACATTTTAGATCTTTTACTTTCATAATAGAGTTTCCGTGACATTTTTCTCTATATTGTCTAAGAAGGCTCACTTGATTAACGTATTAGGATGGTTGAATAATTTACTTTTTTCTGAATACACTCGTGTAACATAATCAAAATAAAATGGAGCTGAATTATAGTATTCTACTGGAGATATTTAAAACTCATTACACTTAAAAGGAACAGAGCATTAGTTTTATTTATAGAAGCACGTCAAAGTGAGGACACTATACTTGATGTTGGGCACAGTGCAATCCGAAGACGATGTTGGTATACTGTTAGCTATCGAGTACAGGTAGGGAATAATTTCTGAATATTTCAAATATGTCCACTTGACCTTTCTCTTTCTCTCTGATTTCGAAAGCCAGGAAAAGGCAGTAGTAAAATTAAAGCCTGTATTAACTATATGTGTTTAAATTTTACATGTAGATTTGGTGAATCCTTTGGGAACAGCAGCTTTTTTCTAGGTAAAAGTTACCCTATGTCCATTTTATACCACCAAAAATGTTTATGCAAAATTTCATAATGATCGGTCGAGTAGTTAAGGCGTGAAAGCGTCACAAACAAACATATTCACGTTCGCATTTATACTATTACTAGAGGCCCGCTCCGGCTTTGCACGGGTATAAAATATACAGCCTATGTTATTCACTGAAAAAATGATTAAAGTCGATCCAGTAGTTTTGATTTATTCATTACTACCCGTGGCCAGCACGCGTTAAATTTCGGGTAACCTCAAAAATAACAGTATTTCTCCACTATTTAATTTATGTTATTATACATATAAACCTTCCTCTTCAATCACTCTGTCTATTAAAAAAACCGCTACAAAATCCGTTGCGTAGTTTTAAATATTTAAGCATACATAGGGATATAGGGACAGAGAAAGCGACTTTGTTTTATACTATGTAGGGATGTAGGATAGAATTTCTAGTAAATCAATGAAATATACATCAAGGGTATTTACACGGATGTATGTAGATATCTATAGAGGAAGCCAATCGGACCCGTATCGATACGAGAATGATATAAAGTGATTGAATTTGAATGAAATTTACGACTTTGTGGGTTACGTAGTTTGGTATATCTGTGTGGGTATGAAATTGACTTTATCATTCGTCGACACTTTACCATATTACCACCATGAATAGAAACGATTGTATTTTATTAATAAATTATACGAATTACATAGTCGCATTTTTTGATCATGTCAGAAAATTTGAACAGTCGTTTACTTACCACTGTACATAACTAACAAAATGTTCTGTGCGTTGTCAATCCGCCATCTTGTTTCGTATTTTACACGCAACTCCAGTAATAAATGAACGATTAGAAAAACAACATGTGCAAATAATATTGTATGTCATGTAATGTCATGACAAACAGAAATTACAGTAAATAGATAACATTTAAACACTTGTATGTACTATAAAAAAATATTGCTTACGTGCAGGTGTACGGCACATCAAAATTAATTTGACACAAAATGGCTACCGCTTGTAAAACTGTAAATATCTAGTAATAGTTTTCTCCGTAAATATAATACTTAATTTTTATATATTTTCATACTTATGTTCGTGGCTATTTTGACAAGTAGTGGCTGAAGTTAGCGCGTAGGTGATTATTTTCCTCATTTGAAACATGTGGTAATAATCACAACTGCCTTAAGTATTATATCGAACTTACCAATTTTACCAAGTGATAATTAATGAATTCATACATCAACACCTATTTCGGGTAATGTGACAAATGCTACGTGGCTTAAGTAACATGTCCAAAGGAAATTGTTGAAATTGATAATTAACGGCTTCTAAGTATTTAGAACATTTTTTTTTTCATTTCACACTTGAATCTATATAAAACTATTGATGCATTTATAAAATAATAGATTAAAATGATATTAAACGTTAATTTTACTCAAACTGACAATAGTTAATTAAACTTATAATGAAACTAGCTTTTGTCCGCGGCTTCATTCGATTTATTATATTTATATTTTCCTGGATATCACACATCTCTTTTCCGTACTCCAAGCACCTTGTTATAATTTAGAAAACTCTTTGTTTCCATACTTTTCCGTACTCCTGAATACTTTCGTGCAACATTTTGTGGTGTTCGGTTGAGTAGTTCATTAATGAAAGCGTAACAAATAAATAAACTCACATTTTCGTTTATAATATTCAACATTTTTGTACAATTTTAAATAATTAACAGAAAACATAGCCTATATTTAGATAGCAGTTAATTGAAAATGAAAAAATAAAACCCATAAAATAGGTTTTTAAATATTTTACCGCGCACCGAAATTTGTTTAAAGAATAATTTTATAACGATAACGAATATACACGTGTTAGAATTACGCGGTAATAAATTTAGACCGTATCGTCGATAGGGACGGTTGATTATGGAATGTGTTATATTAATAGCAGTCCCTACTCATACATCCTTTATGCAAACAGCGTCCTAATTAGGCACTCACGAACACGGAGTTCTACCACGAGGTTGGAACGAATAACTTAAGTAAGCACTGAAGGTTTTTATTTATTTTTTACGAAAAGTCCGCATTACATTCAAAATTACATTGGATTAATTTAGAAACTGTACCAATTCTTAACTGCTACAATCGATTTACTGCAAAGATATATATATATATCTTCACTGTAAAATATTCACTAGCTTCAAAGCTTTCTTTACGTGTAACAAACACACGCAACTATTAAATTTATATAATACTTCTCACTATTTCGTCGGATATTGGTATTCTATTTGTTTCGTACTTCATTAGAAACTGTCCTTTTACCGCGACGTCATTAGTGTGTTTTGCATGTTTTTTTCACAGTAGTATAACGAAAATATTTATTATAAAAACTAGCGGCCCGCTCCGGCTTCGCACGAGTATAAAATATATAGCCTATGTCATTCACTGAAAAAATGATTAAAATCGATCCAGTCGTTTTGATTTATTTATTACTGCCCGTGGCCCGCACACGATAAATATGGAGTAGCCTCAAAAATAACAGTATTTCTCCACTATTTAATTTATGTTATTATACATATAAACCTTCCTCTTCAATCACTCTATCTATTAAAAATAAACCGCATCAAAATCCGTTGCGTAGTTTTAAAGATTTAAGCATACATAGGGATATAGGGACAGAGAAAGCGACTTTGTTTTATACTATGTAATGATAGAGTATGTTGTCCTCCAGATCCGGAGCTAGCTACCTACTTAATATCATTATGATCGATTAATGAATTTACTGGAGAATATATAATATACAGATAATAGTTATTTAAGCTACAATAGCGCTAGAGGAGATAGTAGACTGACTAGTAGAGTTTCACGTGATTTTAGTCTAAAATGTAGTGTTTTTTTTAACAGACTTCAAAAAAGGAGGAAGAGGTATTGTTTGGCTGTCTGTTAATCGATGTCTTCGTCAATTGCGAACTGATTTTAATGATTCTTTATTTGAATTCGTTATACTCAGGGATGCTCCCATTTAAATTTGTACAAAGTATTCAACCCCTAAGGGGGTGAGATACCGCTTAGTTGATTTTCCTCCACTTCTTGTCTACGTAATTTCGTCAACTTTAAATCGATTTTATTTTATTTGAATTGCTGATATTTGGAAATCTCATTCCAATTTGAAAAAATGTTCTCACCCTAAGGGTTCTAAATGAAGCATGAACAGTGCTTATATGAATTTCAGTTACTTGCCTTCAGCTAATATTAATAAAAACTTGGCGCATCCTGTATCCTGTAGTTGCAACAAAAATAAAATATATGGTGTATCAAATCCGGTTTCTTATCATGCAAATGAAGACAATGAAATGGAACTGCTCAGCGGCTTACAGCAGATATCGATTGTTTACATTCATATGGCTCATTTTGACGAGGACTTACATCTGGGGTGGTGCCTGTTATTATCAAAGAGAAGGGTAGAAGGGAAAGCGAAGTGGGCGGAAGGAATAATAGATTAAAATTCTAAGGCCGACACTTACATGTTTTTATAGAAACCGTACATTTACTTAAACAAAAGTACAGAGATAATATCAATTTTAAACAACTATGTTATTGAATTAAATAAGAAACATTAGTATATAAGCTAGTACCAATCTCTTTGAAGTCGATGTCAACTTAACACAGCATCTATGTATAAAGTTTGTCTCAACTCCGTATCTTGCGACACGTATTTGTATAGTATAGCAGCTATACTATATATGCTATAGGATATTTATGTTTTTACCTAATACACATTTGGAATTTGGGTTGGCATCGACTTCAAATTGATTATTACGTAGCGCATATACTAGATTTTTTTTTAATTAAATTTTATTAATTTAATAATTTCGTTCTTTTTCATTTTTTTTTAAATTGAAGTCGGATTAATTTTTATATATTTTATTCATAAGCTTGTTTGCCTGCGGGCATAATACGTAATACCGTAATTATTATACACAGGTGAATTATGAAATGTCACAAAAGCTTCCTGAAGATTTGTAACAAGAAGTCCCGTATTGTAGAAACAAAAAAGTAGTCACACTACATTTTACAACTATTACCCACTAACAATATTAAATAAGGAATATTGGTTTCCAGAGTAAAAACTATTTGCTTGGACACATTAAAAGCTGGCTAACGGCTAAGGCATAGATGGGCATTTTTGTAAAAATCAGTTCACATCTATACATTTAATAAAAGGGTAACGAGACGATATCTGTACATTAAATTTATTTAACAAAAGATGAGAATCAATGATAGAATGTATTTCTATTGTTTTTTAGGATTCTTGTCTGTCTGTTGTTTGTACGCGCATCTCGCAAAAGCTGTTGGTCAGAGTTTGGCATTGCTGAATGTTGTTTTAAATGCCACAGCGTGTATCGAAAGTCAGAATTATACATTCACAATATGAGTAACTACAAGACATTGTAGTGCCACGCCACGCCTCGAAGAACAAAAACATTCACAAAGGGTCGATGTCGAGTTTTGATACGCCTTTTTATCTATGATTTTGTTAAGCACTGGGTTTGCAATTGAAATTCCACGCGGACGTAGTCGTGGGCATAGCTAGTCTCTATATATATTACATTACTACATTCAAAGATATATTATTGCACCTGGTTTGGCGCAATACATTACTAGAGTAAGTGGTTAGCTGGGACCTAGTAGCACATGCGAAGGTTTCAGTTATTGAGCTCCCACGCTGGTAAGGGATGCGGAATTTTAGTAACTAGTTTAGTAAATTAGTAACTTTATGCAAATTTAAAGGGTATCGAAGATTTTTTGTCGTTGCCGTCGTTGATATTTTTATGTCACATAAATTGTAGAATCTTATAATATCGGCTGTTTTGGTGTCTACACTTTTATATTTTTAATATACTAATTTTATTGCGTACTTATATTTTAACAATTAATACCAAATATTATCTTCGTGTAACCCTAATGACGCACGATGAGATAAACCTCAGATTTTAAGTTGATACTTATTGTTATAATTTGACCAATTTAAACAATATCTTCATAAATTACAGCCTCTGTATTATTTTGATAAACAAGATACATTTCTGTAAAGGTTTTTACATTTTGTAGTTTATACGTCAAAGAGTAACAAGCAATCAGACATCCATCGATCCTCACAAACTTTCGCGTTTGTAATATTAATAGAATATTCAATTTGAGTACAAAAAAAATAACATATAAGAAAGTAATATTTTTGAAGCACCCATTCCCGTGAACAACAGATTTACCTACCTAACTTATTATTTAAACCGATGTTATACTAACGTAAATGCTCACCTTTGAAGAGGGTTCATAATAAGAAAATATTATAACTCTGATAATACAAAATCTTGTTTGTATACACTTTGAGATTATATCTTAAAAAATATCCTTTATGATTCACAATGTTATTTTCTTTTTGCGTGGTTTCGTAAAATTAATGCACGAAACAGGAAACCGTTGGCAAAGTAATGAAGATTTGTCGGCAGTTTTACTATCATTGCAAAAAACAGAGCAAAAACTCGACAGCCCGATATATATCAGCTACGGGAAATGGACGAGCAAGATTGCTTCTCATCGGGACAATGAAAACGACATCTCCATTTGTTAAAGACTGCTTATTCGTACTATTATTTTGTTTTTTCTTTGCCAATGTGCATTTGAATGTGAACATGGAATAGGTAAAAATAAACAGTACATGCCATCCACTAATTAGACACATCATTTTGTAATTCTCAAAAATGTTTCGACAATTATGGATTCAGAATTTTAGACCATGTTTGCGCTTTTTCCAAAAGCCATAGTGTATTTGTTAATATTTTGCCACCTTAAGTAGATAATCTATCTACACAACGCTATTGTTCTGTTCTGACAGGTCTTGAAATGTAATCTGCTTTCTATATGTAGCATATATCTATTACAAAGCTTTGTCTAACAAAATCAGCTGAGATTATAATAACCTGCTGGATTCTAGCAGTTACTTCCTTTAATTACTTTGTCGCTGTGAACTTTAAGATAACTAAACAAAATCAACGCTCACCACACAGAGCCATTTCTTACACACTATTACTGTCTTATCTTTTTTATAGTCATATAGTTCATAATAATAAAAAACGGCTATGTTTAAATGACCTAATCTGAAACATATAAGACGCCGAAGTTTGCAGGAGTTCGTTATCAAAATTAGCTGAACTTTTGGAAAGCTTTCGCAAATTAAACAAAGTTTTATATATAATTGTCCGTGGGAATGACGTGGGATAACATCAACAATGCGATTTAAGAGTCGTTTACGTTTCAAAGGAGTTATATCTTTTGAACAACGTTTAATTTCTCTTGTTTATATTCACTGAAGTCGTTACTATAACCTTTATTAATTGAACGTAACTTTTCTATTTAAATAACACATACACGCATTTCACACGGAGATTTAACTACCTCAAAAATTTTAGTCAAATACTGGAACGTTAAATTAGAAATTAGAAAATTGGAAATTGAAAAAAACATAGTAGAAGGAAAATAATGCTGGAACAATTCGAGCTACACCTGAATGGCAGCTGTCTCTTTCTAAAATTAATACTATTTTAATTATATATTATTTATATTAATACATAGTACCTGTAGTTATCGTTCGAAGTCATTTGAAGAATAAAGGGTCTTAGTGACTGTACTTATCTTTATCAACTTAGCAAGTACTCCATGAAAAGCAATTGTAACTACTACACATATTATAAAAAAGAGCTCAGTTTTGTTTATATTGACATTTTTTATTATAGAGTATGCCTTCTCAACTACTTATAGGCTTTTTACCGGATTATATGCATACTGACACTTACGGTCTGTGTAAGAATTTCCTCTCAACATTACGTTTACCAGTAAACTATTTGAAACCAAAATTAACATATATTATGACGTAGTTGAAACTATGTCTGTTATACTAGTTAAATTGTGAAACAGAAGACCAAAATTAATAAATATCATTTGACGTTCTACAGTCGTTATGTTTGAGTAAACGTGTTTGCTACTAATGGCGATACGTAACTTTTCACTCTAGAACCATTCAATTAACGAGGCCATTAACAAATTAACACCAACATATATAATTACAGAATGAGGTAATAAGACAACTGCTGCATTATATTATGAAGTAAATAATACATAAAAACATCCTGAAGATGACTCCTATGACCCCAGATAAGTATCAGTGCTTATTCCAGTCAGTACAGTTATAAATAATATCGTCGATATAAATGGAAGTAGCTAATATAGATAATTAATTAGGACAAAATGTATACACCACATGTAAGGATCGCGTGCAGCTTCTTCTGCTAAATATGTAGCGATAGGCATACGGACCGGACCAGTCGTCTTTTAATTTGTAATATTTCAGAATCAACTGATGTATATCCAGCTGCTGTGAAGGTTACAGGTTGGCATGATAGCTGTAACTGGCGATTGATTGTAGAACTATCAGTCATTGTCTTTGTTTATATCATGAAGAGCAATACAGTCACTACCAAAAAGGCGATCCACTTGTAAAATAGATCAGTTAGCTTTGTGTATATTCAAAATGTTTATTTTAAAAATGTCAAAATTTTCCAGTTTAGTGCTCACTTTGATGAACTTTTTTTTTTAATGTTATAGGGGGCAAACGAGCAGGTGGGTCACCTGATGGTAAGTGATCACCGCCGTCCATAAACACTAGCAACACCAGGGGAGTCGCAAGTGCGTTGCCGGCCTTTTAATATATGCAAGCACTGTTACTTCACGTCGGTTTTCTATGAGAGGGTGGTACTACCCCGGGCGAGCCGACCCATTCATGCTGAAACCAGCAATAGCTTCAGCGTAGCTCTACCACCTACAAAACTAGTATTATTCAAGTTTAGTCCAGTACAAAGCCTAAATGTGAAATAATTATTGCTTTAAACGCAGTACTAAGATAATATCACCGCATATTACGTTTACATAGCCTTTGAACGGAGCCAATCATATACATTTTACAGCGAGTGTTACAACGTTAAGTGATGAAGTGGGCTTGTCGATTTTGCTTTTAATTTACAGTATTTTTAACGGCAGATTTTTGTACATCCTTCTTTTTTAAAACTAACTGAAAAGCATATTTTTACAGAACCGATTTAAAAAATTACGCAATCAGAAATTTCTAGTTTATTCCACCGCATACGTGCTGATTGAGTCGGGTGTCGTCCGAATGAACGACACAGACATATTTGTTGTTCATAAATATTTACTTATGACATTTTCAGAGCGTAAATGAGAAAGGTTAATTTAACATTCGTCTGTCGCTCGCTAAACTGAGCAATTCCAAAGTAATATTCAAGTTTGAATGGTATTTTAATCATTTTCAGAATTTGCTAATGAATTTACGAGTGAAAAGTTTTGTGTGATAATCGAATGTTCGAGAGTTTGAGCGTCTCGCAGCGTCTCAGTAATAAGGTATATTTTAAGACCAAACTGGCTTTAAACCCTTTGAAATTAAAATTCTTCGAAGATCTTTTTAAAACTTCCTAATACAGTTTACCGCGTATGTGGTAAGACTTGAAATTCTAATAACAGTACTTAACAAATGTCTAATAGTATCTTGATACTATTCTTAACTTGCTTATATTTCTATTTCTTCAAATAACGAAATAGAGTAATGCCATTCATTAAAAATAAGGATGATAATACTCATCATTGGGTTTGTCTCTATGACAGACAGTCCAAAGTCCTCCAGAGTACTTCCATTTGTAACTGCACAAGCTGATTTTAAAGCTAAATCGGCGACTGCATTTGAAGTGGTGTATTATATGCAGCGGGGCTAACGTTATCATGTCACACAGCTTTTCTTTCTGTGTTCCTGACTGTGAATACAGGCTCCGCCATGCGCTTTTCAAGCATCATGCTCACACTTTCGTTATCCTTCTCCTATAGTCTCAGGTAGCTTCTTTCATCTTGTATTTTTTTCTTTTTTTTACACTTTATAAGGTAAACAGTTTGACCACAATCTCATCTGATATTAAATGATGATGTGGTCTAAGATGGTAAGTCACGCTTAACCTAGAGTAAGACTGGCTCTCAAGTACAGCTGCTGAAACAGACCAACAGGTGCTTGGCGACAAATTTAAGTTTAAGCACTAGTACTTATACTAGTATAGTGTATAGTATAGTACTTGTATAGTGATATACAAACATTTTTAATAGTATATTGAGATAGTTGTAAAGTTAGACTACTTCACGTTTGGGCGATATCATGATAATTAGATTTCAACCTACGCAATTTACCCAACATCATATTCTCTCAAAATTACCTAACACGGACGATCCATCATCATTGGAGGGTTTCATTAGCGAGCGAGTTTTACGCGTAGAAATCGTATGATGTAATTGGAATTACGTAATGAAAAGGTAATAAAACTAACAACTATTTTGTCGTTTCTTATGTAAAATAAATTGACTGAGGCGCGGTTTCGCTGAGTGATTAGTTTTGCATCGCTCTGGATAACACACAAAGCATCAGTAGGATTCGCAAAGAAATTAGCAAGTACTTCTATGTTTGTATTCAGACAATCGTAAATCAAAATATAACGTTTGTACAATTATATATATCATGTCTTTTATTTCAACAATTCCTATCCGAATAGAAAATCAATTAATTTAAGATATTTCACATACCGTCAACGCGCAATCAATCGTACATGATTTCTACATTAATGCCTACAAATGTAACACACTATGATGGATTAGATCTGAGTAAGTAAATAGTTAAGTTACTACAAAACTAACTGTTCTGACAGCTTTATCAAAGTATATCGCTAATTGGTCAGGTTAATTAAAATGACAAAAGGGTATAAACATTTGATGGCTAAGCTTGAGTAAATATAGAGATAATATAAGACGTAGAAAACTGAAAAGTCTAGACTAGCTTGCAATTTAAATTAGTGATCCACATGAAACAAAATGTCCATTGGGTTTTTATCACGTCGTCGTAGTGGTCAAAGGTCAAGTAATTGTATTTTTTCTTAAGTCAGTTATTTAGAGAAATATTTATGACTAAACCATAAAACGAATCGGTTGATACTAGGTATTATTAAAAGGCGAGTTAAGTTGTTTACTGAAATTCGTTTTATTACTATATGTCGATAATGGCGTATCTAAAAATTAAATTTGTAAATTCTATCTGTTACTACTCTTGCATTTTTCTATAGTTCTATAGATAGCTAAGTCTTTAGCAGTCGACTTCTAGATATCTTATTTAAATAATCTTGACCGTCAATAAACCTGTAGGCAACTGAAATGCGGCTATAGGTGGATTGTCCTCAGGCTTTATTATAATTTTATCAAATGTAAATCTTTGGCTAAATCTAGTCTATGATATTTGACGTTGCTATCGGGTATTTAGTTACGTCTCCTGTATATAAACAGAAATTTTGTTTTGATTCTACGTGAAATAATGAACTCCTGGAAATTTGTCTCCGTTCGAATAATCCGCTTATCGCCTCTTGTAAGATATTAAGGTTTATTTTTTTTACAACTTTTATTACACCGTAATCCCTTTGTAATCACAGATAAAGAATTTGGGAATGATCTTTTTCGCTTGAACTTTTTACCACAATAAAAATTAAAGTACTTTAAAACATGATAAAAAATTCCTTTCTTTAGAATATTAATTAACAAACAGGCTTGAAGTTATCATAAAGTTAGATGGTTATTGTAGATTGTGGCATTTTATCTTTACTATTTTCTATCTCCCGGTCAGTAAGATCAACGTTGAATATCGTTTACTCCGTGCATCGTATTCACCGAGTTACATCCATTAAATTCGATCTTTCCGCTAAGCTTCTTTATTGTGGCGTGTATAAGTTTTATCCGGTGATTGCTTCTCTTCTGTGAAGCTGTATAATTCAATCATAGTGTCATAGTCATAGTGGTTTTTAAATAAATCTTTGGTTATCACTACCTGGTTCATTTTATATGCGATTTTTTTTTTTGCGTGGCATTTATACTTATTCAAATAATAGAAAGAAATTGGTTGCTATATAGGAATCAATACATATTATAAAACAAAGTCGTCCGCCGCGTCTGTCTGTCTGGATGTTCGCGATAAACTCAAAAACTATTGAACGGATTGTAATGCGGTCTTCACCAATAGATAGAGTAATTCACGGGGAAGGTCTAGGTAGTTAATTTGTCAAGTTTTTTTTTTAATTGGTTGAAATATAATGATAATTGTTGAAAGAATCGGAAAAAGTCAAGCCGCCTTAAGCGTTTCATGCAAATAAGTATATATTTTTTATTATCAGCGCAGGACAACGTCTACCGGGCCTGCTAGTAACATATATAATTCGGTTATGATTAATGTGTTGCATGTAGAGTTTATTTTTTTAAATTTGCTTTGTCACGTAAAAGCGATGATTGCAATTTAAATATTAATGTTAGATTTATGGTACTGCCGTATATTTGTCATTTTTATTTGATATAACTGCAATGTTTAACATGAAATGGTTTAGGTATAATATTGACACAGAATGTACTTTTAATTATTTATGTCAAATTCATTTCATTGTTAGCAAGCACATAACCAATTCTATGTTTTACCGAATCTACTCTAAAAATTTTCGAAAGAATACACCTGAAATCTAAAAATAATTTGAAACCGTTATGTGATTTCCGAGTTATGAACAATCTCACACAGAGAGCCGTTGCATTTATATATGTAAAAATATATCTATACACATGACACATTATAACTAAATATTACAGACATAACTGATGTCAATCTATATCAATCAATCAAATCCAGATAAGAGTTGTAATGGCTACTGTGTCAATACGTGTAGTCTTCAAAATATGAAATAAAAATTGGTGTTTTGCAAAAGAAAATCTGTGAGATGATTTTCCTGTGCACAAGAAAAATCGTAATAAACATGTTACAAAAAAAAAACGATTTAAAACTTACTGACCTCCAGACAGAATTTTTATCTCATTAATACTTTTAAAAAGTTAGTTCCGAAGTTTTTAGACGTAGATAAATACACTCGGAGTATATTTGAACATAAATTTAGATTGACAGGTCTTACGAGTCAACCTGCTTATACTATAATGGCTTTTATCACAATAACTTATATGTTATCTCATTTCGCTTATATTCTACAGCTTCTACGAACTTTTGTCTCTGCAATTTTTTTTATAACGAAAAAAAAAAATTATCGAACATTCTACCATTCGTATCGACGGAATCAAATTATTTCGTGAAATACTCAAAAAGTAGTTCTCTAATATAAAATAAATTGAGGACGAAGGTACGACAATAAATCTGCAATATTGCCTCCATCGACAAAATTCGATTACCTCATCAAAAGAAGCTAAAGACGACCCGGACAAATTGGCTCAAATAAGCACAGACCTACGGACAAACCGTTGGACACTTTTGCCGGTACAGTTGAAATTGCTCCAGTGGAACAAGCTTCATTTAAGCATTTCTAACACTCTAGATATTTTTATGCCATTCGAAACTAAAATGTTCGATACGAATCTGTCGATTGCAATTTGCAATTATAAAGGCGATGCGTATAAGAAAATAAATACCTTTTCACATGTTTTAATTGACTAGGATCTATAATATCTTAACACGCAAGTATATGTGAATTTCCAATACCTATTTGTTGATAACTATTAGATTTTCATTGGTGCAATAGTTTATGTATAGTTGACAAATGGGCATGGATTATGACATTTTTTCTGTCTAATTTAAGAACGTACAGTGGTCCAATGCATTTTTTTCAATCCAAAAGAAATAAATAGAAAAATAAAAATTTGCTTAATTTCATACTTTACTGTTTACACAGTTGAACGTGTAATGTATTTTTCAACCACAACGAAATAATTATTTCTTTTTTTGTACTTTATAAATTTAGTTTTGGTCACAATCTCTACTGATACATGAGGTGTGACAATATGACTTAAGATGACCAGATGCTTAAGCTTAGATAGGACTGGCGCTCGAGTCAAGAACAAGAACTTATGTACTTAGCGATTTTAAGTTAATAGTGGTAGTTAATCAACCGAACCTTACGAAACACCCCATCATAATGCTATCGTGAGATATTTAAATTATTTTTTTTATTTTACAGGTTGTAAGCATTTGATTATGGTCTTAACTGGTTTTTTTAGTAAAACTGCTGGAACAGACCTACAGGCACTTGGCAATAGCTTATCATAAAGTAGGCATTAGAAAATTTTCTATCTACTTTTTCATCTTTATATTTTCCTTTACCGAAAGCACAGGATCAGGGTAGGAGCCGGTATCGTTATAACCTACCATTAAGTTATTATCGCTTATAATTATATATCTTATATTATCTGTAATTCTAGAATATCTAATAGAAAGCGTATCTAATACAAATGTGTTGCAATACTGACATCACAGTGGCACTGTAATGCGCAAGTAATGTCGCCGCATCGAGTCCTCGGCATCCTCTATCAATACGTAACCATGTTACATGCGTTAGACCGTTCACCGAGTGGCGACTGTGTCATAAAGATATGAAACAGCTACATATTTATGCTCGTCTTCATAAGTAACAACAACGAATATTGCTAATGGATACTAATTTTTCGTAGGAGAAATTTCCTTTTAAAAACATTGAATTATTATGTAGTACTGTGTAGTGAAATGTCTGTTACATGGCTTAAAACGCAAACATTGTGTCTCACTTAGCCAGTACTAAGCGCTTAACTAACCTGATACAATTGAATGTTAAGTTATATGCATTTATACGCACTGAAACACTAATTAAAGAACTAAACAAATATAGTTCATATTCAGGAAGATATTAAACATCTGAATTAGAATATATTACGTTTAAAATACACGACATTTAATTATATTTCATAAATTTTAAACTTGGTGATCGCCATTTCAAATGATAAAGTAATAATTCTATGCGCAGAGGTGACACTATGATATATTTAAAAAATGAGAAAGCTTGTTGGCATTTATGAGTGATTGTTACTATTGCAGACACAAATTACTGAACGGATTTTGTATGAAACCTTACACTAATATAGCTTATTAGCCCGAATAATACACAGAAAATTTAAAAAATATGATGTTTAACTTAGCTAAAATTTAAGGAAAAGTATTAAGAAATTTGAAAAAATATTCCCACCCGAAAACTGTCACAGTGTCCGCAACATAAAATTTTAGAGCTTAGACGGCGACAATGTATGTGCTCTCTCTTCTAGGACATTAGGGACTATTCTCAAACACCTCCCTTCCTCAACTTACGTAAGATTTTATCTCGTTTTTTCAGAATAAAAAAATGTTGTTAGAGAAAGATCGGTTACAGTACGACTCACGTCTGACTTAAATTAAAGATTTAGTTAACATATTTTTTTTTTATATTATAGGGGGCAAACGAACAGGTGGGTCACCTGATGGTAAGTGATCACCGCCGTCCATAGACATTAGCAACACCAGGGAAGTTGCAAGTGCGTTGCCGGCCTTTTAATATATGTGGGCCTCCGGCGCTCTCACTGACCGAACGAAACGCAACAGTACAAGCGCTATTACTTCACGTCGGTTTTCTGTGAGAGGGTGGTACTACCCCGGGCGAGCCGACCCATTCATTCTGAAACCAGTAATAGCTGCACCGTAGCTCTACCACCCAGTTTATAACCTCATAGGTTATCTACTGTTACAAGTTTAAAATGATGTCTGTTTAATTAAAATTATATGTTATTGTGACCAGAATTATTACTGAATAAACAAAAATGTAATCATTCAATGCTCGTGTTGCTTGAAGATAAAATAATCATATATTATTTGTCAAATAATTAAAATAAGATTAAAAAACGGGAAGAATTAATGCGAATAATGTTCTCATACATGGTGATGAATGAAGATACAAACATTGATGAAGTAACGAATAGCTACTAGAAATCTGTACTAATTTAATAAATATAATGGGTTGTGGATATATGTTATTCAGCAAAAGGTGAATACATAATATGCTTGATTATGTAAAGCAATGTACAAAGTGTTGACTCAAGTCGTATGATTATAATTTATAGTGGGCACCCCAAAACATTTCATAGAAGAAAAAGTACTTGCAAATTTTAATCGACATACTGGAAGTCGGCAAACAATATTCCGAATCCGTTTAATTGAATTCATAAAAAATCAATACCAATAATTAAACTTAAATTATCACGTTCATTTTAAAGTATTATGTTCCACTTAAAATGTATGTAATGAAATCGCGATATATGTGTAAAATCGAATTAATCAAATAACAAGAATAAACAGTATGTCACATCCGTGCACATAATGTATTATCTATGAGTAGCCTCGCTCGTCGCGCACGTGTTCTTCACCCACGCGCTCGAGGAAGAGCGCCGCCTCCGTGTCGTCATTCGGGGAGTTCCCTCTGAACTCACCGAATACGACATCTGCGATTGCCTGAACGGTCAGGACTTCCCAGTCCGGAGCGTGCAGCGCATGCACCACCCCCGTACGAAGGCCCCCTTCAACCTGGTGTTGGTCACTCTGGACCGCACCTTGGAAGGCAAGGCTATTTTCAGCCTCAACGCAGTTTGCGGCCTGTCCCCTGTCTTCGTCGAGCTTCCTCGCAAGTCCCAGGTACCCTCGCAGTGTCACAACTGCCAGGTGTACGGTCATTCCGCCCGACACTGCCACCTGCGTCCCAGGTGTGTCAAGTGTCTCGGGGATCATTCCACTAAGGAGTGCCCCCGCACTCCCGAATCCGTCGAGCCTCCGAGCTGCGTCCTCTGCGGGCAAACGGGTCATACCGCGAACTATCGCGGGTGTCCCCGTGCGCCTCGCTCGACCTATCACCGTCGCGGCGGTCGTGCGACCCGGTCCAGGGCGCACGGCCCGCCGACTCGGACGAATCGGCCTCCGCCTCCGCCCATACAAAGCCAGAAGGCTTTCCCCGATCTGCCGGGCACCTCCAGTGCGCCGGCAGCATCCGCTCCTGCGCCGAGCGCGCTCTCCTGGCGCGTAAGGCCTTCCCCGCCAGCTCCCTCGGCTCCTAAAGCCAAGCCCCAGCCCCCAAAGGCTCTGTCCACTCCTGCGCCACCTATTGCGGTTTCAGCATCGACCTCCGGTATAGACTGGATAGCTCGCTTACTTTTGGTACACGATGTACAAGAGATAATCGCATTTAACGCGTTAGTTAATAGTACGTCTGAGCTCGGGCTCTTAAACGCTATCTCCGCTTTCCCGGCCGTCGCGACCACGGTACAGCAATTAACCCGCGCCGCGCATAAATAAATTCGCGTAAATCAAAATATCAGATCGGACCCGCGTGTTCATACATAATAGACCGATATATTAGGATTTGTTACGTAATTATTTAGTTAAATCGGCACCGTGCCGTTGTACTTTATTTTTTAGCTCGATTCCCTCTCAAAAGATGCGTGTTTGCGCCCACGCCCGCGACTCTCTCTGCTCACGCCTCCGTGAGTGGGGGGTGAAGATTCGATCCCGCACACTCGTCGCGATTTTTCTTGTAACTGCTCGAGCCTAGGTAGTCCCTCGGTGTGGAGCCCTCGAGTATGTTACTCGCGCGAATACAGTGATTTACACATGTTCTACACTTACACGATCACCCCACACTCTTGCACATCTAGGCACTCAGTGGTGGGCTGTTTTTTTGCCCTTTTCGGACTGAAATAGGTCACATAACACAGTAGTCAGATACCAAATACACATATACATTCGTGAAACATGCATGGTCACACATGCATTTTTCACGAATTCATATATGAGTATTGTATGGATAGATAGCTTAGCTAGCTTAGTTAGTTCGGGAATCCGGCGACAGCTCAAGCCGAGGTGCACCGAGTGCCCTTGAGATGTTTCGCCTAAAAACAATCGGGTGAGCGCCCTAAGCGCTCCCCTTAGTAGTCCGGTGGAACTGTGAAGGCCTAATAAGCCGGCAGTGTAGGTCAGTTCGAAAAAAAAAAAAAAAAAAAAAAAAAAATCGCGCACGTGTCCCGGGCTGTAATGTTACGCACATTTTTTGTTTTTGCGATAGATATTGTATGCGTAGACTATTCGGATTAAATATTTGAAGTACCAAAGGTCAATGTTTAAAGATAACAATTAAACATTATCCTATAACAAACAATAAAATTACTAGTCGAGGAGAAAATAAACATAAGTTCGAAATAGACTTGTTTGCAGAATCTACTTCTGTTAACATTTCGTATTATTGAACTCAAACAATGATTTTGCAAGGCTTGATTATTTAGCGCTTCTGATCAGAACAATCTATCTTCTATGTATATATATATATATATATATATAAGATTGGGTGTTTGTATGTCTGATATAAATTAACTTCAATACGGTATCACCATACCTTTATAAACATAAAACCTGTTTTATGCTATCAATCTTACTAAAATTTGCCGCTAGGTGCCGCTATGTGCTGTGTTTTATTCTTATTAAATCACTTATTGTAATTTAATGCGTATGAAGTCGCGGGCGGTTGCTAGTATATATAGACTTTATGAGTAAATAAGTCTGGGTTTCAGAAATTAGTGTGTTTGTATGTGGCTCATGGAATGATTCGCCTAATTCATTATTAGTGCGTTTATTAGTATGTTATTTCTTTTATTATCTCTGTTCCTCTTGTTACAAATATGGAAATGTGAATATCTCTGGATTTCACACCGCAGTTCATCATAAACTGGTGTGTTGATTATGCCTGTACTATCCCCCGGGAGAGGCCTCTGTTCTATTGCAGGTTGATATTTATATACATATATAAAATTGAAATGTCTATTTGTAATGTTAAAATTACCGTTTTTCACTAAATGGATAGAAAGTATATACGGTACTTATAACAAGAAATTTACTTTGGTGGGATTTTTACTAGCAGATAGCTTATGTTATAAGAATATTTTTATTAAAAAAAATAATTGAATAAAACATAAAATTATTCTATTGAATCCGTGAACACAAAGAGGAACATTTTATTTCGCTGGAAATTGTAGATAAAAACTATCAGGTAAGTGAAACGAGTTAGAGATAAGCGAGCTGATGAAATTAACGCCTGTTTAAAACTTTCTATACTTTGGAGATATTTTAAAAATCTTTATTTAAAAGAAAACATGAAAGTATATTCAGCTTATTCAGAATTTATCAAAATTATCATGACTATTCAGAATTCATAATACTTGTGATAAAGAATTATCTACAACTTTTTATCAGATCGCGGCAGATTTATGGTGATGTTCACAATCTCAATATAAAAGAACATTCGTGGTTATGTGAAAGATTAATTTTATCACCAATTAGCGTATTTAATAATTATTCAGTATATTTTAGGCAAGCTTCTTTATGGATTACAACCATTTTCTTTAATACACATTGCAATACGAATAAAACCGTTAAATATCACAAAGAATTTTTAAACAGTATAACTGTGCATGGTCAACTCTTTCAAGAACAAGAACTTAAGATTGGCGTCCCTGTTGTACTACACCATAATTTAAATCTCACGAAACAATGCGATGGTACTAAATTACTAATAGTATCATTGCAAAGAAACGTTATAGAAAGTCGCATACTATCCTGATGCGGAAATGGTGAGACAGTATTTATACTACGAATTTCCAGTTTCCATAATACCATCGCATTGTTTCTTTAAATTCAAAAGAAAGCAATTTCCTATCCAGGTTAGCTTTTGCTATGGCAATCAACAAGTCACGAGGGCAAACGTTGCAGAAATCTGGGATAGATTTAACTAAGGGTTGCTTGCATTGCTATTCGTGGCATATTCATGTGCGAAGGATGCCCTAGCGTTTTTATTTTAGCCCAAGAAGATTGCAATAATTGTCACCAAATTTTGTATATAAAAAGATTTTTCAATAGAATTAATATGAAAAGCCACAAACTAGGAATAAAACATAAAGAAAAAAATTAAACACAAAAAACCTCGAAATATCAACACGCATAAAAAGAAGAATGAGATAAAACTTTACATGGGTATTACTTCGAATAAAATTGCTTTGTTAATTGTCACGCGGACGAATCTGCGGGTAACAACTAGTTATAAATAAATGTTCATATTATGATTACATTTTCGTTTTAATGTATAAAAATGTCTACTTTAAGCGTAATACCGTGTTCATCGAAACGCGTTAATTACCGGAGCATGGCGTCAAGTTCGCACTTTTGGGTTGTAAGTCGTTGATTTTTTTTCCCTATATTTACTAATTAGAAACAAGGGATTGTCGCTACCGACGTCAAATATATTACCTACACACCTACCATTTTCATTATGGGTTATTTATTACGAGTTTAGACTTTAAAATATTATATTTCATAATCCAATTAACATTATCATATTTCATACACGTAAAATCTCGTTGATAATGTCGAAATAAAGTTGTAATTTTTTTACACGGTTTTAGTTTTCTTCAGTAAACATGTTAAATGTGACTTATATTATTAAGGCATGTAAAAAAGGAAACGCTAAACACAAAAAAAAAGACATTTACGACAATTGAGAATTACCTACAAACGTCGCAAGTAAACTAGTAGTCACAAATAGTGCAACATGGTGACTCATCGATGTGCGGAACACGTACATATGGAGTTTCAATCACTCCGTGTATTGTAAACAAACTAAATACGAATTATTGTAATTCACCGTTTAATTTACCTTTAAGCGTTATCGGTGTCATAAAACTAATTTTTATTGTGTTCTGGAGATTTCTTCCCCTCCTTATTATTGGTTATATAAACGAGCCACCATGCGACCAATAAAGGAGTGACCAAAATAATATAACCACATTTTCTTTTACTAAAAGCGGCATTTATCCATCTAAGGATTTGACAGTAAAAGGTTTACGTTTAAACTGAATCCCACTTAAATTAAGTGGCGCATGTTTGACGGCAGTAGACTAAACTAAGAAGGGTGATTTGTCTTCCATTGCAGGACCCGGGATATACTAACAGTTATTCATAAAAAAATGGTACATCCAAACTGTATGATATGCTACAGTTAGCTTTATACTTTCTAACATGATTCTATTATTTCTTCACTGTATTTTACTATTTTAGAAGTGAAAATGTAATATAAAATTTGGTATTGTCATATACTCGTAAGTATATATTAGGCATTGAAGTAATCCACATCTATCAAGATGCTATTGAATAAAATGCAGTCGCAACAAAAACATTGGATATTACTTTGTTAGTTTCGGTAAGCGTAAGATCAGGATTTTTGTGAAAAGAAAGACGAATTGTCCAATCAAATTGCTCGATTTTGAGATGGCCTTTAGGTTAATGTACATGCCACGTAAAATCTCAGGTCGATATGAGCTACGTATAACTTAATTATACCTGGAAAATAATAACATAATAGCACAATGAAATCCCAATATTATTATTGAAAGTAACCATCCATCTCAAACTATAGAGAGGCCCGTTAATAAGAAAGTTAATGTGAAACACATAACTTCGATTTACTAGCGAAATACATGTAAGGTTAATTCGAGATTTAATAAACGTTAACTCTTCATACATTAAGAATTGTGTTAACGCAGAGATACTTTAACGAACCACGTAGAATACAATTACCTACTCCTCTGTAATTGTAGAAAACAACATTATTTTATGAAGAGCCTCTAACTCCGATAAACTTATTAATTTATTATCTCTAGTATACTCGTAAATCACTTAATGAAATAAGTCATTTCACGTACCATAAGAATATTAACTCTGCCATTACATAATACTATTCTGTTATTTATATTTATTATTTTATATATAAATGAGAAATTATATTTTAAAGTATTAACAACAAGCTATTGATGTTAAACATAGTGCATAATACAGTGTATTATGCTTTTATTCTAGTATTATAGGTAGGTATACCACGTAAAAAAAACCATTTATGATTATTACTACTTCATCTGCTGTCTCCTACTATACAAAATTCCGAATCATATTAATATATGAAAAGAAAAAATAAATAAATGTAAAAGTGTAAATATACTAAACCTGATTGAATTGTATTTTTAAACTATTAATATTAAATAGAAATATTAAAATAGTTGGGTCTGTTTAAAAGCTAAAAATTATAAAGCGATGTATTGTTTTTATAGCTAACATATTTTCTAACCCTAAAATTATTAAAACAAAAATCTTGCATTTTTTTTCCATCTGCGCTATTTATTACATTTATATCAGGAGTTCATAATTTAAAGTGACAAGTCATTCACACGAAACCAATGTATACTAGTTAATGATAACGATTTTATTGGATCCCAGCCAATATGAAAATTGATGAACCCGCAACCGTCGATTTCTATACATAATATATTAAAGTATCAATTTAAACTTGGTCATTAGTAGTAATCAAATGTTCCAAATGAATAGCTCTGTTCGCACTTAGATAATTCAAGGAAAGAGAAATAAAGTATTATGGTTTTCTTTTTCTGTAATTACGAGAAATACCATTTTGTATTACAAAACGAAACTAAATAGCTACAGGTTTATGTCAAAAAAGTATAGATAACATAGTTAAAATATGAAATAATTTCTTGATAGCGATATCGAAATTCATCATAACACGGCGTCACTATTTGGGGTTGAGATAATTAACTGTTCCTTGGTAGTTATTTTATAATAGAAAATATGAATTGTAGTGTGTCGTACATTTTATTGCACATATAAAATCATTTATTTTTCCTCCACCGATCATATACCATTTTTGGATTCAATTCTCTTCTGTTTCGTATAAGTATATTTTTAACACAAATATCAAATACGCATAATATTTTTCATGTTTAACTATTTAGTATATACATTAAAGATATAGCAACTGAAAAAAATTAAATATGGCAAGTATAAAGTGCAGAGCGAGGAAGCTGTCTCGGTTCCTGCAATACACGTATCTAGGTCAAAACGTTGTTATTAACCGGATCTGTCATATTAACTTATCTTGTACTTGACAGGAGTTGCCACGCCAAAATAAAAGCTCCTCTTGAAGCCATTTTATATAAACTGGAGAGGTCATCAAAAATAATTGTTATAGTTTCATTTGGAAATACGTAGAAACAGTGGGACGCAAAAATATTTATAACGAACAAAACATATTTATAGAACTAACTTTGAAAAATATCTAATGACCATAAAATTACTTTTAAAATAACACAATAAAAAATAATTTGACGTACAGAAAACAATAACAACAAAACAAATAAAACATTCTACTTTAACGTGTCAAACATATTTGTTAATTTACCGCTATATTTAATCTAAATTAATTATTATTTTGTTACAGATTAAAATGACTGTACTGCATTCACTATCATGGACAAAACATTTGATCGCAACGGTATGAGATATCCCTTAACATGCCTCCCGGATGCAGTTGGTTCGTGCTGATACTAATTTTTATTTTATACGATTCAAAAATGAAACATTTCGCTGACACACACTACACTCATCCACCTGAAGAATCTCTATTCTACCAACATATCCCAAATAGACATCATCACAGGCATAAGCACAAACATGACACATTGGATCAAACATTCTTCTCTGATCAACCGATATACGTAAGCTTGAAAGATGGAATTGGTCTTATCGATAGAGATTTCAATGAACCAACATATAAATATGCAAAAGATTGGCATAATATGTCCAATGACCAGTATGGTGAGTTGAAGGATAAGAAATTTCAACATTGGCCGATTAAACGAGAGGCTGTAATTGAAGGTGATTTGGTATTGGGTGGTCTTATGATGGTACACGAGAGATCTGATGACATGACTTGTGGACCTGTAATGCCCCAAGGAGGTGTTCAAGCTTTAGAAACAATGCTTTATACTTTAGACATAATTAATAATAAACTAAAATTAATACCCGGAGTTGTTCTTGGTGCTCATGTGTTGGATGATTGCGATAAAGACACGTACGGGTTGGAAATGGCTGTAGATTTCATCAAAGGTTTGTATAATCATCAATATTTTATATATAATTTATAAATAATATTACATAATACGATTAAGTTATGTTTTTGTATTTTCGTCTGAAATAGATAAGATAATAAGTTCATATACTAAAATTAATTTATATTCAAATTTTAGTAATAATACATAAACAAAAGTTAAATTAATTGCTCAGACACGTTACCATAACAAATAAATAAATGATTTACATTAACGTCAACAGTACATATAATAATATATCGTATTTAAATGGTTTATCCTTAAAGGTTCAATAAGCAACATTGATGATGCTGAATACGCTTGCAACGTAACAGCTGTCCGCAAAGTCATCTCGGGAGTCGTCGGAGCAGCGTCCAGCGTCACGTCTGTGCAAGTCGCCAACTTGTTACGTCTTTTCAAAATTCCCCAGGTAAATACCCTTAATTATTTATGTTCACAGGCTGTGCTAAAAAATTTAACTATCTAACAGACAGAGAGAATAACAAGAATCAGAGAGAATCTTTCGTTATTGGACATTTTCACGACAGCGAACATTTCTTCATCAGGTTTCCTTTTTTTCTACATCCCCCGAACTATCGAATAAGGCGCGCTTTGAATACTTCACTCGCACTATACCATCGGATCTACACCAAGTTCGTGCTATGGTCGAGATTGTTAAAAAGCTTGGCTGGAGCTACGTGTCAATAATATATGAAGAATCTAGTTATGGGATCAAGGTAAAAAAATCCGTTATCATTAAAAAAGATTCATACAGTGCATATTTTAATTTTCTAAAAGGAAGCCCATGTTCAAAATTGGAATACAAAAAGCGTTTATTTAAAAGTAGCATAAAATAAAATGAACTGCAACGAAATAATCGTTAGTTATGCAAATAGTTTCACCACAACTGCTAATAACGTTAAACGTCGAGTCCGAAACGTTGCTGATATCCGAATAGCGTTAAATTACATCACTCATTACAATGAATGGACACAAGCTCCACAAGCTATTCGCAATATATTCCTAGATGTATAATGAAAATGGAAAACCAATTTATACTAATTAGCTACATTAACGGATTCAAATATGACACATTACGTATACTATTAATGAAATTAATAAGACTTATAAATCTAGTACATATTGAGTGGTCTATAATGATTAATGTTTTTTTAATGTGGCTATTTCGATGAAGAAAAATATCATAATCAACCTACAGGAACGTGGTAGAACTTTTCCTATTGCTCGTCTGATTATTAATCACTTTAAACTTTAAAGTCTCTCTCCATAAATTGACAGCTACATGTGGATCAGCTATTGACCTAGTGTGTTGCAATCTTCGGCCACATATTCACTATTACCGGGTGAAATAATATTCAGACGCGAAACCATTAAAAATAAAAGCAGCCATTCTTCGGCAACCGAATGAAGTAAGTGCCATCTACTGATAGAGGTCAAATTAAAAATATATATTTAAACAGGCGTTTGAGGAACTAGAAGCATTATTGGCAAGGAACGAAATATGCATAGCTGTTAAGGAAAAACTGGTGAAAGATTCAGGAGTGGCTGATGAAAGGGCTTATGATGAAATTGTTCAGAAACTCTTAACTAAACCAAGAGCTAGAGGTAAGTTGTGAATAGCTAAATTAGAAAAGCTTTACATTTATTATTGTGACCAATAGTGTACCGATATTTTCAAACAAGTAATATATGAAAATCTGTATGTAAAGTCGACATTGTCTCCACATCGTGTGTGGGTAAATTGACTTTTTCGGGAACGTGTTTCTCAGATTAATAGTTTTTGTAAATACTTTTAAAAGCTTTGGGTAGTATAATGTAAAAATCTATAAACTCACAACTTTCATAGCATCATAAGAGGTAGTTTGTCTTTTAGCCGACCTTGTAACATCTCATCCATTAAAAAGGGGGCTAAGACACAACTTATCAGCAGTCCCTTCGGAGCGCATCAATGGCTCTGTGACAAATTATCACGCTTCCTCACCCGAGCCGGCGATAGCCAGCTGCGCTCGCGACACAATTTCTCGCTAAAGTGGCTACACAAATTGAATCCAACGGTTGCTCGCGATAAAGCCTCGTTGCCGGTTAACACTTCGTCATGCGCATCTGGGCGCTTTCGATGGATTTTTATGCCCTCGTTTATTTCAGATGATTATGTATTATGAAAAATGTATTATTCTTCTAGTTACATCGCTATGATACTCTTTTCATTACTCTCTCTATTTAGATTTTAACGTATAATTTAAAACATTATTTGTCCTCATCATTTTTTTCTTTCAGTTTTAACTTTTTTTTTTCATAACCTATACACAGTTCAAAACTATTTGTATGGTAATGGTATTAACCAAATTTATTCAATAAGAATTCCATTTCATTACTTATATTAATCTCGCAAATTGCAAAGTTAGATTAAACTAGTTCTTTATCGGACGTGTCGCCCTGCACTTCACATCTATTCGCATTATTAAGAATTTGTATATCTCAACCGTGGATTTGGAGACCACTTGCGGCACTCTGAGTGCTTATAATATTGTCATAATCTGGGCAATGTGTTTTGCCTTGTACTGTTACAATTATTTATGCGTAGAATCTATTTATCTACAAATAATAATGACGCTGTACATAATAGCTCTTATAATCACACAATTTATACCTAGGTAGATGATTGTATATTGTGTAATTTTCTTTCTAATAGGACATGATTGTGAACAGGATCAGTATAAAAACTTATTTATTTATATACGTTATTCCTTTAGTATTAGAGTTATAGTTTGTGAAAAATGATTTTAGTATTTAAAAAATTACCTAATAAATATTAATACGTACGTGAGTACCGTATAGCTTGAATAAACGTGAAAGGGCCTCTTTTAGCGTATAATTCCAAGTGTTATCTTCTCTCATTACTGCCCCAACTGATTACGTTTGTCTTTCTAAACCTTACCTACTGGCCTTTCTAATTAACAGTTTAACTCCGATAAAATGGCATTTCAGTTTAAGCAAATAGAAGGCAATATTGTACTCGGAAAAGGATCAAATACCTTCATATTGTTCGATTAACTCAAAAGGACCTCATTTATCTGAAACTAATTTACTAACTCCGAGAGATCAGGGACCGAGCGGAATATTAGTTATAAAGTTTTGTATTTGTTTTAGTTCTCGTTTCATTACATATTGTATTTCTACAAAAACATTGGAAACGGAAATATCAACGCATAATTATTTATACCGTTTATTTGCACATGTACGTGACTATCGAGTTTTAAGGCAAGAAAGGTTCTACACAAGAGAAAGAGCATTATTGAATGAATAACAATTATTATTAGTCATTGTTGTTGCAAATTTGCAATCATATTTTAATCTAAGTAATCCCACAAGATTGGTTCTTGACAAGAGCTCCGTTTGCTCTGGCCCATTTGGAAATCAACGTTCACTCTATCAGTTTTGAGAGTTCCGATTCAAACATATTTAACAATATCGTTATCATTTTGCATGGCTTAACGTCCACGTTGTGAAATAATAGAGAATATTCTTCGTATGCTTTATTTCGTAGAATATTCAAATTTAATAATAATTAAGGATTTTAAAACTATTTTGCTTTCTCACTGGCAACAGTTAGGAACAGCGTCTGCTAATGATATAAATGGAATCGCATTATTAAAAAAAAAAAAGGTGTGTGTGCGATTCACACACGATAGAAGTGAAACTTCAGTAAATCGACAAAAGAATGAGATGGATATATATAACAAGGGTAGGATAGTTACAAAGTTTATTTGTTTAAAAATAAAAGTATTTAACATTTTATTTAACTATTTAATTTATTGCTCAAGTTCCATATTTTCAGTTTCAACATACAATATACAAAAATGCTCACAAACACTGTTAACTACTTACTTACACGTACACGTACTTTTCACATATACTAACACACGTTAAATACTCAAATACAAGCAAGTATTAAACAGTGTGCAATATACATACACACCGACATTTGCTCTCTCGCTCTGGATACACATTTTTGTATTTGTGTCTCTTACCTGTCGTTTTTCCGTTGCATCCGGTTTGAAATCACAACGATTCTAAAGAAGTTTCACTTCAAAAAGTCTAATACAAATTCTTTAGGTATATCGAAATTGAACTTCAACTAAAAACACTGCATATGTATATTCTAAGTTCATTTTTAGGAGCGATAATCTTCGGATCAGATCAAGAAGTGGCCGGGGTGATGCGCGCCGTGGAACGTGCAAATGCAACAAGTGCTTTCAGCTGGGTCGGTTCAGACGGCTGGAGTGCCAGGTCTCTAGTTTCCGACGGTAACGAGAGGGCTGTGGAAGGTACCATCAGCGTACAGCCCCAGGCCAACGACGTTAATGGTTTTAAGGAGTATTTCTTAAGCTTAAATGTTAAGAATAACAGACGAAACCCATGGTTTGTAGGTGAGATCTTTATTGCATTTAATTTTTATATGAATATACATGCAGTATATGGGAGGTAATGTATTGAGTAATACCTGTCTACTGTCTATCATCTTCCAGTTAATAATCTGTTACTAATCAACCACTTAGCGTGTTATCTTAGGAGGTATATCCACATAATGTTAGATGAAGCTATAATCAAAACTCTAACCTTATGTATTATTACAAGAATATAAAAAATAGACTAATATCTTTGAAATGATGTCACTTTATAATATTACCTTAGTACCAATGTATCTGAAAGCAACTCGCTGGTCTATTAACCTGACATTGTATCACTAAATGATTAGCTCCGTTAAGATGCAATACTAACTTTTAACCAAAAATACTTACAAGAGACATTCTAAAATGATATTTACCAGAGTTAGTTACATATAAACACTTAAACCAAAAGGAATAAAGATAACATATTTAGCTTTTTCAGAGAAACAAAACGTAAAATGTCTATCTATTACGTTAAAAAGTAAACAATTTATGAAGAAGGCACTTTCTTTTTTTTTTAACAAAGAGTAATAAATTACGTTTCAAAGGCATGAATTAAATTCAGCTAACTGCAAAATCGTTATTAGTTGCCTCCCAAAGATATTTGTTTCTGAGAATAAACAAATTGGTTCTCTGGAGTACTTGTTATCTTAATTCCATTGTTTTTATATAAGACAGACAATTTAGCCGAATTTTTTAAGGGAACTTTAATTGAAAAGCAGGTCGAATAATAGCTCTAGTTTGTAGAATAACCATTTTATAATTTAGTTTTAATTGCAACTTAACAAAAGTACAGATTTATTCACCATGGTACTTCATGATTTCAACAGTGAGTCATTTAAAATAACACTTTGATTGGTATGTTTTTTTCACTATGAAATATTAAAAATAAGGAGTAATTTATATCTTAAGGCAAAAAAATTGCCTAACCTTTTTATCCAACAGACTAGAAATAAATCCTTTACAAATTAGCAAACTAGGAAATAAGTTTTCCTCTGTTTAATTACCAATTTAATCGAAATTAAGACTTGTAAATCTTTATCTGGAATAAGTTAGTTGCTTATTTTATAAGATTGCTTTTGTGAAATTCTTGTAATTGACTATTATAGAACTTTGTATTTTATATAACGCAAAGGAGATTCGAGACGGGAATAGTTGAAAGAGTTTTAATTTATAAATTCGCGCATTTTTATTGGCTTACTTTTACATTTTTGCAACTATTGCGAGATAAGGGATACTAAAAATCGTACGACGGGCTTTGATATATGGACAAAATCCCAGACCTCGCAATAGAGGCCATCCTTCCATATATGATTGGCTTCTTCTTTCCTTACAGTGAACGTCTAGCAATCGCAGACGTAAAGGATAGTTTCATTTTACAGGGTAGTAGAATACGAACACCATACATGTAATGTAGCAACAAGAGTAATTGCACGCTCAGGGATGTGGTGTTCTGGACCACCATGATGTAGATTTTCGGCAGTAAAAAAAATATATGGACCCAACTTAGTTACTATGTCATAAACTGTCACAATGACAATTATATTTATCTCATGATTTCAGTGGAGTACAGTAGTGACTGCTTATATACGAGTATTCTATATATTTGGGTGGTTACGCAAAGTGTAATTAACCCAAAATGACATTCATATTAGAACTACCTGTATATCTGTTTCTATAAATAACTTAAAAGATTATTATTTTATAATAAGGCAGCAACAAAAACCATATCTCTTACATTCCTAATCATTGCTCGTTAAGTCTTCACCTGTTTAGGAAAGATCACAAATTTAGCTGCTATTGCCACTCGACGACAACCGACAGGGTCGTTAATCAGGCCCAAATAAAGTGTTAGTTCCTTTCCACCCTCACTTCTTATTATAAATTGGTTGTAACAAGTTATACGTGCGAGGAATCAAAATGAAAAGCTAGTCTATACGAGAGCCTCGATAGCAAGTATGTGAAGTAAATGGCTTAATAAAGTTTCTATCACGTTTCTGCTTCAGACATACCGATAACTAAATATCTGTATCGTGTATTTAATTCGATTCTCTGCACGCATTTCTATTGTTATCTGGATGATACATTTTTCTGGGGCGTTCGACCAAGTTCACTTCATCAATATTTTCAAGGGAATTATCATTACCTGTAAGTGACATATTTTTTTCGAAATGAAGAATAATTATAGCGTCGATAATAACGTTATTAGATAAATTATTCTTTCCTAATTAAAATTAAACTAGTACATAGGTCGCTATTGGCCATTGGAAGTTCAAGCACTGTCTTTATTACATTTATATATCAGATAATAGGATTTTCCTGACCATTTTAAGTAAGGCTAATTTATGGCTTTACGTGAAGCATATAAACCTTTAATAATAATGTCAACGTACCATCATGAGATTTTTTTTCAAAAGTTAACATATACGTACGACTTGCAAGAGAGAATAACTTTTCTTCTACCATGATATGACACTAGTAAAATTTTAGCGGTGGCCTAAACTATTACGAGATTCCGGGCGGTACATTTTTACGAGGCCATTGTACTTTGTACAACGTATATGAATTGGAAGTAGAGATTTCTGATGATTGAATAAAAAAGATATCAGTAGATGTAAAGCGTTAAAATACTATATAAGAGGCTTTATAAAAATTAAGAAACATAATGAAGCGTAAATAAAAATAGCACATAAAGAAATTAATAATGGTTATATCGAACCTATTTTTTTCGTTATTATGGATAAAATAATAACTTACAAATAACATGTAAGCGGATTGTAACGCGAAATAATGTAAAGTTGTGGAACAATCTCCCGGCCAGTATGTTCCCTCCTTACTATGACTTGGGGTCCTTCAAACGAAACGTGAAGAGACATTTACGCAGTCCGGCATCACAGCGGCGACTGGCGATGGACTAGTTGTCTCTCAATGGTCACCGTTGTTCTTGAGTTGTACTGTGCTTAACATCAGGTATAGTGCAGCCACTTTACTGAACTATAATGGAAAAAAATGCTAAGGCTTCCAAAATTGCTATGCCCTCCATTCGCCTGAAATTCTTAAGCAAATTATCTATCAGCGGTTTTATCATTAGAGAGCATTATTTATTAAAAATGAAAAGTAATAACCTCTATAAATATATAACATTTGTCTACAGAATTTTGGGAGGATCACTTCCAGTGTCGTTACCCAGGTAGTCCACGCACTCCTTACAACGGACACTACACCCGCTCTTGCTCGGGACTTGAAAGGCTTACGGTAAACAACACAGAGTTCGAACGACAGCTTCAGTTCGTCTCTGATGCTGTTATGGCCTTCGCTTATGCAATCAGGTATGTATTTTTTTATTGTCATTGTACAATATACAGATTTTCTCATAGCAGTGCTAATTAATTTATTGGGGATATGGAGAATATCCCAAATATCTTCGTTTTCCCTTTCAAATATTTTATATTTAATGATTAAATATCTAAATCCGAATTGCAGTTCGATTTACCTAACCATAAACCAGGTATATAGGACAACGCGATAGGGATATAAATTCATATATTTGTGTACTCCACGGCAGATTTAGTTGTGTAGAAATGTTTAGTGTATTTTTTCTTCCAACTATATTGTACTAAACATCTAATAAAATATCTGGCAAAAAACCTTTATGGTAGAAAGACAGCGATGGTCTCCACAACCGCTAAAACTATACCAGATTTCCATGGAAATATTCATATTTTTTTTCACCGTTAGAAAAAATCATTTACTTTCGACTCTGCATTGATTTATATTTATATTTACAAGTGATAAGCCCCAGTTTCACATGGGCGCAGTGTACTAATGTGATGTCATAAAAGACTAAACGATTTTGATATTACTACATTCTTTGCCACTTTAATATTCATAGCCCATCTAAGCCTCACTAATTACGAAAAATCTTCAAACAAGCATCATTTTTTTATTCTGTAGTGCGTAATTTGCCTGTAATACAAAATATTCACTTCGGTTGTGTGTCTTAACGATACCCACTATTTTTAGTACATCACTAGAAGATGAAAATGGTTTTTGTGAATTGTTAGTGGTAGTATCATCCATCGGATTTTTCTGCAAGCATTTTCGAAATGTTCCGTAATACATGATTTTACAAACGCGTTACAAACGTACGCGCCCGAAAATTCCTTTTATGACTTCATTACCATACGTGGACTTTCATCTATTTTATACAAATATAATATACATATAAATCTTTAGGAAGAAATTCTCTAAATGACAGTGAAGACATTATCAAAATTTGTTACGTAGTTTAGAAGAATGAATGGAATTGAGATAGACGTCAAAAACGGTTATGATTTATAACATTTATACATTTTTAGATACATGTATTCTAATCGCATGTTACTTGTTTTTCTCTTCTCTTAAAGTCTCCAGAAGCGATACGAACACAAAGCGGTACAAATTAATCACTACATAGTATAAAACAAAGTCGCGTTCTCTGTCCCTATATCCCTATGTATGCTTAAATCTTTAAAACTACGCAACAGATTTTGATGCGGTATTTTTTAATAGATAGAATGATTGAAGAGGAACGTTTATATGTATAATAACATAAATTAAATAGTGGAGAAATACTGTTATTTTTGAGGTTACTCCAAATTTAACGCGTGCGGGCCACGGGCAGTAATGAATAAATCAAAACTACTGGATCGATTTTAATCATTTTTTCAGTGAATAACATAGGCTATATATTTTATACCCGTGCGAAGCCGGAGCGGGCCGCTAGTCGTTAATAAAACGAAAACTATCAAAAGCAATTCACTTAAATTAAAAATATTTTCCGTAAAATATTTCTCCACAAACTTAAACAGTGTTTAACAGAGTTGAACAAAGTCCGTGTTAATCAGAAAACACAACCGCTCAGCAGATTTTCGAGGCACTTTAGTTGGGCGTTATTAATTTGCTTACTGAACCTTAAAAAGGACTAAGGACTTAACGTAAAGAGGATTTGTTAAACTTTAATTTAATTTACATAACTAGTCCGGATATTTGAACGAATGTTACTTAAAGTGAGTCTACGGATTTGAATATAAATTACTTTTTTGATTATTCTCTTTTAAGTTGTACGTATATTTCTAGTTTTTTTTTTTTTTATTTATCACAATCGTTATTTTCATTATACTGCCTAAAAAGTTTTTGTGTATTACTTATTCATTTTTTTTTATTTGAACGATTGTTAATTAAGCATGTGCCAACCTGAAATGATTAAGCTATATCATCATACTTGACTATTTGATCATTTAATAGCTTTTTTCTTAATTTGTAATGTACCCACCAATAGTAACTGATAGGCGGTAACAATACTTCGTTTATCTTTTGATTTTTAAGGAGTTCTACTGTATAGGCAGATATCTCTAATATGTTGTATCATAGAGAGTTATTTCTATACGGAGGTATTTCTTGATACTCATCTTTTTTTTCTGAATCTGTTTTTGAAGTGGAAACTTCTTTACCCACGTTGAGAGATTTTTGGTAGCAAAAAAACGTATGGGTTCGCGTCAGCGATATGCTCGTGACGTATTGCGTTTGCTCGGCGTCACACTAGCGACGCGTACTATAGCGGCCTATGTACATCTAAAATTGATATTTTATATTGAGTATGTATATGAGATAAGCATTTTGTATTGTATTGAGTGTCAATAGATGTGAAAACCAGACTAATGTTAACAGTTTTAATTTACAATTTATGAAATTTAAATAATTTATAACTGTTGTAAAGATTAAAAAAATTGTGTGTGTACTTATGTACACGCGTTAGAAGTTATACTTCTTTGGCGTAACAAGATAAAAATCTTTTCAACAATTTTATCTTTCGCCGTATTCTACGTTTGTAGAGAAAACGACACTAACAATAGAAAAATGGTATTTCTTTAATACATACATACTTATTTGAATAAAATGTTGACTATAGCTAACTTCAGGGTGTCGGTTTTTCGTGACGGTGTGGGCGCGCATCGTAAAGATTTACTCTCATCATTTTCCCCTATCGCGCCAAAAGAAGTATAACTTCGAAAAGAACACAGTTATTCCATTGTTTTGTGTTTTCACTTCTATCAACAGTTCTTATGAATGCATCGACTTTTTTTTTCAACAAATTGAGTGCAAACATTCAGCTCACTACAGACTGTTAATAGATTATAACATAAAATTAGCGATTAACTACAGAAACCAGAATAAACAAAATGGATTTAATTTTTAATATTTAACTATTCCCATTAAGAAATGGGACCATTTGGAAACCGGAGCGTGGCGTTGAGCCGGTTCGCCGATAGCATTTAATCCATCCCGTTAGATTATATCTCTCGGGCTTTTCGCATCATATGAATTATTCATGCGTTACGTAAAAAGTTTCATGCCGCCCACAAAATGGGTATCGTCGAGGGTTTACACGTGTTTTGTTTAAATCCTAATGAAATTGTCCGCTGTATCAATTACTGTGCTGACCTCATAAGTTGATTTGCACGTATTTGCAAGGTAATTGATTTTAGTAATTCTCCAATTGTTTTATACGATGGTAGCATGTGACCGTAGTCAAGAACCTTTGAAGTTAAAGTAACTAAACAGTTATAGAGCTGGTAATACGCTGATACTAACATGGGGAAAATATATCAAGTTCGGTTTTCATAACACAACAATTTCTAATAAATAAGAACTAGTAGTGGTCTAACTACCAAGAACCAAGTTTATGAAATGTTCGAACCTAGTGTAAACGTAGTGTAAAGTATAAACATGCCTTGTATGTTAATAGCCTCTGGCATTTCTTATAGAGTCCATGTATACTACTTACCTGTTTGTGGCTTCTTATAGATAGCTATATGTTACGATTGATACATAATAAAATATTTTAATATATCTCATTTTATCCACTATTTAAAAACTGACTGCACTGTACCAGTTGGTGTACTATCACTACATAGTATAAAACAAAGTCGCTTTCTCTGTCCCTATATCCCTATGTATGCTTAAATCTTTGAAACTACGCAACGGATTTTGATGCGGTTTTCTTTAATAGATAGAGTAATTGAAGAGGAAGGTTTATATGTATAATAACATAATTTAAATAGTGGAGAAATACTGTTATTTTTGAGGTTACTCCAAATTTAATGCGTGCGGGCCACGGGCAGTAATGAATAAATCAAAACTACTGGATCGATTTTAATCATTTTTTCAGTGAATGACATAGGCTATATATTTATACCCGTGCGAAGCCGGAGCGGGCCGCTAGTTATATACAAAATAAGTATAGATACATCAATATGAGGGTAATTGTTTAGTTTTGCTTAGTGCGCTCCACATTCGTTATTAAGGACAGATGAATTTGAATAAAGTCATTACGGTTACGTTACACAGATTATTTCTCTATGAATAAATATAAATCACGCGGTAAACACAGTGTAGTCTAAACATAAGGGTAATCACGGAGAAACCTACAATTCATAAGTGATCGTTACTCTCATGGAGGTCTTTTTTGGCAACTGGATATACATCAGCTGACTCTGAAATGCGACAAAGGAAAAAAGAGCATTGAAGTGAGAGGTCTATTACTATATGCGAAGGTCGTAACTTAAATCGGTTATAGAACCCTATTACTCAATTTTTTTACTGGGAATAGGCATGCTACTATAACAGTATACACCTGAAATATGATGATCACGATCTGCTGGTACACAACTGTCTACACCATACATACATCACGTACCATTTTTTTTTCATCATGAAAGATACGATGAAAATGCTGTTTGAAGTTATATGATTTATTTTTATTTTTATATAACGTGGTTACCGATTTTGACGCAATTCAGCGACCCCTCTCGTTGGGTTCAATCTGCGTGTCTTCTCATTAAACGCTTACTTCGGAAGTATTCGAGAGCCTTCCTGTTGCCTTAAGAAGCATTTTATTGTAAGAGCTGTATTCGATAACATTAAATGGCCTACTTGACCTCTCCATTTAGATTTTATTCGCAGCTGCGCTTTCTCAAACATTCGTTGGAATAACTATTATATTACATATATTTATCAATAGGATGCTATTAAATATATCATGTCTATTTATTATTATTATTTTCATTTATAAAACGTAGAACTCTCTTAAAATCGGAAGGTATTAATATTTATGAAGGAAGCTAATAAAGCACGCTTAAAAAGATTAGGTACTCCTTTTTTCGTCTATCTGAGTAAACAGAAATTTGCTAACTTTGCTAAAAAAAATGTTGTTTTCATTTTACAGAAGACGTCGTCAGTTGGTCATATTATCAAACAAAATTTAATACTCCATTAAGCTGAATGTTAAATGAAATCAATATAAATGAGTGGTTGAGGTCCATAAAATTATCTTCAGAATACTCAAATGATGTAAAATAAAACAAAAATTAAATAGAAGACACGTGCAAATATACCAACTGCATTTCAGTAATAGTTTGAAAATAATAGGAAAAAATGTTTTATTTCACATTATTATTTCCATTAAAAGTTCCAATAAAATGTACAGTACATATAGATACCATAAGATGAAATATGAACATTCCTACCGCTGAACAACTTCAAGCTCATTCGAATATACGCAATTAAATTTATTCATTCATTTGAAGTGGACGCCGGGAATTAATAGAAAACGTAATAAATTCAATAGAGACGATTCAATTTCTACTTTGAATGTAGAATAAAATATACCGGTCAGTCAAGAGTCGGATATTGAAAGGAAATTGCTACAGAGTTGCGGCTGCAATGTGGAGAAGCCATTTTGAATCAGAGCTCGTGTAATTCGAAGTTTCAACCGAACGATATTCAAAATCATAACTTGAACTATACTGACCGACATTCATTTTTATTTACTGATTTTATCGTTGCTAGTTTTCGCTCGCGGCTTCGCTCAAGTTAATTTAGATTTGATTAATCATTCGAAAATAGTACATTGTTTTTGACTAAAAGGTCTACATTTCTGTACCCCTGACAACGTGTATGCAAAATTTCATAATGGTCGGTTGTGTAATGAAGGCGTGAAAGTGTAACAAACATTTGCATTTATAATAAAATTAATTAAGATTCACACTTAATATTATAAAACTGAAAGTAATCCTGTCTGTCTTTACTTATTCATAGTTAAACTGATTTGATTTTATGCAATGAAATTTGACAATTAAAATACCAAAAAAAAAGCGAAAAATGTTATTTTTTAATTTGAGTATTGCTAATATTTTTTACATCAAGCAAAATCGCTAAATAAGTAATTAATATAAAAATGTATAAACAAAACTAAAGATAACATACGTAGAACTCACAACATATACAAGATCCAAACTCAAACTAATTAGTATAAATGTTAGTCTGTTCGTTCTTGCGACAGATATTATAGTAAATGAGGTTATTATACGTAAGATATTAACATAAGTAGGCGTAGAAGTTTATTCCTATATTCTGAATCAGTAAATAAACAGTACTACACTAGTTGACTGTCCTGTAAATGTAAAGGAAGATGATGATAACCGAGAAGTGAATATCCATGAGCAAAAATTGAGAGAAATATTTTAAGCCAATGTTTTTTTTTCAATATAAGCCTCGAATGGGAACTCGTTTATTTTAAACTACTATCGATTAGCAAAACATTCCCGCGGTTGAGAGCACCCGGCAATAAACCCCATTGGGCGTCATGCCAGCTTGCAAATATCAGGAAAAGCCATTAAGTAAATAGGTATACTAATGACTATCTTGAATAAGTCCGTCTCAAAGCTTGACAAGATTTCTTCCTGTCGTTCTAAAACACCATGAAACGGCTTGTGGTTAGCAAGCAAAATACTAAATGGACGTATTCAGTATACTCATTAATCCAAAACTCAATCAATACGTGAGAGTCCGAGAAACTGGCACAATATACTCATATCAAGCCCTGAACACTGACGACAAAACCACAAACGGAGTGTCACACAAAACACGTTTTCAAATTATAGATTGAATAGAACACTCTCGGTATTGAACTAGTACTGTGAAAAGGTCTAAATTGTAGGGTACACAGATTTTCGTACCTTCAACTTCCACAGATGTATCTATAGAATCTACTGATGTACGTTTTTTCACATCCGCCTTTACCTTCAAGGTGTTTTTTTAATACTATATAGGTTCTAACGTTTTATCACAGTGTCACCTGACGTTAAATGATAATGTGGCTTAATATAGTAAACCAGCGTAACCTAAAGAGGCTTGTTCTCAAGTGCAGCTGCCGGAATATAATTATAGGCTCTTGGCGACAGATTTTCAACTTGCGGATCGTAGTTAACCAAGCGGAATAAGAAAACGCCCGACCAAGATGCTCTGGTTTCATCACGATATTTTCCTTCACCGACGCGGTCGGTTGATGTGGTATGTGAATACACTATCAACTGAGTCATCGTAGCTTTACTAATTTATGTCTTAACTACTGTTTAATAATGATTTCCTAATGTCATCGTGAAGTAATTTATCTACAGATATATTAAAACTGATATTACAATTTAGCCACTCTCCGTTTACATTAGAACGTTATTTTTATTATGAAATATACTAGTGATTAACCATTTCATCTGAAACCATGATGTCTCATTATCATCATTTATATCTTTAACAGATGATTTAATTAGTACCTTGGTGACACGTCCATTCATGGTTAAGAGACCGGCAGAGGATCCCTCGGCCACAGACGGTATAAGTATTCATACCCCCAGATGGACGGAAAATGAATTCTAAAATGATTCTAGATTTAATCTAGCCATTTTTGACTAATGACCACCCTTAAGTTGAAAATCTGTCATAAGGATCCCGACAGCTGTACTTGAGAGTTATTTTTTGTAGGTAAAACTTTGTATCAACTTGGACTTATCTGAACAAATTGATAATTTCTTAAATGCTCGAAATAATATTGGATACCTTTTCCATCGCAACTTTTCTTTATGCAGGTATCAGAACTTCAATGTGCGTATTTAAAATAATGTTCAACAAGGCATGAATAGAATTTATTTCATGTTTTGAATATGTTTAAAAAACTATCATTTTATTTTAAAAACAGCTGTGATCCTTGTAAACGCTGAACGCGACCTCACTGCAACAATTTCGTAGCATTGAATTCCTGTAAAAATTTATGAGTTTCATTGAAACTTGCTATAAATCGTTGTATCCTTTAGCACATGGGTATATATCAGATGTTGTTGTTGAGGATTTTTACAGCAAATATATTTTGATTCACAATATGAGATATCACTCCCAATCATTCATACAAATATAAATACATCTGGAGAGATTACATCACATGTGAATTTGCGAATCGTCATTCACGACCCTCATTGACCTTTGTGTTATGAAGTCAGTTGCTTTACTTGAATGACACTTTATCGAGAATTGTAGGGGCCATCAGTAATATCAAGTAAAAAGTCTTAAACAATAATGCACCATTATATGGAACCGAAACAATTTCTGTATCAATCTATCTGTAAAGTGGATTATTAGGACTTGCTAGATTTACAAAAAGTTTGTATGTCTGATCACCGATAACTGATATTAGTGTAGGCAACTACTGTAGATCGTTCTTAATACTATTTGCCTTGAAATACATTTTCAAACGGTCAGTTTATGACGTCCAGTTATCTTTGGTCAAATCAAACTCTTTAACTGCACCTATCGACATTTTTGCACTCAAACGTAACTTTACGACTTTCTTTGTACTAATTTAAACACAAAACGTTTTTCTCCTCATCGCCACTCGATTATGTTTATAGAGAAACAATCTTGTCACGTAACACAATCATTTTAATCAATTACAAATGACTATAATCGTGGGCGACTGCGCCGCACTCAGCGCATTGGACAATTACCCTCATACTAATGTACTATACTTATTATATACATACAAGGTTTGTTTATACTTGAATTAATATTATTATTATATAACATAAAGAATAAATATAAAATGTATGTTTCTGCAATGTAAAGAACATTAATTAAATACAAGTAAAGCCGAACTACCTTTATGAAATAACAAAGGAAAAGCCCACTATTTCCTTTCCTTAAAATAACGTAGGACTTTAGATAAAAATACCTTATTCACTTCACGGTTTATGTTTGGATTGCTTCACCGATTTTAATTAACAGTAACGCCAGACGTGGAATTAAATGAGTTCTGATTCGACCTCGAGGGATTTACGTTGATTGTCCATCGACCCATGTAAGGATAGAAGTGGACGGTATTCAGAGACTCGTTAAATGGGTCCCAAAAATAGTATATTACAATACACTGCATTTTCTTGTTTTGAGTAGGACGGTGCTATTTCTAAGGGCCTATTATTCACATTTATTTCAAGAAAATGTTGTTTAATATTTGTTTTTATCAATTTTTGATAGTGGAAACCGATTTTTTAGGTAGAATGGGGTGCTTTTAATACTTGTCTGGTGCTTTGAGCACTCTCACGTAGTAAATTATTAGTGTACATAGCATATCACTCTTAACTAATCATCACGTTAGATTTAACCTTTAACTATCATTTACAGCAACCTTAATAGCAGGTAAAATGCAAGGATAAACTGTTACCTAACATTGTAACTGCATATATAACAAAAAATATATATTCTTTTAGTGAATCTAACTGATCCCTAACTAAACCTGTGAGTTAATAATTCTATACATATAGAAAATGAATATATTCCAATGAAGTAAACACTTTACCCCTTGTTACGTGCTCGTGCAAGACATATAAGTATTTATAATTAACCTCAGAAGGCCCGGAATCCAAAACCAGTGATTAATTAGTTCCTACTCCCGAGGACAGAGTTGTCAAGCCTCGTATGTCAGTAAGTGTTGCATGACACATATATGCAAATCAACGCCCGCTTATATAACTTAAAATTCCTACCTGTGTTACGTACGAATAAATGCGTAACTATTTTGTCGGAAACTCTACGGTCAAAAGATTAAATCCACCATTTAAACATGAATATAATAACTGAACTATATAAAACAAATAGACGATTTAAATGTCAGTTACAATTTTCCTTCAATTTTACTCACAATTGGAAGGTTAAGCAGTAATTGGATACTATGTTATATTTTTGACGGATCCAAATAAGTTAGACTTTTGAGAATTACTTAGTTGATAATATTAAACTATTTAATACTTTGTAATTATAGCACTGGAGAAAATAATACGAAATTTGAAAAGCATGCCAAACCGCAAGAGATTTGTAATCAATTACTGGTCGTGAATATCATGCTGCTAGCTTCTCGGCTGTTAGGCATACATTGGCTTATCCCAAAGGGCGACTAACCAAAAGCGAACCATTTGTTGTATTCATGACCATAGCAGTCTATTTTCTACTTCCACAGAAATCATTGTAATTAGTTGTAGATTTCAATTCTAATATCGTAATACCTTTTTTTATACATGGGGAAAATCCGTAACGGATACCAACCCCGTCGGGCAGCGAGGGGTGGGTTATGTCCGTTTCCCACGGACTAAATACCCCATGGTGCCTTCTCACACCTATTTGGCCGGGGAGCAGGAACTGCCAATGGCACTCCTTCTGCATCAATATCATAATACCTAGCTCAATCATCTGTCGCTAACAGCTATCATTTACAATGACAACTGGACATTCCCGTTGTGACACGTCTCTGTATTAACATATGCACGTTAGTGACTGACGTATTTTTATTACTGACGAGTTACATTACACTAAATAAATGATCGCATTTGAGGTCAGGATTCCACTGAATTACTTGTATTGCACATCAGGTGGTCTACTTTTTAGTTTTTCTTCACGATCCTCTTTCAATATCTTCAAAAGTATTTTATTTTTTAATTTTGCGCATGCTGGCTGTGCCCGCACAGTAGATACTAATTCAAAGAAGACTGTGTCACTAAGCGAGTGAAGTGCAAAAAATAAAAAAAATCTAATGCCGCTTCAAAAACAGATTTGAATCTTTCAATCCGATAATATTCTGAGAAGAAGCTTAATATGATCGTTACAATTGGGCATATAAAATCAGTCTGCTCCGACAATGAAACCTGAAACATCGTCCTGTTTTTAATTATTCCCTTAAAAGCGGATTCTTATTATTCAATAGAACGTTTTTAATATATGTTCCGGTATACGTGAACACGGAACACTTTTGTACTTATAAAGTAGATGCAAAGGGTAAATGGAACCATTCGTGGGCGCATTCTCACTTAAATACCGTCATTCATGCTTCAAAAAATGTATGTCAAACGACACGATGCTTCGACATCTCATATCGTTCTTTATGTGACATGCTTCTAATAGATTGTCGACGGTAGCAGTAAATTCGAGATCGTACTGTATTTACCATAATATTTGAATATTTTATATATGATGGAAGTTTATCTATAGAGACATGCATGTAACGGTATGCGGCGGAAGGTGGGGCTTATGCGACGCCATGCGCCCTGCCAGCGGTCCTGAACTACTTCGGTACTTAAGAAAAGTCAATTTTATGGGTAAGATTTTAAAATGTATTATGAACTTAATATATAAGCAATAGACCGTTTTTCTTTTGAATTTCATTCTGTGCCCAAAAATAAGTTTACTGGTAAATGAAAGACATTTCCAGAATTTCGGAATTGGAATGTTTATGATTACCCACTATCGATAAACGTACAATAACTGTTATTTTAGATTTAGGTAAATAATATTTGTACTCAATTTACTACGAAGTTTTAGGAAACTATAATTTTTATAAACGATACAAAAGATTAAAGAAATGTTTTCTCATCCTCCCATTAGACATTTTTGTTTTTTTTTTCCACTGTACCTAAAATATACACTAAAGGTAATAAACAACGCAAACGAAGTCTACTTTATATAATAAACCTATAAATATCTAATATTCGATGTTGACCTTTTGTGTTTTCTGCCATCATGAATATCTAATACTATCTTCATATTGTCAAGTTTACCACCTCGTTTTAAGATTTAAGAGTTCTGTATTCAATTAATTATGCTACCAAAGTGAATTTCATAAAATTAGAACTAAAAGGCAAATAAGAGGAAAAAGAGAAATAACTTCGGCAATTCCCACCACACAAATAATCGGAGAAAATAAAATTGCGAAGGAAACACGAAGTGGGATTAACAATGCGTTAAATTCACGTAATGAGCCGGCTACAAGTCGACAAACTGGATATTTTATTGTTACTGCCATAGTACACCGTAAGGTTTAACGAAAAAACATTGAAAAGAAGGAAAATGCTTTTCGCAACTAAAATATGTTTCCGTGGCGTTAACTTTCCGATTTATTCATTGGTTACTGACCGTAACACCGGTTTCGTTTCAGACGCTTTCAAAATAAAATCTAGGGCAAAATAATTCACATAGAATACACTCGACTAAATACTACTGTACTGACAATCCGTACAAATTAGTTAGGAATTTGCTAAACAGTATCTTAATAAATACAAATTATAAGCTTTTTTATTTTACAATTTCTTTACTGTTATTAAAAAACTCAATAGACTATTTTTCAGTTTGTCTGAACGTGTCAATCTCTTAAAGAACCGACCAGATTTCAAAATTAATTATTTTCATTTAAGACCTATTAATATCTACTCGCGACTCCGTCTGCATTTTGATATTTATAAATTTTAACACCATATATTATCTTCAGGTAACTTAAACAATTTTTACAACAAAAACTGAAATAGCTCTCTTAAGGCAGGATTTCTTTATATTTATTTATCGGTATATTTTGACCAATTTCAATAATATCTTTATGAATTACATTCTGTGTGTTATTCTGTTGTATGAACGATATTACTGTAAAGATTTATCAACATCCACACAATAGTTTTTGTGTGAAAGACTAACGAACATCGATCCATCTTCACAAACTTTCTTGGATACAATACTCATAGAACTGTATAGTTCACTAAAGTGGATGACACTGTTTTATTGTATATTCTATTAATAACGCGTTTATCAATGTTATAATAAAAAAATCCTCATGTATCTAAGGTCAAAGCGGAGACAAATTCCAGTTCGATAGTAACGGCGACGGACCAGCGAGATACAACATCCTACACTTTAAGCAGATCTCCCTAGAGAAGTATGAGTGGGTGAAGGTAGGACAATACTTGGACGGAGAACTCCAGTTGCATCTTGACAGTAAGATATTATTTTATGATAAACATTTTTCCAATACATGATCCCTGTTAAAGCTAATTATTAATCTAATAAAATAATTTAGTAACAACTGATTCTTTTGTAACGTTGTGGATAGTTTATAATGATAAATACTTATTAATTAATGGATCTTTTCTTATATATTTCCTAACAGAGATACAGTTCAAATGGGAGGAACGTAGACCACCGGAATCAGTTTGCAGTGCCGAGTGCGAGCTTGGGCAGGCTAAACAATACGTAGAAGGCGAGAGTTGCTGCTGGCATTGCTTCAACTGTACTCAATATGAGGTAGTCTCTTGAACTAGTGATTCATTCTCCTTTTTATTCTGAAGCCATAACTGTAGGACATAAATCAAAGATCATTTTTTTCAATGACTCGGGGGAAAAACTGTAAAGTACAAGGAGTACTAACCAAATTTATATTTAATTTTATAGGGTAATTAATAATTTTTAAAATTCCATATACACCGCTAAAATGAATATTTGCGTCACAGATCCGTTCACCTTACGTCGAGACAGCATGCATGGTGTGTCCAAGAGGAACTCTACCAGATACCACAAGAACTCACTGCCGGCCGATACCAGAAGCCTATTTGAGGCCAGACTCCGCTTGGGCGATTGGAGCCATGTCTTTCTCTTCCGTTGGAATTTTGATCACTGCGTAAGCTTCTTAAATTGAATAGAAATATTAAAATTAACACAATTGATTCAGATTAATTAATGAACAATATTAGGCTAATGATTATGATTGAATATAACTGCATTGAATGGACCCTTGAATAAGGTAGATGTCTCGGTTATGGACAACACCGTGATTATACCTAAATTTGCTAGTTGTCTATTTTCTAGCCACCATCTATAGATTTAAAATCTGTCGACAAGCCATCACAATATTTTCTTTCACAGAAAGTCCGAGCTCACTGTAAGATGTCGGATTTACGTCATTCGACGCGACGTCAGAACACTTAACCACAGATAATCTGTACTTTTTGTCAACATTTTACCTCTGTATTTAGGTTCGTCTGCGGTGTATGGGTCCGCCATAGTTCGACTCCAGTCGTCCGTGCGAGCGGAAGGGAGTTATCTTACGTCCTGCTCGCCGGGATACTTATGTGTTACCTTGTTACCTTCGCCCTCGTTTTCAGACCTACTGACATACTTTGCTCTATTCAGCGGTGAGTAAGTTACTATTTATTATAATTTTTTAATTAATACATTGAATATATGCAGTAAATTTGCTATCCTAATCTTTTAATTATAATAGATCAATCACATAAAAATTATGAAACTTAGTAAACTTGGTCCTTTTATTTTTTTTGTTAGCGGCGTAGCAACTTTTGCTTACGTTACTGTTAAATATCTATGGAACTTTGAAGGAAGTTTTTCAGGCAATTAGTCAACGGTCCATATTATGATTGCTGCTTTATTTTACCTGCATACAGTTTACGTGCACTTATCACCCAAGTCACTAAATCCAGGGCACAATAAAGAAAGTTTATGAATTAAAAGAGCAATACATGACCAATCCAGTTGTCGCCAATAAAATGGGTCGAGCATTCTCGTGACAAGAATATTTTTCCTAAACAGTGGTGGTAGCTTTTATTCAATTTCGTGCGTATTCCTAATTTTATTTCTCTGTATTTTTATAGAGATTGTCATATCCCTTTATATTATTAAATTCTATATCGTACTATTTCTTTCACGCGGTATTTTATTGTATTTACTTATCTCGAGACATATATTTTATTGCTTGTTGTTTCCCTTTTTGCTTATCGGAATGCTTACACACTTAATGTTATATTACTTCAACGTTATAAGTAAGAATTGGGGATAGAACAAGATTTACGAATTTACCACTCGATATGAACCAACGAGTTTTTTATACATTCGTTATATTACTATTATTTATGTCGACAAAATGAACCTTACAAAACTTTACTTTTTTTTTTATTCAATTACGCATACCGCGGACTTTTGTAGTCCACGATTTTATGAGACATTGTTGAATCATTACAATTTTGTTGTATAATAGCTGAATAGGTAATTTTCTAGAGTCAGGGAAACGTTAATTTAAAAACGTATTTTAATTGTAAGTAAATTTTTGATAAACATTATTTTTATACTTAGCTCGCGGTATCGACTACGATGTATTGGAATGGTGTTTTTTTTTATATCATAGGGGGCAAACGAACAGGTGGGTCACCTGATGGTAAGTGATCACCGCCATCCATAGACACTAGCAACACCAAGGGAGTCGCAAGTGCGTTGCCGGCCTTTTAAATATGTGGGCCTCCGGCGCTCTCACTGTCGGAACGAAACGCAACAGTGCAAGCACTGTTACTTCAAGTCGGTTTTCTGTGAGAGGGTGGTACTGCCCCGGGCGAGCCGACCCATTCATGCTGAAACCAATAATAGCTTCAACGTAGCTCTACCACCTATGGTGTACTGTGTTTGAGATTTTCTTTTATTTGTCATCTAATGGTAACTACAGCATAATTAAAAAACAAACGCGATTACCAGCAGATCTATAATCCATCGGGAGTCGTTGCTGCCATGGCAGCCTGCAAGCCTCACAGCAACTGGCTATACATTAGTTAATCACTATATACTTAATTATACATCTCTATCAAGCCGCTTACTGTTAAGCTTATATACAGGTTAAATTAGATTTATTCCAATCAAAAACAATTCTACGAAAATAATATATTATCTAGTTCATTACGTTGTATGAAATCGAAAAACATTGTAAAAAAAAAACGTTAATCCTTAAATAGTTCGATTGAGGGCGGTAACGTCGGATGAATTAGCTTTTTTGGTGGAGCTATATCAAACAACGTTGCTATCGTGGTTGAATTAGGGTTGGAAGACTGTCAAAGCTTATCCTAACAAATCGTTATTAATTACATCCTATCGAATAATAAATACAGTGTGGTTATAACTAAAGGACGATTGTTTAAGATGTAAGTTCAGATTATCAACTAATTTTTTGATGTTATACTTCTTTGGTGCGTTGTAAAAAATAGTTGATAATGAATTCTTACCTTGAAATGAAAGTTGAACGATTGGAAGGTCGTTGACGTAATTACACCATGAATTCTATTCATTCTTCCATATTAACGCCAAAAAGGCATAATTTGTCACGGACATACATAAATACATACTATGCTTTTATATTTTTGATATTCTATAGATTTTAGCGTTTAGTCACAATGTAACCTGTTAATAAATGTAATTGTGGTCTACGACGGTAACACATTGAAAATAGATAAGGATCGGCTCTTAAGTGCAGCTGTTAGAACATAACAATACGTCCTTGGCAGCAGATTTTTAACTGTAAAGTGGTAGTTAAACTGAACATTAAAAAAAGCCTGATTTAGTCATGATATCTTATTGTCTTTGAACCATGCTGGTAGATAACTACGACTCTTTGTGATTGATATATAGGCATCCTATATAATTTTTTATTAGTCGCGGAACACTCAAATATCTATGGTAGAATAATATTAAATATAAAGCTCGAAAGATTGTTTGGTTTAATGCGTTAATCTTTAGAATTACCGAGCAATTGGTTAATTAGCCAATTAGAAAGATATATCGATATTTTATAGTTCTTTTATTGAGAATAGTTCTAGGCTATCTCACGTTATTATCATATTTAAGAGCAAAGCAATTACCATATAAATTGAAGGTTAGAAAAAGTACATTAAGTCGTTTATCATGGCGTAAGGCTTCGTGGCCGGAGATCGGAAACTATCGCTAGCGACAAAAAAGGGGACACAGCTAGCATTAAAGTAAATGCTATTTAATTTGCTTACAAAACTTTTCATATATTTGGGATACATAACTTTCCATTGGAATCTATGTATTGCATTATTAATGCACGTGGTTAAAAAGTGGGATACGTAATTATTATAATTTACAGCATTATAAAACTAGGTCTAACTATACTTCAACCACTATTATTGAATAATCTTAATAGAGATTTTGAATTGAAAATAAAAACACGTTCGCTTTACTCATAGGCATTGGCAGCCCTATGTAAAAAGCAAACTCATTCTCGCATTTAACATGATCGATCGTGTGGCGTCGCGTCTCGTTGCTGCGAACTCCTGTCACGTATTCCGATATAAAAGGAGCGGTCAACAGATTGTTTGTAATATCGAAAATAAGCATGAAGTTTGGGTGCACGTATATGACCGAAAATCTAAATAGTGCTCCTTGTTAGGAAACTTTCTTTTTACCCATTTCTATATACAAACGAAATATACTCTGTCTTTTTCTGTACTCTTGACAAAGTATATGCAAAGCTTAATGATTATCGATTAAGTAATTAAAGCGTGAAAGCGTAACAAACTGACATTCACATGTATGACATTAATAAGGATTACATCATACATTATCTTTATGTAACTCGGACGGTTTTTGCAGTAGACTCCGCAAGAAATTTATTCAACCCGAGTAAAAACATGACAATAGCACATCTGCACTCCAGTCTTTAATATATCAAGAATCGAAATATCATAAAGTTATAAGGTGTGATAGTTGTTGGTGTATCTGGACCGCGCCCATCAAATATAATGCTTGCCTTTATGGCGTTCTTTTACAAGTCGTGTTCAGGATCGACCGGAATATATACATCAATCATCAAGGAAAGTGATAGTGCCTATATTGGCGTGAATTACTCCTAAACTGACATATTTATGAACCCGTCACAATGATTTTTTTTTCGTTTTTGTCTTTCGGAATAAACCAATATATATACCGATTTAGCTGCTATGAGACTTGCAGCCTGGCATGACAGCAATGACTATCGGTGGACATGTTTCTATTTTGTTTTTCCGCCTAAATATATTCAGAATTAATAATATTTCAGGAGAGAAAATGGCGCACACGTTGCTACGGGTCACTTTTCATTCCCTTGATTCGTTTTATGAACATGTTACAATGAGGTCACAAAGATTAATCATCTTATGATTTTACTATAAGTAAGAGAGTCTCAGTAATTTCAAAGTTCGTTAAATGCCTTCAAATTAGTCACTAGATATGCTTTATAAAATTATCAGATAATTTGGTGGAACACTTCTCCTCCATTAAGCCTGAAAAATCGAAGGAAAATGTACGAAGCTTGTTACAAAACATTAAAAGCCCTAATCCCTTCGGTTTAAATGTGGAGCATTCTTGATGTAGATATTCAAAATTATGCATGCATAAATAATTTTAAAAAGGATAGATTGTAAATTCTCGATGATCCACGTTATTTTTGGGCAACACTATACTTACCATCAGGTACAGAACCATCTCACACAGCACTGGATTAACCACATAAGCAGAAGTAAGAAACACATAACAAGAATCCGGCACATAAAGTTAAACAGGAGAACATCTATGGACCTCCCAAATGGACTTCTTTTTTAAGAAACAATCTGATGTCCCTTTAAATAGCCGCCCGGGGCAAACATCCCAGAATGAATAAAGTTCCGGAACTAGCAGGATGTCGTTCTAAGAACCACTGATACCTTACATTTTACACTTATTCATGGTATGGTTCCATACTAATAGTATACGTGTTCGTAATACCTACGCTACTAAACATGGCTTAACATATGATATTAAAAAAGCGAATTTATGGTCTTCAAGGCTAGTGAAGCACATTAAAAGACGAATCACTTATCGGTCTTTATAATGTGGCACTAATGAGAGTATACGACTTTAAATACCTTGGACACATTGCCACAGCTGAAATTAAAGATAATAATGACATTGAAAAAATACGTACAGCGCTCCCAGTTGAGAGGAAAATGGTGATTCATTGCTTGTAGTAGGGATGAAGTTAAAATTTATTTCTTTGAAATATTTTGCTAATGTTTTTATACGAGAAGCCTTAAGGGTTCGATTCAAAAAAGAACTATCAACGCTTCTCCTGATCACTACCATAATATGTTTAGATTATACTTGGGACTGGCCTGATTCTGGATATGCCAGGTTTATTAATAATAATCAGTCGACAAGCACATAGTTAGTAGTCTCGTGTACTAATTTTCTCACAAACTCAACGTATTACTTCGGTACCGTCGAGACTACCAAAAAATGTAATTTAAGAAACGATACAAAAGGAACAGTTTGTGTTACAACCAAATAGAGATTTTTTCTACTCGTTAGATACAAAACAGCGTTGTTTTTATTTAAAAGAACTATAATGTTACACTGTCGTTATTAAAAATCGCTTTGAAAATAAAACTTTGTCTAGAATGTTTCCATTTTCCCACTTTCTCATAATTTACAGCTCGCTGTACTATAGTTTATTATCTTAAGTTATTACGTGAACTCTGTAAACTTTAATAAGTTTGTTCTTCCAGAATCTAATTTATTTACAAATGAATTCTTTATGACGTCCATTAGCTTTCTCTTCAGCCATTACATTTAGGAGACAGCTTAAATACTTAGACGGGTAGAATTTATTCAAGTTATATTAAATAAGCACGTATCTGTGAAATCTAATAAACTGTATAAGAATGAAAATACAGTCTACTGACACTTCAAACGCTTTTCTAAAATGTATGCTAAAATGGGGACCGTACTTAAAATGCTCCAAACTGTACATTTTCGCTTAGGCTACTGATTTTTTAAAATTAATTATGCATAATTTAACCCTTAACTTGGCAGAATTTTATTTTTTCGAATATAAAAATAATATTCATAGCACTTAACTTTAATGACCCAAGGGGCTAGAAAAAAAAATTAAATAAAATATTCAAACTACCCCTTTAAAGAAAACACCCGTATCTTGTGGGATATATTGCCAAGGGCATTGATAATTATATTACGCTATCAATGTATCTCTACAGATACATTGCCAAATTATCTATGACTTGATTATATAATAATTTATAAGAAAATAAATATAAAAAACACGTTAATAATCAGTAGTTTGTACTATTTATTTAATAACAAAAATGGAACTTCAATGAAAAAATACAAAATCAAATTAATTTTAGACATTCATATTATGGAAATTGAAAAAACAGTTCCAATCCGGTAAAAGACACAGCCTCATACCACATTTGATGCACATAACAGTAGTCTGACCTTTGACACATAGTTTGCATCGTCCTTTAGACCCAAAAGTAGGGAAATGATTGTATCCATCATATTTAACGTCCGCAGTTGGCCTTACGGTACAGGGTGTTTTTATAATCTTTTTTGGTGCTGGTGGTACAGAATCATAGTTTTTGAATGGCTGCTGTGTCTCCCAGAATGTAAGAGCCCTTGTATAATATGATGTCGAAACTTCTTTAAACTCAGTCGTTTTATGTTATTCACGCCAATATGTCTGCGATACAAAATCCAGCTATTGTTCATGCACATATCTAACATTTGAGAAAATATCGGTAAGTACCATCGGTGGCTTTTCATCTCCGTTCTGTACAAAGCCACTAACATATCTGCAAGGTCGACTCCTCCCATATGTGCGTTGTAGTGCTTTATTATATTGGGACAGGGGACAGCAGCTCTCTGTTTTAAATCCTTATTGTAACGTTGTATAACTCCTACAGGAGTTTCAGAAACATAACTGCTTGCCACAGTAACCACTTTGTTGTCATGCCATTTGACAATACAGACTTTGTTTGTATTGCATACTACTCGTGAATAAGATCCGCGGCCTTTTTTTTTTGAGGGCTTTATCAGGTATAAGCTTTTGTTCTGCACCACGTAGTCTATTTGACCTTATGGTGCCTAAGGAGAATATACCCATATTATATCGGAGCATATGTATTAGCTCTAGACTGGTGAAAAAATTGTCAAAGTAGACAACTGAACATGCTGGATCAGGAATAGTTTTACATAGTGAGAAGACGGCTTTTGCCCCAAAGCCCAAACTCATTTCTTCTGGTGAAAATAGGTGGTATCTGAAAGTGTCTTCACCTCCATATACGAGAAAATCATAAATGAAGCCCGAAACGCCAGCTCTAACAAATATTTTGTACCCCCATTTGCGAGGCTTGCTCTTTATGTATTGTTTTCGATTACTGGCTTTTTTGCCCTTATATGGCACCATCATTTCATCAATGCTGAACCTGGTTTCATGAGGAACTCTCAAAAAGTTGGCACGTACTTTTTCAATGAGTGGCCTAACTTTAAAATACCGATCACCGTCATCAAGCAGATTGTCGTTGAAGTGGATGTACCGTCGTATCTGTTGAAATTTTTTGAGTGTCATTACATCAGCTATTTGTGAAAATCTGAATTCCTGACACCAATATGACTATTGGCTGGATTACTGACGTGTAGGCCGGCATATTCACGATTCCCATTATCAAATTTATTGCAATAAAATCTATGATGTCTTGTGTTGAAAAATTAAGAGAACGACCAATTGTTTGAGTTGAGCATAAATTGCTTTGCTCTGTAATCATGTTAAGGATGCCATCATCAAAGAAGTATTGAAAATATTCTAGTGGTGTTTTTATGGTATCTGAAGGTAACTGTTTATCGTGTATTTCGGCGTTATGTTCAAATTTCTTGTTATTCCAATGGAATTTCAGTTGCTTTCTTTGTATAGGTGCAAGGCGCCTTACAGCTAGCCGTGGCTGTTTTGAGCGTGTATTTATATTTGACGGTGATGGTGAGGCTGCTATTATTGCTGGCGATGACTCTGGTGTTTCAGGCACTATTCGGTTAAATCTAGGCTTTTTATTTCGAATAACATTTACAATGGCAGTTGGTGAAGGAGGTATGACCGAGTGAAGAGAATCTTGAGTTGAAGAATCCAAAGAAATACATTCAGACGCTGGTTTCATTGATACTGTAGGGCAGGAAGTGAGGTTGTTTTCATCGTCAGAAAGTATGTGAAGATTTTCAAGAGAAGAAGGAAGCGAAGGACCAGATGAAGATTACGTACTATCGCGTTTTTGAAGATTAAAATTCTCGACTTCACTACTAGAATCCGAACTTTCTTCATCATTTGGTGACTGACTGTGTTTTAGCACCAATGTGAGTATTTTGCTAGCTCTTGAAAGCATATGGACCTACAATTAATATAAAATAAGCCATGCATAGCCATATGAACAGTTATTCAGCTTGGCAATGTGCACATACAGATACATGACGATTTTGTAAAAGTTGTTAGTAAAGCTAGCAGTGTGTACCATGAGATACATATCAAATATATATACAATTGTTAGTTTCTTGGCAATGTGCACGAGGAGATACATTCATTAAAAAAGTCACATGAAACATCAACCAGACAATTAAAGAATGTCCAAAGTAATTATTTTAATGCTAAATATATCTATAATTAATAACTTAACGTATCCACTCATTCAATACATAAAAAAAAGAAAAAATCATAACTTTTCTTACCTTTTTGCGAGGCAACATATCGGAACTTGAACTAAAGTGAAGTTTGATAGCTCATCAGTCTTACCAACACAAAAAACTTAAGTTGAGTTCCGAAACTAAGAAATGGCCTAAATATTCTTAAAAAAATATCATGGTTTCGCTTAAAAATAATAACACTAGATTTTTTTTAATTCTGGTGTATCTCTACAGATACACTAACAAGAAAAGGGTTAACAAGGTTATGGAAATTATGTTAGATTTTATTATAATACATTGTTGAAAAACTACTACCTGCCGAATTATGATGAACGGAGTAGACATTTCCACATTCTCCCTTTACACGAACGTAGGCGTATAGCAGATCTATCGTTCCTTTTCAATATTATCAGTGGAGATATTGACTGTGCTGAACTAGTGACTAACATTTAATCTCGTACTCCTACTGCTTCCCTCAAAAGTCCACAGCTCCTCTATGTACCACCACAAGTTAAAATTATATATCACAATAATTCTTATACAATTAGAGCATGTAAACAATTGAATACACTCGAGAAAAGTTTTGATTTATTTCATACTACTGTTTCCGCACTTAAATATTAAATTAACATCTCCATTCTTACGTTAAGTTTTAACTTTTTCGAAATACAGTTATCAACTGATTTTAATTTGAATAATTTACTTCTATTTGTTAAAACTTGTAAATGACCTTCATGTAACGTACTCTTTGGTTTATAATGTTAATTTAGCTGTAAGTTTTCCACACAATTATAAAAAAAAAAAACACAAGTTTTATAAAGATGGACGGACCGACAAGTAAGCTAACTTTCTTCTCACCTTCAATTTGATATATCTACAGTATACATGAAACTTAACTATGTATAAACACGAGGAATGAAAAATGTGCTTGTAAAAAAATGCAAAGACCTTAGATACGTTTCCAAACGCCGCACCTGAAGATTCTCAATAAATTATTATAAATTATCTCAGTTAAAATAATTTACACTAAACTGTTAAACAGTAAATACTGGACGTCGGATCAATTATATCAGCAGTAGAAATTATTGTTATTTCTTCGTTTATGCAACTTAAACACTAGTTACGATTACCAACCTTCTTAATCAATGAAGAATACTATACAACGGATCGAATTCATTATTGTTACTCTGTCACTTGCTTTCCTTTATTTAATATATGGACTTCTATGTATTTATTGATATATCATTATATTACTTTCTGCGGCTCGTATTTCAGCAATAACAGTAATAACAGCAACATATCTCTAAAATTCGCTCGTAAGCTCCACCCAAACAGCCGACTCTCTGAGCTCATTACAGCAATTGCTACGTAAGTTCTACTTCAAGTAATTAAATTAGCTAAACTAAAGCATTATGCACATATATATCACATACACCTTTCTCCAAAATCCCTGGAAGATTGGTGGAAATCGCTTTTTAACAATAATTTCTTCAATTGCACAAAGCACAATAAAGGATTAAATTCAAATATATTTTACATTCGGTAAACTCGTTAAATTCTTATATTACCATGATGTACTATTATTTTCCCACAATCTACAAAAACCTTCCACAAAAGAAAGGCATCTTAAGAAATCTAAGGAGTGACATCTACTTTCGATATTTGATATTCGATATTCGTAGTCTAATATATTTGACTCGTATTTACATGGAAAAACATTTCGCAAGCGAAATCACGTCTACTATTGACTATAGATCATGTGCTCTCTGAAGTCGATTCGACATTAAACCAACTGTTCCGATCCCTCGGGCGCGGGCGCTCGGCCAAAACTTAAGACTGTCACATTTATTTCATGAATACTCGAGAATGTCAACCTTTTCGTGACTTTGTATTTCATAGATATTTTCTCGGTAAATGATTTCCGAGCTAATGCTCTAATAAA